>CM046434.1:50626633-50944133 GCA_025506505.1 Flaveria sonorensis
TAACTTTAATAAAAAAACAAACAGTATTAGTTATCTTGACTAAAATGAAATAAAAATCAAACGACAGACACTCAAATGAAGATAACATAAAACGTCAGGGGCACATGACAATTTTAAAACTATAGGGATACAAACAGTTAAAAAAGAAAAAATCAGGATGCAAATGATAATTTACTCTAAAGAAAAATAAAACTAGCTACACACTAGGTTTTTATCAAATGCATATGAGTGAATTACCACCAATTCTACATAATGCCTATAACCAAAACACATTTTCCAACAAGAAAACTTACTGAATTCAAAACATTAGTGAATCCCGACATAAAATTTAAGTTCCATAATAGTTGTTATACAAACTTGCAAAAGACTTGATTGACCGATCCGAGGCACGTTTCAATTTTTCATTGCATTTGAGCATTTTAGTCCTACAATAGACCTAACAATATAAATAGCATTAAGGTAGTAAACAATTTCATACCACAAACAAAAACAAGAAAAGTGCCTAGAGTTTTACCAAACTAACATATATAACCCACCACTCGTGTCTACCATTAACACCCTACTTATATAAAATTATAATATACGGTCAATGATGTAACAAAAGGTGCACATACAATTCATCCCTTTACATAAATTGAAGTATTTCCACCAAGTATTAGGATTTGCATCCCGATAACTACCATTAAAAGGCTAAAAGGACTAAGCCTCACCGCCATGACTAAGAACAAAATCCTTAGTATTACACCACAAGAAGGAATCGACCTCAACTAGCAGGTATCAATATTTAAACCTAAAATCAACCACCATGGTAAAAGCCATTCTATCATTTAACGACGTGTGATGATTTCACTTTCATATCACATCACACATAACACTTTTAGCATAAACAATGATCACTCGAGATCTACAAGATGGCATAAATGCATTTCCCTATCTTGAAGTGTAGCTAGAACTACTTACCTCACCCAAAGAGCTTATTACATCTGTCACCATCTCAACCATTTGACTTCTAGGCTCCAAGTATCTTGCTTATTTGAATGTAGCATATTAACTTAGGATACATTATGTTTAATCACTCTAACCATCAAACTTTAGAATCCTTTTTAATATCAATTCAACATGATTCTATGCACTAACAAAGCATAATATTACTCATTTCTACCAACCACTCTGTTTACTCATTTGTTTAAATACTTGTATAGCCAATTTGCTGTATTTTAACACTCTGAACATACTCTATTGATGCATCAACCGTGTTTGGACCAAGTGTGATCAAATATCCATTCTTAACTTTCAAAAAACTAAATTTTTATGTAGCACTTTACAGCGTTGCTACTATGATAACCATTTTGACAACTCTATGATTTATTTAGCCTTTCATGTTCAAAGATGGATTATATTAGACTAAGGAGCTTTTCAAGTAGATATAATACAGCTCTACAATATAATACAACTCTACAAAATTTTTATATGGTTTTTTAAAGAACGGGACAAGCAAATTATTCTAATCAACTTTGCTGAAATTTTGTATCGCCAATGAAATCTAACGATTTTGACCCGCTTACCATTAGAATTAGCTTTTATTTTTAAATAAGAAACATGGTATATTCAAAGGGGTTTAAGATACACCTTAAACGAATGTACTGTTGATTTTACGTGATTTTAGAAAAGCAGATCAGCAACATACTTTTTTTCCTTCAATCAACTTTTTATCTTCTTTTGGTTAAGGCATTTAATTAACCTTATGAGGCAAAATCCGTAGACAAACTAGTGTCAAATGTGATCTAAAAGAAACTAAATGCACACCAGATTCAATCGTTTCTTCTATGCAAGAAATGATGAAGGCTCTCACTGGATCCTTGTCCATAGCATAATCTAGAAATCCAAAGATCAAACAGCATATAAATCATGAATGATAAAAGAATAATGTATGCAGATGCAAATGTTATATGATAAAACAAACATGTCTATAACTAAATCACCTGTCAATAAAAAAAACTAACTCACCTCTGTTTCTTATGATTAGAACCCACCCAACAAGATTCCTTGATGAGTTTGTCATTAATATCATTCAACACCTTCACGTTTTATAACCGATTGAAGCCCTTGAATATTTCGCCCAATTATATGTAATAAAGAAAGGCTTAAATTATTGATACTATATCCAAATAAACAGAAGCAAAATGTAAAGACCATAAACCTTTTGAGCATAAGTTAATTTGATCCAAAACTAGCCTAGGAAGAGCATGTCGTTTTTGTATTCCTTTAACACCCATGCATCAATTGTCTTTTAACATTCAACTTAAGATAAAATACAATATTTTAATACCATTTTCTATGCAATATTAACCATAAAGAAAAAAACTACATACACCCATGCTTTTGTAGCATTGAAGACATGTATCAATTATACTCGCTAAGTTCCAATTCCAACAATACTTGTCATTTTTTAGTGTTGACGTTTGGTTACAATGTCCATAACTAATGTAATGGCCGAAAATCTTTGAAAGAAAGAAAAGGAATAGGATGAATTTTAAATAAGTGGAAGGGTCAAAAGTGAGCAAAAGCAAATGCCCTATGTGGGTATAAAAGGGTGAGCCCCCCCCTCCCCTCACTCCCATGCACTCAAATCAACCTATTTATAAGAGAATGCTCTAACGGTTCTAAAGAGAGAAAGTCAAAAAGGCATCAATGTATGATTTTTTATCAAGCTTTATCATAGATCTAAGCTAGATCTGTGCTCCTAAGTTGATTCCATGCAATTCAATGTGTAAAGTTTGAATATTTACATGTGAATGGTGTAGATCTCAGTTGTGCTCTCGGGTTTAGGGTTCTTGTTTAAGCTTTTAGAGTGAGTTCTAGATCCCATTATTCATACGTTTTACCATCTTTTATGGTTGATATGCATGTTATTAAAATAATTTTTTGTTAAACATATGTTTTTCACGTTAAAGGTGGCATTTTTACATAAATTATCATGTTACAATATGATTTATGAAGGTATTGTATGCATGATGTGTTTTGGTTATGAACCCTAGCTGCATGAGTGTTAGATCTGTGAATTTAGAGCTTGATCGGCCTGTTAATGGTTAGAATCACTAAGATTGAGTCAGACAGAAGGATTTTCCCCACCCGCATATGTTCTTGTTAACCACATTGGTTTCCTTCATCTGCATTTGCCATATGTCCATAATAACCAGTGTTGGTCACCCCCCGCATTGGTTTCCTCAGTCGTATTTTCTATAAAGTTCACAAAGACCAAGTATACCACCCGTATTAATCCCCACTTGCATTTGTTAATACCCTTGCATAAGCCAAGTACTATTACCCGCATTAGTCTATTGTTACCCGAAGTAAGTGTTAATTAGGATATTTATCAAGGATGCTACCTAGATGATGCCTAAGAATGTAATGATATGATGCTATTACCTAAATATTATGTGGTTTATTCTATGAGTGATATGTTATACTCCATGATATGTGTTGTTAATAAAATGATTTTTTTTGTAAATATTACTTATGATTAAAATGAAATATTATTTAATGAAAAGAATGACAGTGAAACCTAATGAGTGTTACCTGGGCCTTAATGATGATGAAAATCTTGCAAGAAAAATGAAAGGTGGTGCATACCCATGTTGTTAGCTCAACTGATGTGTGACTGAATCAGCCCATGAGGATGCACAACAAGGGTCTAATACTTGAGATTGACCATGGAATGGAATAGACCCTTATTCATAAGCAGGCTACGTGCCTTTCAGTGTGGGTTAGCTGCTAGAGGTTTAGCTAACCAGAGAATAAGCGCTGGCAGGGGTTGACATTTGTTATCAACCATATGTTTTTAGGCTCTTGTTTTGTGCAAACCTAGTTATGAAAGAAGAAAGATAATGAAAGAAAGAAGATAATAAACACGATAACAAATGATATGAAATTTATTTGACTGTCATGTATAATGAATGTGTGTTCATTAAGGGACTTTCAAGTATATTTTTATATTATTATAAAACTAGAACTCACTCAGCAACGCTGACTTTACGTGCATATCATTGGCATGTAATAATGGTTGCTGGGGATGACATGGATGATAAAGCTATTTGGCAATAAGAGACTAGCATCCATGTGTTTTAGATTAATGTTTTAATTCCCCAAAACAATGTTAACATTATAAATTCAAGAACAATATGTAATTTGATAACTTGTTTTATACATGGAATGAATGATATATGCTTTTTCCCGCCGTAATGTTTTACATAAGTATGCATTATATATATGTTTTATGCATTGATGATCAACTATGAGGCTTTTCGAAAACGAGACCTTACAAGGTAACATTTGACTGTCATGTAACAGTGATATTCGAAAAAAGGCACCAGAATTTTAATTCGCTTTATACCTTCCAAAACTTTGAGCCGGCTCTGCATTGTTGTTCTTGTTGTGGCAGCCATTGATTTTGATTGTTGATTATTGATTATACTTCTTTTTTGTTTGCAAAATTTCCCATTGAGTTTGATTACAACTCGAAACTAGTTGTGATAACATACAAAACGAAAAACTGCGATAACTTTAAGCAAACTTATTTCTAGTACAAGGTAGCAATGTGAAACTTGTGTTCGTATATAAAAATGTGCAAAAGATTGATATTAGGTTTATCCGTTCTCTATCACGCCCCTCATTTCACTTTGGGCTTCCGTTTATCCAATCGACGCCAAGGTAAATCCCTTTCTTCTTCAATTAATAATATTCGATTATAACGAACGAATCTGAGATATTTGCAGCTAATTCAATGTTTCAATCACTAGTATCACGATTCAATGTTTCCTACTGAATCCCCTTATGCATAACAATTTTAGTAATTAAAGATGCGGATTTCGTAGTTTGATAAGCTAATCGACATGAATCAGCTGCAATTTTGAAGCTTCTGAAGTTAAGCAACATTATTTTGTTTTGTATAATTGTGTTTGTGGTTGTGTATATGCATACATTTACATCATCCTGTTTGTGTTGATGTTGTTTATGGTAGTTTTAGTGAAGTTTCTGTGTAACTTTGCAGTTTGATAATGGTAAATGGCTTACACATTTATGTATTCTGATGTGTGCTTATGGCAGATGAATGTGGAAAAGCTAATGAAAATGGCAGGTGCTGTTCGGACCGTGGGAAGGGTAGCGTGAGAAGGTTAACTTCTTTTATGATTTTGGTGCCTTTTGGTTTGTGTGTGGTTTTTTTAATTAATTTGTGAAGTTTTATAGGAGATTGATTTGTTAACGTTTCAAGGGGATATCATGCCTTGGTATTTTGTTGCAATGCGTCACATGATTAGGAGGTTTAGTATATAAAAATGAAGTATTGTTGGGTTTGTATGTAAGTGAATGGTAACTACAAGCTTTTTGTTAGACATAATTTGTATCCACTTTGAGATAGATATACTACCATACTAGGCTATTTAGTGCTATGCAAATGTGAATATGTGAGGTTTATTGTGTGTAACCTATCATGGGTTAGGATCATTTGTGAACTCACAAATATCTTTAGAACTGCGAAAACTCCTGTCAACAACCAAATTCTTATGTTTTATACAAAAACATGATTGAAATGTAATATTTAGGCCTCTATCTTGAAGTTCAAAAATATCACAATGAACGAATTGGTAATCTATACACTGTAACTCATATGTAGGTTATACTATCCACATGTGTAGCTAACACATATAAAATTTAAAAACATAGGTTTTTATTTTTTAGTATAAAATTTCAAAAAATATGGCCTGTTGATATTAGTTCTCGCGGTCCTTAAAATATTTACTAGTTCTTAATTATCCTAACCTAATCTATGATTATGATCCTAACCCAACCTATGATTACATACAAATTTTACGTTGGCAGTGTTTGTAGAATGCATTAACAAAGGAACCAATATTTTTACCTGAAATAGTTAGAAAGGCAAGAAATTTATTCTGTAAACTACGTTTTGTCTGTAAAGCTGCTTTTTCTAATCTGTAGAGTTCAAAGAGACTCTGAGTGATTTTTGGCAGAATGATCTTTTTTGCATCACTGGGAAGGTAAATTTTAGCAGAATGACCTTTAAACACAATTTGGTAGATTATTTATGCCCTTGATCAAATGCAAGATAAATCTTGATTTTTTATACGTTTCTAGTAGAGATTGTAGTTTGGTAACATGGAGTCACTTAATCTCTCTTGAATTACATAGGGGTTACAAAGAAATAATACCAGAAATTTACCGAGAGCCTACATTGAATTTACACATTACTTACAATACAGATTGAGACATCATCTGAAGAAGAGCTGTAAAAAATATAGTTTGAAAGTTAAGCTTGATTTAATGCCCCTACTTGGAACACTGACCTATCTTCACCAATAAACTAGTCTTTTTGTTTTGATGTACTTTCCATTAGTTGTAGTAGAAATTAATAGTGATGGTTGAACCTTAGTGGTTTACAGTTTATATGCATTTACTTCTTTGACGCATTGAAAAATAATCTTTATGAAATAGATGCTAGGTTTCTAAACCAACTTTCATTACAGTTTAAACAGGTTAACTTCATGACTTTTTTGACTTGTGAGTTTTTGCAGAAAGAAGAAGGCTGTTCATAAAACACCACGACAGATGACAAGGCTTCAAAGCACTTTAAAGAGAATAGGAGTAAATGCAATACCGTCAATTGAAGAAGTTAACATTTTCAAGGATGAAACTGTCATTCAGTTTTTTGAATCCAAAAGGTCTCAAATTTTGAGAATTCTATCATTTTTTCATATCTTGTTGCAATCATCTTCGCATTAACTTTTTTTTTCTTCTTTTAGTTCAAGCTTCTATCGGTGCCAACACATGGGTTGTTAGTGGCTCTCCGCAAACAAAGAGTATGTTAAATGTTTGATCATTTCTGAATATATCATAAGTGCACTATTCATTTCACAGTCTTCTAATGCAATGCACTTGACCTTAAAATGGAAATGATTATATTTTTCCGCTTTTATGACTTCACTGTCATGCTTTGTTTCAGATTTGCAAGATATTCTCCCAGGCATTCTCAACCAGCTGGGTATGTTTAAAAGTTTGTGTATTTTCCATCAGTTTTATTTTCTGCAATTTTAACCCATTATATGAAAGCAGGCTTTTCATGTTGCATCTATCTGATTATGGGTCAGATTGATCTAATGAACAGGTCAAAAGTCCTCTTATGGGAACTAGATCAATTTTTTAAAAAGAACCTCTATTATTTGTTTTAACAAAATTAGAATACAAAATAATGATGATGAGCTGGTCTAATCCATTTTGACCTGTTACACAAATTTAGGTTTCGTTTCTGATTCTGGATGATAGAAAATGATATAACCTGTATTGTCTTGACCTTTTCAGGTCCTGATAACCTGGATAACTTGAGAAAGTTAGCCGAGCAATTCCAAAAGCAGGCACCGGCTGAAGCACTACAGCCACAGCAGCACAAGAGGATGATGATGAAGTCCCGGAGCTTGTGGCGGGTGAGACTTTTGAAGCTGCTGCAGAGGAGGGACACAAATCTTAGGGTAACAGTATTTTATGAGCCCACTGTGTTGCTCTTTTAGTGGTTCTTTTTGCATAACAGATATTTTAAGTTATTTTTTATTTTACTTGCAACTTGTAGATTGTTGTTTGTTGGTTCATGTTTGTTGTAATATCTTAATGTATGGCAAATAACTCTTAAGACATTGTCTTATGAGGATTTGAACTGCAAGTGCACAACCAAGTAGTTGGTTATTTTTTGTTAATATGTAGGTTAATTAGCCTAATATATTTGATTCCTTAGTTAAGATTAATTTCCATATTTGTAATTATATGAATCATTATACTTGAACCTATTAGTAAGAGGCTAAGAGCATCTCAAATGGGAGGGTGTTTGTGGGCTGAGGTGGCTCTGTCATTGTTGAGAGAGACTATCAGTAACGTTTCTGGAGAAAAATGCTAGTGGGAATGAACCCCCACAGACGGAAAGATGGAATAATAGTGAGGGGGTGAAGATAGAAAAGGGTGATGTCAGTGGAGCTTTTGGATAAATGTTGATATGGATTTAGGTTGCGTACTTAAGTAATGGAGATGATCGGGCAGGACATTGATCCGTTATTGATCTAATTAGTCGTTAGAAAAAGATTAAAAGTTAATTGATCAAAAGCAACTGAATGGAAACCCAACCAAATAAAATCAGTGAGTGAAACAAGCCAAAAGGGAAGTTAAAGCTTATCTCATCTTTTTGGCTTATCATATTTTGAGACCGGATTGATCGGTTAAAACTAGAGCAGTCAGTTCTGCCGAGTTTTAAAATTATTGTTCTTAGTCACTTAAGCTAACTATGTAAGGTTTTTGTTATGTGTCTATCCCCAATCAAATTAGTTGACCCGATTGTTGAAGTATCCGATCCGGATTCGAAGTGAAGTAGTATGCATGCAAGACAGCAAGAGTGGTGCACGTGGGGATTGCAAATTATTCCAAGTTTTCAACGTCTCATTTACCAAGTCTTTTGTGTTCCTTAAATAAAGGAGGTGGGGTTGCCCACTACCTAGTCTAGTTGCTAGTTTTTAGTTGATCATGTAATTGTTTTTCTTATTTAAATTGTATTCTTTTGCATTATGGAAAAAGAATAGAAAATTGCCTCAAGTCTCCTATCTTCTTTTCTTCTCAGTTTCCTCTCTATTTTCTTTTAACAATTGTGTATCAACCAAAGATCCATATCAGTTTTGTGGTTATTTAAGTATCTAAGAAGCCTTTTTAAGTTTAGACTTTCAGTTTTAAATATTCGGGTATTTGATTGGTTTCTAACATTTCATTATTGTCACATAAGGTTGATTATGTTAGTTGGATTGACAAGTTGAAATTGGAGTTATTAGCTTGACTTGGCGGTTTTCAAAAGGTTGTTTTATATCCATATAAAATAACTATGCAAGGTTTTATGGTTATTGTAATTGACAAAAGCTTTTTAAGTTTTGACTTTTAGTTTTAAAATTTTGGCTATCATATACGTGTTCAAAATGTTGTTTTTAGTCGCTTAAGGTCAACTATGTAAGGCCTTTGTAAGTGCTAGACCATCTTCAATTGTTATGTTTAGAAAGTTTTCATATTGGAGTGATGGTTAGGTGTAGCTTTTATGCAAGAACTATAAAAAGACGATTTTTGAGAGTTAGGTGCAGTTTGTTTTTTCAGAGGTAAAATGTTTACAGTCTGCTGACCACATCTGCAGACATATTTAAAAGAAGAGATGGACCAAACCTCTGCGGTCTGCTAAAATAAACTGAAATTTAAGTAAACCGATTTTTTAAACTTCTGTACGCGGCTGCGACGATGGTAGAGCAACGACAACAGAGGCGATGGGGGCGATGGGTCTACGGGAGGTGGTGGTCTACGGCGGAGGTGACGGCCGATAGATCTGCTGGAGGTGAGGGCGGGAGGTGGTAGCAGACGACGGGAGGTGTGTAGAGGTGGAGTTGTGTTGATGGAGGAAGTGTAACATCCCGAGCGTTTGGGTCATATGTAATAGTTAAAATAAAAAAAAATATGAACTTTACATTTTGTATATCGTTAAACGAGTAACTAATTAGTGAAATGACTATTCTAAATTTAAAGTTTTAGACGAGTTTTAGTAGTAAGAGACCGTTAAATATATATAAATATAATAATATATTATATTTAAACGTGCTCCGTTTTTAACGAAACTTAGGTGAACTCGTAGAGAAAAATAAGCTCGTCTCAACGGCATATTTGAAATTTCATAAGACGTTATATTTAAAAAGTTATAAGAGAAAAACGAAGTAAGCAGCTGAATTAATTATAATAATATAACAATAATATTATTAATAAACTTTATATCCTCCTATAGAAGAAAGAAGCAAGCAAACAAGCACGTCAATTTCATCCCACATCGTTGCAGAAGTAGTTCACCTGCCTGCTTGTTTACCTTATATATAGAAACCTTAAGGTTGAGTTTAGATTATAAGTTTTCTTGGAAACGCTCTATTATAAAGAGAATTTCAGGTAATCGATACCCCATTGGGTATTGTTATTAGTCGTTTTTGGAGCTCGGGTAGGAGCACGAGTAGGGAGACTCTACATCAAATTGTCGTAGATAGTTTTAAGGTATGTGTTCGTTTAAATTTATGTCAAGTTAATTATTATTTATTTTAGATTATTATTATTAGAAGTGGCTTTAGTATTATTAGTATTATTATTTTTAGGTGTTAGGGTTATTGTTAGGAGTGGCTATTGGGTAGCCTAGCCTTAGTTAGGCATAGACTGATCACCCATGCTTAAACAAGGTAGCGTAAACCAATATCAATCATTACAATAACAAGTTAGTTGTATCATTACCTAACCTAGGATTACTTGAACTGTATCAGGACTTAGAGATATTACCAGATTATATTAGGAAATGTTATCAACTGTTGGGCAACTTCTAAACGGGTGAGTCCCTCTGAACTGTTTTATAAAATGGGACGTGATGTTCTGATAACTTGTAATAATTGAAGAATTGACTATCAATAGCATCTATGATATGTGGCAATGCTTGATAGGAAGCTTGAGGGCTGCTTATATGATTCTGCTTTAGCCAGTGGAGTTTGTATACATAGCTTGGTTATGTGAATTTATACTGTGCTTACTCTGTTCCTATCTGTTTGCCATGGTTGTATCTGCTTGATGCAATAGTCAATATTAATATGTTTTGAATTTTGAAGAATACTATGTTCATGAACTCACAAGCTTTATGCTGAGTCCCAAATGTTTTATTTTATGGACACACATCCTAGGTGCCAAATGATTACATGAATAAGAGATTATGGACTAAGCTCATGAGGAAATAAAGGACTAAAGTGTTGCTGAGGATTTGGATCTATTCTATAGTTAAGTTGAGTAATATTAGTATTGTATTAGAAGACAGATGTATAATACGTTATAATTTATAATTATTGTTTGACTTCCGCTATGTATTCTCTGATTACTATGTGTTCTGTATATTCGATGCGTAACGCTCCCTAGGGTGTGCCCTGGGAGGCGGGCGTTACAAGTTGGTATCAAAGCCATAGTTTAAGTGAACTAGGTACAAAGATAGTATCTAGACTTAAACTAGGGAAGATGCTCTAAGATAAATAGATTATCTACTTAGGGTAACGGGTTTGGGTAAAACATGGAGGATAATGGCTAGAACATCGTAAGTGCAATAGATAAGCAATGACACCTCGCCACTGTTATTTCTTGTCTATCAGTACTATTATGTTCTGGATCATAATTCATCATGTGAATACTAATTCCCTGCTCCCTCATGTAGGTTTTCACTATGACAAGAGGAGGAAGTACTCATGGTAGGGGTCGTGGTAGACCTCCTAGTAGTAGAAGGCAAATCATGTCATCTGCGAATGATGATCATGAAAATTTTCATAATACTGAATTCGAGGCGCAACAATTTGCTGGACCGCAATTCCAAGCAGCTGTAGCTAGCGTAATTAAACATGCTTTGCCAACCATTATAGCCGAGGTTATGAATGCCTCTAGGGGGTATATGAGCAATGATAGTAATGGACAAGATGATCATATCTATAACACCAATGGTAATGGAGATGCTCCTATGAGAACTGAACCTAAGCAAGGTTGTTCTTACAAAGCTTTCAAGGGATGTGAACCTCCAATATTTGACGGGAAAAGAGATTCCATGGCTACCTTTCAGGGGATCCATGAGATGGAAGCTGTTATTGAAATTAGTGGATGCACAGCCACGCAAGCTGTCATGTATGCCACTCACTCATTCAGGTCTGAGGCATTGTTTTGGTGGGACAATGTTAAACAAGCTAAAGGACTTGGAATTGTTACCGCTTTGACCTGGAATGAACTAAAGGAGCTTGTGATGGAAAAGTTTTGTCCTGAAGTTGAAAGAGACAAAATTGAAAGAGAATTCTTACAACAACAGACCGGGACGATGACACATCGTCAGTACACCACCAAGTTTGATGAGATGGCTGGACTGCTTCCTGAGCATGTAACACCTGAAGCAAAGCGCGTAAAAAGATACGTGCAAGGGTTACCTCCTCATATTCGACAGTTAGTTAAGATGTCTGCCCCCAAAACCTATGAATTTGCAATTGCATTAAGTGCCATTGCATATGAAGAAGAAGGCATAATGACTGAAAACAACAAAAGAAAGAGAAATGATGATGGAAACCAGATGCCAAGAAAGGACAGAAAGATCACACGAAATAAAGGGAACCGTTTCAACAAAGCATGGAGGAACGATAAAAGTGAGTCTTGGAGAAAGTATCAAGATTCCAAATGTCTTAAATGTCCAATGGGTGATCATTCACGAAAGAACTACCCAAAAATTAGATGTTTCAATTGTTGGGAGTATGGACATTTCCGAAGTGATTGCAAGAACCCTCCACAAACACAACCTGTGGAGAATCAAAACAACTCCAAGGGCCGAGTGTATGTGTTAAAAGAAGCTGGGGATGAAACTATAGCTGGTACGTTTCTCTTTAACAACATATATGCTAGAGTTTTATTTGATACGGGCGCAAATAGAAGTTTCATTTCAACTGCCTTAGTACCTTATTTGAACTTAGTACCACAAACTCTAGATTGTGCATATATTGTAGAAACTACCAGTGGTGAGCAAGATAAGATAAGTAAGATTTTTAAGGATTGTGTTATTACCCTAGTTAACACTAAATTCTCTGTAAATTTAATGCCGACCATTCTAAGTGAATATGATATCATTCTTGGGATGGATTGGTTGAATAAATATTGTGCTCGTCTCGACTGTGAACATAAGACGATAACGGTACGTAAGCTAAATGAGGAAAAGCTACTAGTTCATGGAAGTAATGGAAATCCCAAGACCAATATCATCTCAGCAGTGAAGGCAATGAAATGTATTCAGAAAGGATGCATAGCTTTACTTTTGTGCATGATAGATGCTAAAAAGGAAATGCAAATCAATGAAATCCCTATGGTATGCAACTTCCTAGACGAGTTTCCGGAAGATTTACCAGGACTTCCACCTGATCGTCAGATAGAATTTCCTATTGATTTAGTACATGGTGCTAAACCAATCGCGAAGACTTCTTATCGTCTAGACCCTTCGGAGATGAAAGAACTTATGAAGCAAATTGACGAACTCTTAGAAAAAGGGTTTATTAGACCGAGTTCCTCACCTTGGGGAGCACCAGTATTGTTCGTCAAAAAGAAAGATGGTTCAATGCGTATGTGCATTGATTATCGAGAATTAAACAAGTTAACTGTCAAGAACAAGTATCCTTTACCAAGAATAGATGATTTATTTGATCAACTTCAAGGAGCCAACTACTTTTCAAAAATTGATCTTCGATCAGGTTATCATCAGTTGAAAGTACGCGAGGAAGACATTCCCAAGACCGTATTCAGGACGCGTTATGGACATTACGAATTTTTGGTTATGTCTTTTGGACTAACCAATGCCCCAGCAACATTTATGGATCTAATGAATAGAGTTTGCAAACCATACCTGGATAAGTTTGTCATTGTCTTTATCGATGACATACTTATTTATTCTAAGAACCAAGATGATCATGCCAGACATTTGAAAATGGTTCTAGAAACCCTTCGACAAGAAACGCTTTATGCAAAAATCTCTAAATGTGACTTCTGGAAAAGAGAAGTTCAATTCCTCGGTCACGTGATAAATGAGAAGGGAATACAAGTAGATCCAACCAAGATAGAAGCTGTGATGAAATGGGAATCACCAAAGAATCCTAGTGAGATTAGGAGCTTTTTGGGATTAGCAGGATACTACAAAAGGTTTATTCAAGACTTCTCCAAGATTGCTACCCCTTTAACATCTTTGACTCGAAAGAATGTAAAGTTTGACTGGGGACCAAAGCAGGACGAAGCTTTCAACCTTCTAAAACAAAAGCTTAGCAGTGCTCCCATACTTGCATTACCAAATGGTAATAAAGACTTTGCAATATACTTTGATGCCTCATATAATGGTTTAGGTTGTGTGTTGATGCAACGAAATAAGGTTATAGCTTATGCATCACGACAACTAAAAGTTCATGAAAAGAACTATACTACGCATGACCTTGAATTGGGTGCCATAGTGTTTGCTTTAAAGATTTGGCGACACTACTTGTATGGTACTAAGTGTGTAATCTACTCAGACCATAAGAGCTTACAACACATCTTTAATCAAAAGATGTTAAACATGAGGCAAAGAAGGTGGATGCAACTTCTCAATGATTACGATTGTGAAATCAAGTACCATCCAAGAAAGGCTAATGTAGTTGCGGATGCTCTTAGTCGGAAAGAAAACGTTAAACCAATTAGGGTAAAAGCATTAAAGATAGATGTCAAGCCTGATTGGAAAGACTAAATCAAGAATGCTCAAACTAAAGTGTTGAAAGATGAGAATATTCAGGCTGAAAGAATGATGGGTAACCAAAAATTACTGACTCAAGGAACGGACGGAATCCAACGATTTGGTCAGAGAATTTGGATCCCAAAATTTGGAGGTATTCAGGGTAAAGTATTGGATGAAGCCCACAAGTCCAAATACATAATGCATCCTGGAGCAAGCAAAATGTATAAAGATATTCGAAATCACTACTGGTGGCCTAATATGAAAAGATCTATAGCCCAATACGTTGAGAAATGCTTAACATGTCTGCAAATTAAGATTGAACATCAAAAAGCAGCCGGCCAGTTACAACAATTGGAGTTGCTAGTGTGGAAATGGGATAGAGTGGCGATGGATTTTGTCACGAAACTTCCAAGAACACGAAAAGGATATAATGCTATATGGGTCGTGGTTGACAGGCTAACCAAGTCAGCACATTTTCTACCCATAAGTGAGAGTTATCCAATAGAAAAACTGGCCAAGATATATGTTGCTGAAATAGTAAGTAAACATGGAGTGCCTTTATCCATTATCTCTGATAGGGATAGCCGATTTACATCCAAATTCTGGACAAGTTTCCAAAAGGAACTAGGAACCAAAATCAATTTAAGCTCTGCATATCATCCTCAAACTGATGGTCAGAGCGAGCGAACAATTCAAACCTTGGAAGACATGTTGCGTGCTTGCGTGATTGATTTTGGAGGTAGCTGGGAAGATCATTTGCCTTTGATCGAATTTTCTTATAACAACAGCTACCATTCCAGCATTAAAGTTGCACCGTTTGAAGCATTATATGGAAGAAAGTGTAGAACTCCCATTTGTTGGATAGAAATAGGGGATGATCAATTGACCAAAACCGAAATTATTCTTGAGACAACTGAGAAAATCCAACATATAAGACAACAACTAAAAGCTTCTCAAGATAGACAAAAGAGTTATGCTGATAACAGAAGGAGGCCTTTAGAATTTCAAGAAGGAGACTATGTAATGCTAAAAGTCTCACCATAGAAAGGAGTGATGAGATTTGGTAAACAGGGAAAGTTAAGTCCCAGGTATATTGGACCGTTCAAAATCATCGCAAGAATCGGTACAGTTGCATACAGGCTAGAATTACCAGAAACCTTAAGAGGCATTCATGATACATTTCATATATCAAACCTAAGGAAATGTTTGGCAGATCCAACACAAGCAGTGTCATTAGAGGACGTGCAAGTAGACGAGAAACTAAACTTCACAGAAAAACCTGTAGATGCAACCAAAGGATCAATCAAAAGATGCCAAAACAACCAGGTCTTCCAACATGCACTAAGGAACAACGAAGAACTAACTTCGGAAGCTTTACACATACAAAGAAGAATGCCAAGTGTGAAATCTTCCGAAGGATAAGTTTTGAAGAAAATGATAAGGAAGCTTTACACTAAGTGTCAAGTCTTCCGAAGCCAAAGACTCAACTCTTCCGAAGTATAAAGATGAAGTCTTCCGAAGCACTCAAGACAAAGTCTTCCGAAGCTGAATAAATACAAGTCTGATTTACCTTTAGAAGAGAGAGAAAAGTCACCTTTTCCATCAACTTTATCATAAAGCAACCATCTGTCCGCTACCCACTCTGATGGTTCACCAACTATCATCAGTTGGTGAAACTCCCATGCTTTATGATAAAGTAGATAAGGTCTTTGTCTGCAAGTTTCTGTATTTGTTTTTTTTGGACTTTTGTAGAAGAAAAGTCATGTGAGCTATGGCCTGTCATAGTCACTAGTCAAAAGGCAATCTATCTTTTGACTTTAGGCTGATCTTGTTGTCTAGATTAGTCACTTTCCAACTGTCTTTTGTAAATTGACGGTTGTAGGATTAGTATAAAGAGTCTAAGGTTCTTGTATTTTAAGATGTGTGCAAACACTTATAATAGAACTCAAGAAGCAATATACTACTTCCTTGAAAACTTATATCTTGTGTTCTTGTTCTTTACTTACTTGTGTTGTGCATTGCATCATCTGTTAAAGTTCTCAGTTCCCTATTTGAATTGTTAAGTGATATTAATATCCTCCTAAGTGTGTTAACTAAGTGTTAAGAACCCTTTAACGGTCCTGCATTTGGTATCAAATCATTCAGGCTCTTGTTTGCAAGATCTCACCATCTTCAAAACCTCTTAGTAACACACATCACTTAACTCTTCAAATGGCAGCTATCTCAAAAGCTGATATGGAAACTGGAACCATGACAAAATCCCCACTGATCACTCCTGAGGATTTTGACACTTGGTGTCAAAGAATGGAAGGCTTTATCAAGTCTCAAGATTCCAGGATGTGGGAGTCTGTTGTCAACGGACCTCATGTACCATGCACCTCTTCAGCTGCTGCTGGGGGTGGCATGATACTAAAGGAGAAGGCTGATTTTTCTAATGAAGACTAGAAAAGAATTGATATTGATCAGAAAGCTATGACAGCCCTCCAAACTGCTCTTCCAAACTCCATCTACAGAGGTTTCAAGAAGTGCAAGACCGCCAAACAGCTATGGGATGCACTGAAACTCATGTATGAGGGTTCAAATGAAGCCAAGGAGAACAAGAAAGATCTCCTGAAGTAGCAGTTTGAAAATTTCACCTTCAAAATAGGTGAGACCATGACTCAACAATACTTCAGGTATGTTGAGATTATGGATACTCTGGCTGATGCTGGAGTGACAATTGAAAATAGGGATATTGTAAGAAAGTTCATGTCCTCTCTTCCAAGACAATAGACACACTATTGTGTGGTCATTAAAAGGACTGGAAATCTCAAGACCCTCACTCTCACTGAGCTATATGGGATACTCAGTGGATACCAGATGGAGATGAACATGCAAAATTCATCTGGTAACTCCAACACTCACCAGAGTTCTGCCTTCATGTGGTTGAAAGGGATAGCAGAGAACCACAACATCATCTCATCTGCTACCCTGAGACTTCACAAAAGGGACCTTTCATCACCTTCCCGGAGACACCCAGAGAGAGCTACATCCAAGGAAGTCCCTTCCAAGAGACAAGCTCTTCTCAAGCTTTTGTTTCCACTGATGAAAGTTCAGGCAACTTTCTCTTTACTCTTGAAGACCTAGACTGTATCCATCCAGATGATCTGGAATATATGGAGATAGTTTAGCAGATGGCTCTTCTTACTCATAGAGCCCAGAAGTTCTACAAGAGGACTGGGAGAAGGTTTCCTAGTAATGCTGCCTGTAGCAAGTTCGGGATGGACAAGAGCAAAGTCAAGTGTTACAACTGTAACCAGATAGGACACTTTGCTAGAGAATGCAAGGCACCCAAGTCTAATGGTGGCCAAGCTTCTTCTAGGCCAAACTACACTGAAGGAGGGCACCAGAATTAGAAGCCAAGACAGTAAGCTGCAGTTGCTGTTGAAGAAGGAGGCTTTGACTGGAGCTTTCAAGCTGAAGATGCATCTCCAAACCAAGCACTCATGGCTGATCATGATGAAGCTAAGGTACTTGAACATCTTTGCTCTCCTGAATGTATTGCTAAAGTTAATAGATACAGGTCCTATAACTTGGAAATGAGATCTGACATTGAGTCTTTGAATATTTTAAAAGCTGATTTTAAAAGAGCTGAAAATGATTATAAACTTAAAATAGAAGATCTAGAGAAAATAGTTTTAACTCTTAAACATGAGCAAACAAATTACAGGACTCAAATTAAGGATCTCATTACCAAGTTGACTGAATGCCAGGCTGAGCTTGTGATCAGCAAAACCAGGGCAGAAAAATGTGTTCTTGAAGAGGAAACCTTCAAGAACATGATATCCTCATCTCTACATGCAAAAGTGTGTTATCAGAACAAGCAGGGACTGGGCTCTAGTGAGATAGCTCCTCCACACTCTCTACTATCAGTTAGATCTCCAAGGTGTGGAACTGGTCAAGATGAGCTTCCATCCATAGACCCCAGTGATGAAGAGGATAAGAGGAGAAGGTGAGGGATGACTCTGAGGTGAGTGAAGAGAGTCAATCCAAAAAGGGTCACCATGCTCCTAAGGAGGAAAAAGAAGCTGGTTTGAGCAAGACCAAGAGAAAGAACTTGATCAGAAGAGCAAAAAGAAGATCAAGAAAAGCTCAAGAGGTCAAGACCACCTTTGAACCCAAACAAAAACAAGTATTTGTCTCTGCAGGGTTCAAGGTGATAAAAGTTGAAGATCTTGTTAAGAATTCAAGTACCAAGAGTTCTACTTCAGCTTCAACTCACTCCAGCAAGAACAAGAAGAAGACTGATAAACTGTGTGTCACTGCTGCACAGCCTGAATCACCCATCTCCAATAGCAAGCCTATCCCTAAAAAGCTTGATGTATCATCTGAAAAGATGAAAAAGGAGAAGGGAAGTGTTTAATATCAGTCCTCTTCAGACAAGAAGATTCCCAGAAAGAAGCAAATGATCTGTTTCATGTGTGGTAGTATCTCTCATTTGGCTAAAGATTGTATCTATAATCCTAAAGGTACTGTCCACTTGATAAAAGAGAAGACTTCTGGGAAGAAGAAAGAACAACAAGCTTCGGAAGGAAATATGTTTCCTTGGAAGCTCCAAAATAAAGAAGAAGGCAAAGAAGAAATTGCCTTCGGAAGTTGGTCTCGGAAGAAAGGAATGCTTCCGAAGCACTAAAGCTTGCTGCAGTGAAAGCAAAATCTTCCGAAGGATCTGTCTCAAAAGCTTTCGAAGCCACAAAAGCTTCTAAAGCAGTTAAGGTCAAGCCCAATCTTCCAAAGGTGGTGTGGAAGATGAAGGAAGATCTTGAGATTGGAAGTTCTTCTGCAGCAACAACAAATGATCCTTTAAGCTTGAACATTGGATCATTTACTGTTCCATTGCCTTCATCTGAACTTAATAAGCCCAAGACCAAAGAGGCTTGGGTTTCCAAATGTAACTAAATCATCTCTTTTTGTGCAGGGACAGCTAAAGACCAGCAGAAATGTCTGGATTATTGATAGCGGCTGCCCCAGGCACATGACTGGCAATGAGTCCTTGCTTCAACACTTTGAAAGATTTGATGGAGGACCAGTTGCTTTTGGTGGAGATGCAGGAGGTTACATTACTGGCCGGGGCAAGGTTACAAATGGTAAGCTCAGCATTGAGAAGGTAAACTTTGTCAAGTAGCTGGGATACAATCTTCTGAGTGTGTCCCAATTTTGTGACCAAAAACATCACATGCTCTTTACTGAGCATGAGTGCATTGTTCTCAAGCCCGGGGTTGACATTCCTCAGGAGCATATTTTGCTCAGAGCTCCCAAGAGAGGGAACATGTACGAGATGGATTTGCATGAAACCACTCCCTCTGGAGAAGTGTCTTGCTTTCTGTCTAAAGCAAATAGTGATGAGTCTTTCCTTTGGCATAAAAGAATGTGCCATGTAAACTTTAAAAACATGAATATACTGATTAAGAATGATTTGGTAACTGGAATGCCAAAGAAAGAGTTTACAAGTGATGACCACTGTGTTGCATGCCTGAAAGGTAAACAACACAAAGTGTCTCACAAGCCAAAGGAAATGAACTCTATCACTACTCCCCTACACTTTTTACATATGGATCTGTTTGGCCCCACCAGTGTAATGAGTCTAGGAAGGACCTCATACTGTTTGGTGATCACAGATGACTTCACAAGATTTACTTGGGTATTTTTCCTTAGAACTAAGGATGAGACCCCTGAAATCTTGAAAAGTTTCATTCTGAGAATTGAGAATTAATCTGATCACAAGGTCAAGATCATAAGATATGATCAAGGAACAAAATTTAAAAACCAAATCCTTGATGCATTTTGTGATGAAAAGGGTATATCAAGACAATATAGTGCCCCCAGGACTCCTCAGCAAAACGGTATTGCTGAGAGAAGAAACAGGACACTTATTGAAGCTACAAGAACCATGCTGTCTGACTCTAAACTGCCCATCACCTTCTGGTAGTTAAGACACATAGTAAGACTCCTTATGAACTATGGCACAAAAGGAGACCATTTATTGGTTTTCTCAAAACATTTGGATGTCCTTGCACCATCTTGAATACCAAAGATCAAATAGCTAAGTTTGCTGAGAAATTAGATGATGGACATTTTGTTGGATACTCTTCTTAAGCTAAGGCTTACAGAGTATACAATCTCAAAACTAGAATCATTAAGTATACAATCTCAAAACTAGAATCATTAAGGAGTCAGCCAATGTAACTTTCAATGAACACACACCCTGTGTGAAAGGTTCTGGTCCGGATTGGCTATTTGATCTTGATTTAGTTACCAACTGTTTTAACAAATCTTGTGAGAATGTTTCAGGATCTATGGATAATAGCTCAACAGAAGATCCTGACCCAAGATTTGAGCTGAGAAGACCAAACAAAAAGACTACTTCAGCTCCAATGGTGACTAACCCTGTCATAGAGGCTCTAATCAGCACAAGCATGACAAATACTCTAATGCAGGAAGAACTGGTGGTGGTGACAGTGATCAAGAATTTCTTGATGCTGATAATCACTCCATTGAAGACAACATCAATGATGTCACACACTCATTGGATCAAGTTTCTCTTGATAAGTGTGCTGATGTGGTGGGGGACTCTTCTTTGCCAGATCAAAATTTCTCTAATCTTGATCTGTCCAACCAACTTGTTGTGATCCCTCAACTCAGGATCCACAAGTCACATCCCACCACAAATATCATTGGAAATGTTGACTCAGGGGTGAGAACAAGAGCACAAACTAATGACAGACATGTTTGTCTACATTCTTGTTTCTTATCCCAAATTGAGCCAAAGAAAGTTGATGAGGCTCTAAAGGATGGAAGATGGATCAAAGCAATGCAAGAAGAATTGCTTCAAATCAAAAGACAGAAGGTTTGGAACTTATGCCCTCTTCCTTAAGGGAAGACTGTTATAGGTACCAAGTGGGTTTTTAGGAATAAGAAAGATGATAGAGGGATTATCATCAAGAACAAGGCAAGACTAGTTGTCCAAGGATACACTCAAGAAGAAGGAATTGACTACACTGATGTCTTTGCTCCATTAGCTAGACTCAAAGCTGTAAGAATATTTCTGGCTTATGCTGCATCTAAGGACTTCAAGGTCTACCAGCTTGATGTGAAGTGTGCCTTTCTCTATGGGGTGATTGATGAAGAAGTCTATATTAGACAACCACCTGGCTTTGTAGACCCGGATCATTCTGATTATGTCTGCAAGCTTGATAAAGCTCTATATGGGCTACATCAGGCTCCAAGAAAGTGGTATGAGACACTATCAACATACCTCTATCAGCATGGATACAAAAGAGGTACTATTGATGGGGCTCTCTTCATCAAAGAAACTGGAAATGACACATTGCTAGTTCAAATATATATGGATGACATCATCTTTGGTTCAACTAATCCAAAGCTCTACACAGACTTTGAGATGCTGATGAAGAACAGATTTGAAATGAGTGCCATGGGGGAACTTAATTTCTTTCTGGGTATTCAAGTGAAGCAAGTTGAAGATGGAATCTTCATAAGTCAGTCAAAGTATCTTCAAGACATACTCACAAGATTCAAGATGACTGACTGTAAGGTTGCAAAGACACCCATAGCCAGAAATCACTCCCTTGGTCCTGATCTTGAGGGAGAGTCTGTTGATGAACATCTCTACAGGGCCATGATTAGGTCACTCATGTACCTTACTGCTAGCAGGCCTGGTATTATGTTTGCTACATGCATATGCTCCAGATATCAAGCCAACCCCAAGATGTCACACCTTATCACTGTTAAAAGGATTCTTAGGTATCTCAAAGGTGCTCTAAACTTAGGCCTTTGGTATCCAAATAATTCTGACTTCAGTTTGTATGCATATACAGACAGTGATTATGGTGGTTGCAATATGACTGCAAACTCAACCTCTAGGGATGCCAATTTCTTGGTGGAAGGATAGTCTCCTGGCAATGCAAGAAACAATCCTGTGTGTCTGCATCAACTGCTGAAGCTGAATACATTACTGCTGCAAGCTGCTGTGCTCAAGTGTTTTGGATTCAGAATCAGATGCTTGACTATGGATTCAACTTCAAGGAGACTCCCATCCACATAGACAACAATAGTGCTATCTCTATTACAGAGAATCCTGTGTAGCACTCAAGGACCAAACACATCAACATCAGGTATTATTTGATTAGGGATAACTTTGAAAAGGGCTTGATAAAACTAATCAAAGTTAACACAAATAAACAATACACTGATAAGTTCACAAAGGCTTTTGATGAATAGAGATTTAAATATCTTGTATCAGCTATTGGGATGATTAACTTTGAATAGTTTTTCTGAAATAACTTAATCAAAATTTTCTCCTAAAAATTGTGTGTCCTAAGTTGTCTATTAGCTCACCTCATAAGCCCAGTTCTCTTTGGAAGAAAATAAAATTTTAAACTGAAATTCCTTAGAATGAAGAAAAAAAATTTCGGAAGAAGTGAAATTGTCTTCGGAAGAAATTTATGTCCTAAAAATCCTTCAAACTTGTTTATCTAAGATTTACCTTCGGAAGAAATTCTTGAAGTATCTTCTAAAGCTTAAGTCTCTTATAAACAATTTAATGTATTTTAAGAACAAATTTCTTCCGAAAGCAATTTAGTCTCGGATGACTTACTCATTTCTTCCGAAGTCAAAATTTTCAAAATTCTTGGGGATATCTTCCGAAGCATAATTTACCTTCGGAAGCTTTGTTTCAAATCTTCCGAAGCCACAATTGTCTTCGGAAGTTATTTTCTACTTCCAAGAAAACTAACTTTTTGGGCGCTTTTTGAAAGTAGGACCCACATCCGGATTTCAAAGTTTATCTTTTCAATTAACTTTGTCTCAAATCCAGTGTATATCTTTCCAAATGGTTCTCTTTCATCTCACCTCTCTCATTGATCTTTAACCTAACTTACCCCCAAATTTCATCTTCTTCTACCTTCCTTCACTACAAAGCTTCCAAATGGCCAACCCTGATCGTCGTAACGACCCGATTTCTCCATGCACCTGCATAGGAACACAACCAAGTTGCTCTGTTAGACCCTGAGAAGGATCCAAGCTTCTCAGACGTTTGTAGGTTTCTTTCTTTGTCTCATTACTACACCTCCCTTACAATCGATCCTCCTCTCTATGAGGATCAATTGCTTGAGTTCTGGGGACCTGTCAAGAGGTTACCATGGATGGGGAGAAGGCACTGTCTGCCACAGTGCAGGGGAGTACACTGTTCATCACTCCAGCCATCATAAACACCCATCTTTAGCTGGATGATGAGGAAGGTGAAATGCCCTTCCCAAAGCCTGCTGTAAACCATTCCTTTAAGCAGATAGGATATGAAGGAGACTTCACAGTCAAGACCTTCAAGAAGGGGAGGGTCTCATACCAATGGAAATACCTCCTCCATGTCGTTATCCACAGCCTATCCAACAAACATGGAGGATGGGACTAGATTCCAGAAGACCTTTCCTTCATTGTCTATGGGATGGTTCAAGGGGTCAAATTTAGGTACTCTCAGTTTGTTTTTACAAATTTACTTGCAAATTTGGACTCCTTAGAATATTACATGTTCCCGAGGTATGTTCAACACATTCTCAACTGTGAATTGGGACCACAGTTGAGGAGAACAGGCAATGTTCTTAAACTTGCACATATGAGGCCCGACATTTTCAAAACAATGAAAAATCCATCTGTTGGGTTCTCAGGGGTAGAAACAGCCCTAGTTCCGAAAATGTTTGAGCTCATTGCTCAGGGTGACATCCTAGCAGCACCAGCTAGTGATGAACCAACACCCTCCACTTCTCAACTACTATCAAGGCCAAACATTACCATCACTTACACCAGAAAATCCAAACGAACCCCTGCACCTGCTATTGAGCATGTGCAGGCCCCCATATCACAACCTACATAGGAGGAAGTGGACACTAGAGCTCCCACTTCCCCTGAGGAGCAAACCACTCCCATCTTTGCAACTATCAGTGCTGAGGTTCCTCATGCTCAGCCTGATGAGCTCACACCCTCTCAAACAGCCTTAAGCCATCACTCTGAGTCTCAACACTCTAGTGATCAACCTTCAGGGAAAGTTACCATCCCCAGCCTCTTGATTTAAATCAACCACTTTCTAGCCTTGACTTCTACTCTGATGAAGATTTGGGTTTCAGTGAGTACCATGAGTCTCTCCTCTCTTCCCACACTCAAGGAGCGATGAGTGCTCCTGCCTCACCCATCTCTAGCCCACATCAGACGCCCCAAACTGAGGTGGATCTTCAGATTATCCAGGAGATCCATCAGATTGTCCAGGAGATCCATGTGGAGGCTATCACTGTTGCCAGTGATAACATCACTAGGACCTCTACCATGGCAACCCAGCCTCTTAACACTTCTCTTGAAGATGTCATTGGGCAGGGGAAATCCAGCAGCCAAGAAACCTATGCTGGTGATGAGGAAGAAGACTCAGGTCCAATCCTCTCATCCCCCTATGATTCTTCATCTGAAGATGAGGGGAGTCTGCAACAAAAGGTGCACAAACTTTCAAACATGTGCACCTACTTTGTGTCAAAGATAGCTCACCTGGAATCTCAGGTGACTATCTTGCAGAAAAGGGTCAATGACCAGCAACTTGAGATCACCGATCTCAAGGGTAAGCTCGCTGAGAGACCAATGAGATCAACTCATCCAGGTCCACAAGAACCTGTGGATGTCTTGGATCAATCTCCTAGCTCACCTATGCAAGAGGGTGATGCTACCAAAAAGGGGGAGAAAATCCTAACAATCACAGAACTTGGGAGTTCCTCTCAGAGTATAGACATAGAGGACTCACCATCCTCTCTTGCAGTTGTCCATACTCAGCAACCTCCTCTAGACAGTGATCTACATTTGTTAATACTACAACTGTTTGAGGAGGGAGTACCAAGAGCAATGTCTGCCCCTTCTGAGAACCCAATCTGGGGTTGGGGGTATGATAGTGAAAGGAAAGCTCTTGTACTCTCTAGAGCTTAGGGTTAACTAGAAATCTTAAACATTTCAAACCTGAGTTTCTATGAGGGTATAAATCTGGTAGATCTGGCACTTGTCAACCCAAGCAATAACAGACAAGCTGCCAGACTAGCCAGTAAAATTCAAGATTGGGTGCTGGAAGAATTCAGAAGGAGATCAGCACTATATAGATAGAGCCTAGTAGTGGAAGCCTTTGGTCAACTAGATGTTAAGGTGGACCCTAAGATTAGCTTCAAAGGGAAAGCCTTGACTGAAGGCCCAGAGGCTGAAACTGTGAACCTTGAGACAACATCTCCTCCAGCACCCCATACCCTCAGTGAGGCACCAGCTGGTGATGGTGCATCATAACCTCTCTCTGGCCAGAGCTTGTCTACTGAACCAAGCAATGAAGGCCAAAGCTCTCCTCAGCCTGTGGCAGACAAAGGCAAAAGAAAACTCACTGCTGAGGAGATTGAAGAAGAAAAAAGAGAGAGGAAGAGGAAGCTAAGGGGAGAGAGTTCTAGTGGTTCCCCAGGATTTATGCAAGCTGCAATCAGGGCTGCCCCTATTCTAAACACTCAAGAAGATGAACTAAGAGCAGCCAGACTCAATTATCTGGGGACCAAAAACTACAATGTTGATGAACTCATCTCTCTCCCCTTGGATGAGTTAAATGAACTGGTAGACACAGAGCTATCAAAGAAGAGAAAGGAAGCTGAGGATGCAGCCTTAAACCTCAAACACAAAGAAGAATTGAGGAGGAAAAGGCTTTATAAGGACATTCCTATTCTCTCCCCAGTTCAGGAAAGTCCTGAGGAAGAGACTGTGGCTGCTGAACAACCTCAAGTAGTTGATGAAGAAGAAAGATTAAAGATGATCAACTACTTGAGTGCCACAGGTCTCTATCAGGCACCAGCACTTCTTCCCTTGCCATATGACTACATCTTATTTGAATATAACAAGCAGCTAGAAGAGATAGCTAAAAGAGAAAAACAAGCTGCTAGAAAGAGGCAAAGGGAAGTGACTGCTAAATTAAGAGCCATCATCCAGAAAAGTCTGAAAAAGTCTGTAGATAGGCAGAAGATGATGAGCTTCTTGAAGCTTTATGGGTTCTTCGGAAGGAGGCTTGGTCTCATGTCTCTATCTATAATGGATGAGCACATAAGGATGATCAAGCAGAAGATTAAAAGGGGAGAGCTTGTGGATCTTCATTCATCATCAAGTCAAGCTCAACCTGAAGTTGAGGTAAAGGTGGAACCTACAGAGACAACACCACCTGCACCTAAAGCTACACAACAGCCAACTTCATCTTCTGACCCACAGTAGGGTTCTCCTCCCTCTCCTTCTGAACCTGGGAGAGAGGAGATCCCAACTGAGAGGGAATCCACTGAAGAACCTGGTAGAGAAAACCAACCCTCTCAGTCAAAATCATCTGGGAGAAGAAAGAGGATGGCCAGAAGAAGATCTTCAAAGAAGAAAACAAGAAAGGCATCCTCCTCCCAACCTCAGGATAAGTCAGAACATCCTGAGGAAGTGCATGTAGAGGGCTCTCAACCAACTCCCATCATAGTAGAGCCTCTCTCTGTTGGAAGACCAATTCTATCCTGGGCATTCAATGAAAACCCAGATAGATGGTATGTCACTAGAGATCAGGGAGAACAACATATCTACTTCACTAGTGACATGCTTGAACTCCCTTTGCATGATCTCTATGACATGAGAAGGTACTTCATGAGTCTGAAGAATCCGGATCTACTGATGAAGAAAGGAGTTCTGAAGATTCTTATATGGACTATCCCAATCTGAAGACCTCTCTGTTTTGGTAGTATCAGCCTAGGGGGAGTTTGTAGGAACCTCTGAGGTTAAGAGGCTGATGCAACCAAAGGATCAATCAAAAGATGCCAAAACAACCAGGTCTTCCAACATGCACTAAGGAACAAAGAAGAACTAACTTCGGAAGCTTTACACATACAAAGAAGAATGCCAAGTGTGAAATCTTCCGAAGGATAAGTTCTGAAGAAAATGATAAGGAAGCTTTACACTAAGTGTCAAGTCTTCCGAAGCCAAAGACTAAAGTCTTCCGAAGTATAAAGATGAAGTCTTCCGAAGCTCTCAAGACAAAGTCTTCCGAAGCTGAATAAATACAAGACTAATTTACCTTTAGAAGAGAGAGAAAAGTCACCTTTTCCATCAACTTTATCATAAAGCAACCATCTGTCCACTGCCCACTCTGATGGTTCACCAACTATCATCAGTTGGTGAAACTCCCATGCTTTATGATAAAGTAGATAAGGTCTTTGTCTGCAAGTTTTTGTATTTGTTTCTTTTTGGACTTTTGTAGTAGAAAAGTCAAGTGAGCTATGGCCTGTCATAGTCACTAGTCAAAAGGCAATCTGTCTTTTGACTTTAGGCTGATCTTGTTGTCTAGATTAGTCACTTTCCAACTGTCTTTTGTAAATTTACGGTTGTAGGATTAGTATAAAGAGTCTAAGGTTCTTGTATTTTAAGATGTGTGCAAACACTTGTAATAGAACTCGAGAAGCAATATACTACTTTCTTGAAAACTTATATCTTGTGTTCTTGTTCTTTACTTACTTGTGTTGTGCATTGCATCATCTATTAAAGTTCTTAGTTCCCTATTTGAACTGTTAAGTGATATTAATATCCTCCTAAGTGTGTTAACTAAGTGTTAAGAACCCTTTAACGGTCCTACAAAACCGTTAAAGATTCTCGATTTTCAAGAGCGTAAACTAAGAAAGAAAGTAATTCCATTAGTATTAGTTCAGTGGCAAGGTCAAAAAGGGCCCGAGAAGACTTGGGAATTAGCAGAAGAAATGAAAGCCAAATATCCTAAATTATTTGAGTAGCCTTCGAATTTCGAGGACGAAATTCTTTTAAGGGAAGGAGAATGTAACATCCCGAGCGTTTGGGTCATATGTAATAGTTAAAATAAAAGAAATATGAACTTTACATTTTGTATATTGTTAAACGAGTAACTAATGAGTGAAATGACTATTCTAAATTTAAAGTTTTAGACGAGTTTTAGTGTCGTAAGAGACCGTTTAAATATATATAAATATAATAATATATTATATTTAAACGTGCTCCGTTTTTAACGAAACTTAGGTGGACTCGTAGAGAAACATAAGCTCGTCTCAAAGGCATATTTGAAATTTTATAAGACGTTATATTTAAAAAGTTATAAGAGAAAAAAGAAGTAAGCAGCTGAATTAATTATAATAATAATATAATAATATTATTAATAAACTTCATATCCTCCTATAGAAGAAAGAAGCAAGCACACAAGCACGTTAATTTCATCCCACATCGTTGCAGAAGTAGTTCACCTGCCTGCTTGCTTACATTATATATAGAAACCTTAAGGTTGAGTTTAGATTATAAGTTTTCTTGGAAACGCTCTATTATAAAGAGAATTCCAGGTAATCGATACCCCATTGGGTATTATTATTAGTCGTTTTTGGAGCTCGGGTAGGAGCGCGAGTAGGGAGACTCTACATCAAATTGCCGTAGATAGTTTTAAGGTATGTGTTCGTTTAAAATTATGTCAAGTTAATTATTATTTATTTTAGATCATTATTATTAGGAGTGATTTTAGTATTATTAGTATTATTATTTTTAGGTGTTAGGGTTATTATTAGGAGTGGCTATTGGGTAGCCTAGCCTTAGTTAAGCATGGACTGATCACCCATGCTTAAACAAGGTAGCGTAAACCAATATCCAATCATTACAATAACCAGTTAGTTGTATCATTACCTAACCTAGGATTACTTGAACTGTATCAGGCCTTAGAGATATTACCAGATTATATTAGGAAAGGTTATCAACTGTTGGGCAACTTCTAAACGGGTGAGTCCCTATGAACTGTTTTATAAAACGGGATGTGATGTTCTGATAACTGGTAATAATTGAAGAATTGACTATCAATAGCATCTGTGATATGTGACAATACTTGATAGGATGCTTGAGGGCTGCTTGTATGATTCTGCTTTAGCCAGTGGAGTTTGTATACATAGCCTGGTTATGTGAATTTATACTGTGCTTACTCTGTTCCTATCTGTTTGCCATGGTTGTATCTGCTTGATGCAATAGTCAATATTAATATGTTTTGAATTTTGAAGAATACTATGTTCATGAACTCACAAGCTTTATGCTGAGTCCTAAATGTTTTATTTTATGGGCATACATCCTAGGTGCCAGGTGATTACAAGAATAAGAGATTATGGACTAAGCTCATGAGGAAATAAAGGACTAAAGTGTTGCCGAGGATTTGGATCTATTCTATAGTTAAGTTGATGTAATATTAGTATAGTATTAGAAGACAGATGTATAATACGTAATAATTTATAATTATTGTTTGACTTCCGCTATGTATTCTCTAATTACTATGCGTTCTGTATATCCGATGCGTAACGCTCCCTAGGGTGTGCCCTGGGAGGCGCGAGAGAGTCCGGGCTTAGTCGGCGGGGATAAGATTCTATTCTAGGAGTCAGAACTACTCTACACCCTGGGAGGTGGGCGTTACAGGAAGGGAGGTGGAGGTGGGTTTAGGGTTTGAGGGTCGAAGAAGAGGTAGGAATATTTTGAGAAGTAGGAAGATAATGTCTACACCAAGATGAGGTTCGGAAGACATTTTTTATCGAAAGATCTTCCAAAAAACAAACATCCTGCAGACCTAAATATCTGTGCGTGGTTTGCGCGACGCAGGCAAAAGAGGTAAGAAAATATTTTTTTTAAAAACAAACACCACCTTATATATATATATATATATATATATATATATATGTTTGTATATATATATATATGTATGTATATATATATGTATGTATATACATGTATATATATGTATACGTATATATGTGTATATGTGTATATATATGTGTGTATAGATATATGTGTGTATATATATATGTATATATATATATAGAGAGAGAGAGAGGAGATGATGTACTGATGTATTGATGATTTGATGTTTAAGTTAGTCTTAAAGAGGATATAGAGTGTTGTGATAGGGACATATTGAATATATCTTTAATAGCTTATAAAATAATAATTTTACCATCTATGACTTTTTTAAGCCGTAACTTCAATGGTAGAAGAAATTTTTTTATGTCTCAACTTTACCGGTAGAACCTGGTCTTTTAACATAACTAGTGTTCTCTCCCGCATTACACGCGCGAGTTCCGTTGCTTTTCTTATCTTGCGCGACGTGATTTTGTTCATTTGGCTCGGCTCATTGGAAACCACAAAATCAAATACCGATATCGATTTCGATAATACCTATACCGTCAGCGATGATGTTCACTTATAATCGGTTTGGTTCATCGGTTCGTTGCAGTATCGCAAGAATTACTATACTCACTATAGCTTATAATCCAAAAAAAATTAACCAATGTAAGATGTCAAAAAAAATATGGTCAATGTCAACATCAGTGTTTAATGTCAAAAATACAAAAAATAAACCTTTGTGGTTAAAAAGCAAAAATATAAAATTTTGTTGTAGCACCTCACTTGTTTTTTTAATATAGATATATAATATATAAATGACTCTTTACTAACAATTTTAATCAATTTTCTCACGTATATTACAAGTTGCATCATTTGCAGTCTCATAAATTCAAGGTGCCTATTTTGCTACTTGGTCGTAGATGTGTTACCCATTCTATCTAAACTTTCCAAAAAATAGAGACATGAAGGTAATTTAAGCCATTCTACTATAGTTTTGGGTGGCAATATGAAACTATTTCTTCAAGATCCAGGGCTGTATCTATACACCTTAAAGATTGACACCTAGGGTTTCATATCCTCACACACTCACTTGTAGCTAGCTTTCATTTCTCATCTATCTTATCATCAAAAAGGTAAAAATCATATCTTTCTTTATATTTTGATTGATTTATACATGAACGTGATAGTTTTTAGCAATTTTGTTGTTTATGTACAACAACTTAGATGCAATTGAGCAAATCTGTTGGGTTAATCTTGATCAGGTCAAGTCGGGTCATGTACGGATCATGGAGTCGAATACGGGCCAACAGAAAATATATTTAGTCACATGTTTTTAGTGGTTTATTAGAATCAACGTAATGGGTCAAGATCATGGGTCATATTTACTAGTTTGTAGGCTTGTTCTTTAACCACATGTAGTGGGTAGCTTTGAGTTTGTTTTCTTTATATAATGTAAATGTTTATTTCTGCCAAGATGAACGAGAGAGAGTCTTAAGCAGTAAATCATCTCTTGTGTGTTTGATTTGGGCCTGAACCTACATTTGGTATCAGAGCTTGAAGGGCTGTTTTGAGAGTTGTTTCAAGAGGGTGCAGTCCTTTGGTTGCAGGGCTAGATAGAGACGATAAAGAAAAGGGTGATTCCATGTGAATCGCAGCAGAAGTGAAGACCAAGAAAGAAGACCGTGTCAGAGTTTGATTTCCGGGGAAGAAGAAGACTGATCTGCCGCATTAGTGACCGGCGACTGAGTTAGACCGAAGACCGTGACCAGCTGGAAGGAGATTCCAGCAACCTGAAGACCGAACCCCGGCGAAAAGGACCGGTTTCTTGCTGGAGAAAGTGAAGAAGACCGTGACCGTAGCCGGAGACTAAATTCTGGCGTGTGAACGTAGACCAACGAGCCGCTAAAGTGACCGCAAGGCTTGAAAGTTTAGACCGAAGACCGAATGAGGTAACCAAGACCGATGGTTTACCTGAGAAAGAGAAACCGACCAACAGATCGTACAAGCCTTGTCGACCGAAGGGCTAGAGACCGAATGGTATTTTTATATCAGTAACACCGAGAAAAAAAAGAAGAATGTCAAGACCGAAAGAAAAAAAAAGTAAGAATGGCGATGGTGCAAGCCTTTGTAGCTGTTTCGGGTGCTTTGATGAAAGTGTTATGCGTGAACTAGAGTTTGTGTGAATTAATTAAAAAAAAGGGAGATCGAAGGCGGCAGAGATAGAGTCTAAGGCAGTGCCTATTTTGTTTTGTTGAAAAGTCAAACAAAACAATCAATTTTGATGATTGTGTGATGAGTGTACGAAGATAAAAAATGATATTTATCCTTTTAGGCTTGAGTAAAGAACGTGAACAAGGGATGAGTCATCGGATCTGTTTGAACTGATCAGGCAAGAGGCAAGCAACGATGGGTGTTTCGGGCCCAGTTTCGAGACTGAAAAGGTGATCAAATTGTGCCTGATTACAATGGTAGCAGCTACAAGAATAGCGCAGCAAGCATGACAGCATTTTGGTAATTTCGGGTTCGGAATCGAGGCCGAGAATGGCATACGAATCATGGGGTTCTAAGCAATTTTATGAGAATGAAAGAAAGGAAAAGAAAGATAGCAGGAGTAAGAGCAGTAAGAAAATAAGAAAGATAGCAAGCAAGATGATTTGAAGTAAATAAGCAAGAGAGGCTCGAATCAAGTAAGAAGATTAGCAAGAAGAAACAAGTCTAAGATCAAGATTAAGAGGGTGAATGTTGGGTTAATCTTGATCGGGTCAAGTCGGGTCATGTACGGCTCATGGAGTCGAATACGGGCCAACAGAAAATATATTTAGTCACATGTCTTTAGTGGTTTATTAGAATCAACGTAATGGGTCAAGATCATGGGTCATATTTACTAGTTTGTAGGAGTGTTCTTTAACCACATGTAGTGGGTAGTTTTGAGTTTGTTTTATTTACATATTGTAAATTTTTATTTCTGTCAAGCTGAACGAGAGAGAGTCTTAAGCAATAAATCACCTCTTGTATGTTTGATTTGGGCCAGAACCTACAAAATCTGTAATTGGATTTACTAATTGAATACTATGAGTTATAATTCTGAGGTTAAATGATTAGTGTGTGATTAAGAACAATTTTGTTTATGGTTGTTGGAACATTTTAATATGTTTAGATTTGATTCTGCTGTAGTGAACACAGTAATTGGATAAAGTAGGTTTGCTTATTTAACAATCTTTTTATGTAAGGATTTAGCGGAGAAATTAGGTAAAGTGGATTTTAATAATCCGAACTATTGGACGATAACAATGGATGCTGACAATAAGAACAATCAAACTCTTAACTTTCACCTTAGTTGTGAAGGGCAATCTTAGCAGCATAATCATCATAGTTTTACACTTGATTTGCAGTTAAGTGTATAATTTGAGGATTATACAACTTTGATTGCTCTTGGAAACAAAAGTAAAAGTTAAGAGTGCCACTGAAAAATTCATGGTATGAAATATTATCGCTCAATGGGTAGTAATAATAGTAATCATCATCAGATAATTCGAACTAGCAACTCTTAACTTGCTTACTCAAAACTGCATATTTTCACTCTTATGGATAGTCATAAATAGTTTGCAATCCATGCAAACACCCAAATCTATTAATCTACCTTATAACATCATAATAAGCAGTCATAAAAAGCAATCCAAACAAGCCCTAAACCATGGTGTTTCATGATGTTCAAGAACCCTTAATTAGTATCTCGACATGCGGTTAAGATGCAATCTTTCTTTCTTAAAAAGACAGAATATGTGCATTAATAGTTAGTAAACAACTTAAAATATGATGCTTTGGAGTACAAAAGCACACATAATCAATTTATCAAAGGCATATCCTATCCTCACTACCTAGAAGGCATCATTTTACCAATAAGCTTTTAAGATTTATTTGTTAAAACTTGAAACTTTTAGATTAGCTAGTAGTGACTTTTAGATATTAGGTTTATCAGTATGAGTCTATAGGCCCATTAGGTATTTAGGGTTTACATTTTGTTTTCTATATATTGTATTGCAATATTCAACAATACTTTATTTAGTCTTTTACCGTTTTACATGGTATCAGAGCCTTATAGTTCTAGAACTCTCTTTTTTATTCTTTCTCACATACAAACCCTAATCGTTGTCACTTGATAAAAACTCTAGACAGGGTGGCGTGCCGCCGCCGCCCTATCCAACATTGTTCTTCTTCTATTTTTCTGTTTCCCTTATGAATAAAGCTTCGGCTTTTCTTTTAAGATTTTGGGTAATCCATGTTTTTGTTACCGCTTCTTTAAAATTTTGTTTCATGATTCTATTTTCATCTTCTTATCTTGGGATTTGAAGATCAAAACTAAACCATTAATTTACGTTTGTTTTGCAAAATAGTACTCAAGCATCAAGTGTTTAATGGATTTGTTTTATGCTTGTTGCCATAAAAACCACAATAAAGCTAGTGAAATTTTTTTTTTTTCACTTTAGGGTTATCCTATCATGATTGTCATCATTATTATTTTACAAAGACACACATAAAAAGAATTGATTATGTCTTTTTTTGTGTGATTTTTGTTTCCTGCAACTATACGCACAAACAAGATTTAATTTTATGTAATTTTAAGTTTTACCGATCTCATCCAATCAAACCACATCTCTTTTTTTATCTAGGGATCTCACCACTCTTTCAAAGAGACTACTGCTTAACCATGATCACCAGCATTGGTTTTTTTGCTCTTTCTTATTAGATCTACGGATCTCATCTTTTGATTTGCGGATGTAAGATTCGGTGTGTGGCCACGGTCACCGACCTTCCTTTCTTTTTATTTTTAGATCTACGGATCTCATATCTGGATCTATAGATTCAAGAAACAAACACATACTTTTTATGACTAGGAGTACGGTCTAATGGGTTTTTTTGATGATGGTGGATGGCATAATCAAGCAGCCTATGGATGGCATACTCAATCATAATATGGATGGCAACATCAAGCACAACGAAAGTTTAAATTTCGGAGTCGATTGGAGTGTATTTATCTTATTTTTATTTGTTTTATGTTTTTATATGCAGTCTTAACTTTCGGTTACTTCCGGCTTCGATTGCGGGGGAGCATTAGATATTAGGTTTATCAGTATGAGCCCATAGGCACATTAGGTATTTAGGCTTTGCATTTTGTTTTCTATATATTGCATTGCAATATTCAGTAATAGTTCATTCAGCCTTTTACCATTTTATAGTGACAACATAATGGTCTATAATTTAGTGATGAAAGAAATATGTGAGATACTCAGTTGTGAACTTTTAAGACCATACTTTGGAAATAGACGAAAGATAAGATATCTATATTAAATGCTAAATTAAAGACTTTCCTGATATTGATAATTTTCTAGATTGAATGCCTTTTTGGATGCATATATATATATATATATAGGATAGAGAATAAATGTTAACCCTTGTTTATTACGATAACTCATTAACCCAGCTAGTGGTCCACAATAAGCCATGTTGCCACTATAAGTTGGGGTTGCAATGGTGGTCCACAGTGAAATTTAAAAAAAAAAATATAGCAAGATTATACTCGAATTAAAAATATTAAAACGATCTATTTAATGGTGTAATTCGTATAAAAGAATAACATCATACAAAAAAGTTAAGAATGTTTTAAAAAAAGGGTGAAGTTATTTAAAAAAGGGAGGGAAATTTTAAAAATGAAGGAAAAATAATTACATCAGTGGTGTAACGCGGTGTAAAAGTTAGTTACATTACATAATATGATGTAAGTGTTTGTTACATCAGTGTTAACGGGTTATTGCAATAAAGATGGGTTAGCAACCGTTCCTTCCCTTACACATATATATATATATATATATATATATATATATATATATATATATATATATATATATATATGTATGTATGTATATATATGTATGTATGTATTTATATATATGTATGTATGTAGAGGAGGGATCCTAAGAAAACCACAATGTTATGTGAAAACTAGAGAAAACTAATAAAACCGGTCACATAATTTACAAATTTTTTATCACTACCATTTATATTTATGTATGTGTATATATAAATAAGGGTATAGATCAAATGAAAAACCGTAGCATAGTTTTACATATACGTCACATATAAGTTACGTATATGTAACCATTTTTCATTCGACATAGTGTTACGTATATGTAAGACTCTTCATTATCGTATTTATGTTCAACATATATGTAACAAAAACTTAAATAACCTTCTAACAATAAAACATCGATTAACCCACCTCAACCACCCCCATTTTCTCTCCATCTCCCCACCCTTCCTCTCCATCTTCTCTCCCCCTCCAATCACCGCCGACGACGCACCACCACCGCACCACCTCCCCCTCCAATCACCGCTGATGACGCACCACCATCAATGACGCACCGCCATCACGTCACAGTGAACCCAAACCCTGACCGCCACGCACCACCACCGCACTGCTACCGCATCGCCACCGCCCCGCCACCGCACCAGCACCTACTAATCGGGTATGTAATTTTAATGCATTAAACCATAGAATGGACTTAGATTTGATAGGCTTTCCCGTAGGTATAGCCTAGATTCTCGGCGGTTTACGACGGTTTATTATTAATGATAATAATAATAATAGTAATAACAATAATAACAAGAATAATAATAATAATAATAATAATAATAATAATAATAAATAATAATAATAATAATACGGCGGTTTACGACATCACGGAGGGTCGTGTGGACACGGAGGTTCCTATCAGGATGTTTGGGGTCCTGCATCGCATGTCCCTTATACGGTTCGCTGTCGTCAGCAGCCTCTATACCGAGGAGAAGACCCGAGAGCCGATCTACACCACGACTTTGATTCAAGGGGCAGATGACGTGGATCAGGTCCGGTGGCCTGCGATTGGTGACGGACCGTATGGTGGCGATTCGAGGGTCTCTCACATATGAGACCCTCTCTATCGTTACATTCACCAACTGATTGCCACGCCGGTCGCTGGACGTGGAGCGGGGACCGATAGGGTCAACACCGCCGACCTCTTCTTTCTCCGGTGTCTACTCAGACACCAACACTGCCACCTCGCGCATGCTCTTGCGGATTACTTTGCCAGCTACTATCACAGGCATACACGTGGGGCATTGGTTGTGACATCCATCACCAAAATAGGTGTATTGACAATTGACTTTGACCGTTGACTTTAATTTTGACTTTTGACTTTAACTCTTTGATTATGACTTGATCTTTGTATAGTACATCAGACGCGTGTAGACACGCTAAGTTCTAGAACTGTGCATTATGTGCTTAATATGTTCTAGTGGGCTTTGGATATTGTGACAGTGGACGTTCACCGGACATAGCATGATAGTTGTGTGCTTAAAATGGACTAAAGACTTAAAAATGTAAGAATATACATCTTACGTTAAGCACCCAAACAAAATCGGACATCAATGGGCTTTGCCTAAAGTCTACAAAATACACTTAATTCAATTTAAAAATATAAAATTTATAGTTTATATAGCGTATAATAGTCCGTTGGAACCATTTTAGCGCGCGGAATTTAAAAAAGTAAAAGTTGGTCGACACACGATTTGAGACGAGACGGATTAGACGAGACGGGCTAAGGGCCCGAAGGCTCTTGCCCCTCCCTTTTTTGCGGCCGAACCTAGACAAAGGGAAATTCCCCCTTGTTTCCTCACTTTTGCTAAATTATTCTCCAAGCTACTTCTATATTGCAAACCCTAGCCACCACAACCCAATTTCACTTTGTTCTTCCTTATTCTAATCGAAAATCAGCCTCATTGTGCCATTCTATTGAGTTTTGTGATAATCAATACAATCAAGATCTCATTCTAAGCAAGACTCGTTCATCTTCTAATCTCCGGTAAGAAAAATCGTTTCTTGATGATTTTATTCCTTGATCTACTTCAATTTCGATGATATTCATCATCTAAACATAAAATCATCATCTAATATTCTTATATTCTTTTTTTTGGATGTTGGATCGTGAAAATCTAGGTGTTACGAGTGTTAGACTCTCTAACTGGTAAAACCCTAATTCTTGGACTTTGTATATTCTTTGAATCTATCAAAATTGGGTTGTGATCTTGGATGACCTGTACATAATCAACATCTTGGACTTATAAAGCATTTTTGAAATCATTAATCTTGTTTCTTGAATGGATAGACATGTTGAACGATCAAAACAACGAATTAATTAATTAATGTTGTAAACCAGGGAAACTAAAATCCAACAAACTATTTTGGGACTGAAAATTGGAATAATCTAAGTTTTTAATTGAATTTTTGGACAACTAGAACCTAGAATAAACTTTCTTTATATACTCGGGTTGATAATGGTCAAATATTGAAGTTTGGGATGCAAAAGAACAAGACTAATGAACTGGACAGCTTGCTATCAGGAAAATTGGACATTTGTATAGGTCATAACTTGGTCATAAAACAACTACATGGGGAAAACTTTGCATCTAAAATCAAGTTCTATGAGTCCCCTAACTAACCCAAGTGGTCTCGTGATGTTTCGACATCGTTTGGTCCTCCAAACGTGGCAAACAAAACTGAAGGTCAAAACTGACGAATCTGGGCAGCAGATTGGTCTGTATTCATTGAGTCATAACTTTCTCATATTTTGTACAATGGATATGATTCTTTTTCTGAAGTTTAATTTAAAGTCTTATCTTTCAAATGGTACCTTGTACGCAACGATTCGTTACTATTTAGATCTCCAAACAGCTTATACAAAACTGGTGCACAATCAGATATATGTGCTGAAATATTTTGATAAACTTAAAAAAAATAAGGTTTGAAACTAAATAATCAAATAAAGACAAGTTTTGTATTTAAAAGTGGTAAAATAATGTTTTAAAAGAATAAGTTAATAAATTAATATAAAAGTGACAATAAAATCTTGATGGGCGTTAAGGACTGGGTTACATGGATTACACCCGTGTTAGTCATTTTTGCTCTTTAGTAATCCTTTTGTGATTTGTACTTTTAGTGCTTGATTTGCATATTATGAGATTTGGACTATACCAATTCAAGGTGAGTTTCACGACCCCTTTTTAATATATTTTACTTGGGAGAGAAGCATGCTTATGGTTTTGGACTATGTCGTGTCTTAAAAATTATCTTGGAGCATTGTATGTGCTCTGGGTCATGGTTTGAGTCTAGATGTTCATTCATGAGTATGTACTTATGCTTGTGCTTGTTCTTGGGCTTGTTCTTGGGCTTGACTATAGTGGAGAGGTATTGTTAGTACTAACGGGTTGACACCCCCACCCTTTTCGTTGATATACTAGTCGAGACTGACTTGGCCTAGGCTTGCCCTTGGGTGAATATAATCTGGGTAATTGGATTTGGACTGATCTTAAACTTGTGTTAATATCTTGACTGCTATGTACTCTTACTCAGATACAACTTTCTGTACATGTTATACACGTCAAACTATTTGTACTTTTAAACCTGTGAACTCACCAACGTATGTTGACTTTTTAGAGCATGTCTTTTTAGTTAATGAGGCTTAGGTGCTTGGCTGTGGACTTTAGACAAGACCGCTCCTTTGGGAGCAATAGACATTTCATGGGACTTTTGGACTTGTTTATTTTATTGAATTGCAATTTGTTGGATTTGTACTTGGTATTGTTTTGGTACTTGTGCTTCTTTGTTCCTGAATGGAACTTTGGATTATTTATGTATTTATGGTATGACCTTTTGGAATTGACTGTACTTGACACGTGTTCCTATTTGTCGGGCGACATCATGACCTATCTACGGAGAATACCTTTAGTGATTCTCTTAGACCCCCAATGTGTTATGACGATCCCGTCCGTCGCATCCTCGTGTTTTCGCTTCTAGCGAGGGTGTGACAGTTGGTAGCGGTAGCATCACGGCGCAGATCGCTCGGGGCTTGGGATACGAGCATGCCATGTCCTAGCTTCCACTGCTTACAACTCCTGTGCGCCTGGCGGGCCAGGGCACCGCCACCGGGATGAGGATCGCCCGGAGGTTTGGGGACGGCACGTGGCACCTGGTGCAGAGATTCCATGAGCTTGTGGCATGGGTGCCCGAGCCATTGGTGGACCCGTCCGAGTTAGCAGGGGCCGAGGTCCAGGTTCAGCAGGTTCACTAGCCGGTTGATGGCGGGGAGGATGAGCCCATTCAGCCGCCAGACGACCAGGACCCGCCTCAGAATCCTCAGCTTGTGTACCATGTCGTGATGTTGCCTGCTCACATAGTATATATGCTTCATGACATGCAGGACAGGGTCACGAGTATGGACGACCGGGTCACGCACATCGCGAACCGACTCACGCGTATGGAGGATATGATGGAGTGGGTCATCCAGCACATGGCCGCAGACTATGCGGCCTCCGGTACGCCGTTGTTGTCACCTCCACCTAGACGGTTAGGCAATGACGGTGCTAGCACCTCTGGCGTCGACGGGTCGAGTCAGGGCAGAGATGCTGACATGGCGGGTTAGATAGATATTTTGTTTGTATTTTGTTTCTTTTGTATGTACAAACTCGTTGTATTTATATTTGCACTTTTAGTTATAATGTTTTTATTGTATTTATAATGGCTTCTATATTTGGTTGTGTTTGTTTGTTGTTCGTAATGGTAATTATATACAATACTTGTAACTTTGATAATGTTAATTGTATATGTATGAACCAACTTGTTATGTGATAATTTCTAGGACAACCGATTTTTACAAAGTCGTAACGTCACAAAAAAAACACAAGCGTCACATTAATAATAACAACCGATTTTTACAAACTCGTAATTTGATAAAAATAAATTAAAACAAATACCGTCACATTAATAATAACAACCGATTTTTACAAATTTGGAATTTGATTAAAAAAATTTATAAAGTAAAAAGATTGTCGACACAAACCCATTGCTTCTTCTTTTCGGATTAGGTTCAACCGTGTTATAAAATAAAAATAATCATAAACCCAACTCTAAAAAAACACAAACTAGTATGATTAAAAAAATTAAATATTATACCCAATATGTCACGGTTTGGCAAAACCGTGACATATACACCACCACGAAAACCCTAAAACCCAATTCTAAAAAAACGGAACACACTCCCCCAATAATTAATCAAATCCCGAGGTGCAGAACATTCTCTGAACCCTAACCGTCACGGTTAGGCCTAACCGTAACGACTGGTTACTACACCTGACCTAACCGTCACGGTTAGACCTAACCGTCACGGTTAGACCTAACCGTCACGGTTAGACCTAACCGTCACGGTTAGACCTAACCGTCACGTTAGACCTAACCGTCACGGTTAGTCCTAACCGTCACGTGTAGATCTGGTTTTCTCCACGCGATAAGTCTAAAATTTCCGGTAGGAAAACAAAGTAAAATTAATGTTTGTCAGGGTGGTTTTGTGTGCCAAATTTGACAACTAAATTAATTCCTACTGCCGATCAGTCATGTACTATCATATCCACTTGAAATAAAATAATAATAAAATGCCCATCATCATTGTCAATGATGATGAGTAGGTTGATTAATACTCTTATTGTAGTTGGGGTAATCACCAAACCATTTTACCAATCTAATTTACAAAATACCATTGAATATTACTTTTACCGAAAAACCTAGTCGGGGTTTGTGCACATTGCCACATGGCGATAGAAACTAATTTATTAGTTTTTTAGTAAATCGTCACTTGCAACTTTAGTTTGTCTATTTTAATTATTTGCATTCTTATAATTCGAAACATTGTTTTGACATGTCTGACGTTTAGATTTTTAATCATTTACATCCCTAATGTTTTTATTATGTAACAATTTGATTTAAATGACTAGCAACGTTATTTAAGTCTCTTACCAATTCTGTTAATCTTCAAATTATAATCTTTATTTATCTTTCAATCAATATACGCAACAAGTAAAATTAAAATATCCAGGGTATTTTCAACCCGATAAACTCATTGTGTTGTGATATAGTGGCATTGATGATTGCTCATCACATGTCTATAATTGGTTCAAATTATTTCAAGTACAAAATTGGACGAAATGTAAAAAAAAAATAATATTCAAAGAAAAGACAACCCATAAAATAAATGCATTGTACTAAATATATTTTCTAAAAGTAACTTTTTAAATATTCATCACTTTAAGAGATAAAAGAAAGAAATTATGTATGAATGGTACATTTATTTTTATCTTTACTTATACTATATAATACATAAAGGATGGGTAAAACAATCATTTTACAATTTCTATAAGACGCGCCTTTTGAACTACTCCTTCCCCTACGGTTGTTCCCCATCGCAGCCCTTCAATTGTTCACGTACCACCGATCATCTCTACTGGAGACTCTGACGTCGGCTGTAACCAATGTCGAAGGTTCAAAGAATGCAGCGTGTGAAACCCATTCGGCACCTTCAATACCGGTCACCACTTTTAAGGCCTATTCGGTATTCGCCAAATCGCTGTCGTGGATTCAAGCATTTGAAGCGAATTTGTGAAGAATTGAGTCATTGAAGGATGGAGTTTGAATTTGTGTGGTTTTTCATTGACTGGTTGAATGATTTAGGGTTTTTTAGGGTAATGAGTATTGATTTTGTGGACGATAGGAGGAGCAGAAGAAGATATAGAGATGTTGAATTCAAAAGTGGTGTATGAAGGGTGGATGGTGCGGTATGGGAGAAGGAAGATTGGGAGATCTTTCATGCATATGAGGTATTTCCTTTTATAGTAAAGGTTGCTTGCTTATTACAAGAGGAAGCCCCAGGATGATGTGGTAATTGTTATTATAAATTTCAGTTTTGCAGTGATTAGTGATTGCCTCTGTGTTTTGTAGTTGACATTGATATTTATTTCGGATGACAGCAATACTAAGTTTTAGTTTAGAGCACAAATGCAAGAACAAATACAATAGATTTTAGTTTTAGTTTTTTGTTTCTGAATCTGTGACAACTTTGGTAGGTGTGTATTAATGTGTGCTTTGTTTTTTATTAGGTTCCAATCAAAACTTTGGTTATTGATGGCAACTCTAAAGTGGAGGTTCGAGGTTTGAAAACTCAACATGGACACGTGAGTCTATTAATTGATTATGTTGCTTGCTTTTGTCTAATTCATGTTATCATATCAAATTCCACTTTGAGTAATACTTAGTTCAACTTACGAGATCAAATGTTGATTGAAGTTGAAACTTATAATCTTAGCTTTGTTGTTATTAATCGTGTACATGTCAACAAAATCTATATCAGCCATCAAGTTTGAAGTTATGGTTCGAAATATGGTTAGACACTAACATTGAACAGTTTTTTGCAAGGAGGCTTTTCATATTGTTGAGTCTTAATCACACTCCATGAAACTATACATCCATAAGAGGAACATTAAACAGTAAACGTAATGTTAATTTCATTTAGATATCCAATTTAAATTTGAGTAAATATCAAATTGACAGAATAGGTCAAATGCTAACCTCTAACAAATTCCTCCAACTTTAACAAAAAAAAGAAGGTTATTTTCAGCAGTCATTGGCATTCTTATTAGTTTTTCATGCTCATATTGTTTAGTCCACATTATTTTCTGAATCCAACTATAGTTTATTGAAATTTTTTTAACTAAAAATACCTTCATTTTATGCAAGAAGAAGTGTACAATACCAACTAAATACATTGATGTTTATTGACTAATCACCTCCAGATTATGAGGTTGAACTCATGTATAGGGTATTTCCCAATTTCTTTTTAAATCTAATTCTTTGTTCAATATCTTGGGTAGTTTTTACGACCATTAAGTTAACATTCAACTTGCAGAATTTGATCTTTTCAAATGTATGTATGGTTTCGGTCCTTCTTTTGCAATGGGACATGTTAGCTACTAATCTACAAATTCATCAAGAAAATATTAATCACCGATTGAATCCTTTCTTCTGCATGAAGTACGAGAGGTTTAGATAGATTTTCTATCAATCGATATACCAATTTTAGTTAATCGCAAAGAGAAAAAGTGATGCGATATTACTCACGCAAATCAGCGGTAATGGATAATCAGAGGAACACCAACAATAGAACTCTTAAACAAAATCAATCACCATCTTTATTCAGAAACAACCGTACTTAAAGTCTTTCAAATCCTAACTTTTAGCTAACAACCTTCAAAGATAAACCACAAATTTAAACTAAAGATAAATACGAAATTAAAGGATAAAGATAAACTATCATTATTATCAAATTTTTGTAGCTTTATCTCCAACAGTTTTAATTCTCGAAAACTGGGTCAGGTTCTGGGTCGGGCTCGGGTCCCGTTGCATCATAAAGATCTTCGGCACTTTATATTTCAAGGATACTTTTTTTTTGACCTTTTTAACAGCATGTTAAGTTAGCAGAAGTATTTAGTCAATTATATATCTACTTTAGGATGAACAATATGATGTGCTAGGCCACTTACAAACCCTTCCAGGGTGCTTATTTATAAACAAGAAGTTAGTATCGTTCTACTCTTTAAATAATAGATACCAAATTCTGTTTATTTTCTTAACTCTAGGATCGAATCTCCAATTTTTGCTAGATGAAGTAATAACGAAGCTTAATTATCTTGATGTGATTAAACCTTTTGGTTATGTCCATATGAATCTAAGCTGAAACCTTTCCAGATACTTAATATAGCCTGTCTTCATAGCATAAAGCTCATCAAAGCTTAGATTTGTTAATATCTAATTTTTATTTAATTTGATATGTCTATATGGCTTTATTATCTTTTTGTAGGATTAGATAAATCTATATATCTATCATGTATATTAAAGTTCTTCTAATGTTTAATTTGTTTTGCATGTTTACCAATTAAAACTTATTGTTTGCCATGGACATTTTTCGCTACTGTTATAAGCTTTGAGAAATGTGTTTCTTTAGTGTTGTGTTCTTAAAGAGAGTTCTCTTTGATTAGCGATTACCTAATTTTTTGGTTATTATAACTTTTTATGTCTCTTTATTACTCTTTGCAGCATGAATGGCTTCATAAAGTGCTTCATAATTTATTCAAAAGTTGCATTGCAACTGATGTGAAGATCAATGACGCTAATATTTGGCCACTAAAGTCTAGAATTAAAGCAACCTTATGCAGGTTCATAGTGGGTTTAGAAGCTTCATAAATGTATTTGTACTCTTTGGGGTCTTCTGCAAACAACTTTATATTTGTTACCTTGATGAGTTGATAATCACTTGAGTCAGATGCTTATACAACTTCGAATCAACTATTACAAACCAATGTAACAGAATGATTTAATTTATTGATGAACCATTCTACCACTCAAGCTAGCATAAGGCCAAAGACCGAAAATGGATTCAAAGTAGCAATCATCCCATTTTGGAATTGTGTTAATCAAGTTGAAGCTGATAAAAATCAAAGGTGTAATAAAAGCCTCTTGATAGAAATAATACAGAACCTGGAACTGAAAGCTTGGTTCAATACGCAATGATGTTTTTTTTAAAGGAGAGCAGATGAATGTCTAGAATGAACTGCAACCTATCCGAGTTATAGTGCAAAAAAAATTAAGAACTATTTTGTCTAATCAAATGGCTTTGGTTAGATTCAGATAGAAAAAATGTTGCTGCAACATATTCCAAGATATGTAGTCTATATGTCCTCTAATCTATATAAGGGATGTACTTGTCACTCATGCCACTACAAAGCGGTTATAAATGACGATGACAACCTACATCTTCATCATGCTCTTTTGCTAGAGAAGGTATGTAATTTCTATCACACTCTTTATATGTCTCTGCTACCTAATCTTTCAACATAAAGAGTTAAGAGTGAAATGATTGTTCGGTGTTATTTTGAGAATTTTTCAGTTTGCTTTAAATATATGTATCTTTGAACATTAAGGTTTAACTTCTTAACATTTTTAAACTTTTTATTGCTTTTTATATTTTGAAAAATTGATATTTTGAAACTTCATTTGCACCTGAGAGCTCAATTAAATGTTGGAGGGTTTTCCTAAGTATGTTCTTTTAATTTATGAATTTGGTTATTTAAATAATAACCGTTGAAGTGTTTAGTTATATTATTATCCGCATATGAGGTTTTTTTTTCTATCGTGAAGCTTATGTTGTGATAAGTTTCAATTTTTGGTTTTTTTTTAATTTTAAGTTGAAGATGTTTTTGATTTATAGTTTTTTGAATACCCAAGTGGAAGGAAATTATGGTGGCATATATAATCCGTTGGTGGAAATCCTAATCACCTTTTATTTGGGAGTAGGTTGCAAGATGTTGCAGGTCACGCGAGTGTCTTCTTATACTGGCTTACAGATTAAGGTATAATGCTTAAGTACTTTAGTTATTGCTTATGTTGGACATCTTGACCAACTCTGAATATGCTTTGTTTTTGCCTTTTGCATTCTGTTAAATATTTTTACTGGGTTGTTAGCAAGTAAGTCATCTATATATGGAGTTATGTGATTCAAATGCTTATCTTTGCTTTCTTTGTGGAGGAATTGTGTGCTGAGGTGAGGATTCCAGAGGCTAAGGTAAGCTTATTTTATTCTTCTTTTCAATTTTATTTTGTTTAATTCATATGGTTTTATTTTTTTTTAAAGGCTTTTATTGCTTGGCTCAAGTATTATTTCTAGCAGCTACCATACGAGTTAGTTTCTTTGCTTTCTTTGCAGGCATAGGCAACACTTTAGAAACCATTATCACCACAAACAACTAAGAATAACAGGTTGGTTTCTTTTGTGATTTTCGAAGTGTTTTTTTAAGGTTGTTGTTATCGTTAGTATTATTACGACTATTTAGTTATTTTTTTCGTTTTGTTTTGAGTTTGTTAAGCTTCATAATGTTTTTAATATTTTAGATCCATTACTAAGAACAGTGAGTCCACTTGTGTAAGTATTGGTTTCCGTTGCCTGTTTAATGTTTATCAAGCAACTAATTGTGGTTGATTTAAAAGCAATTTCATGTCTGCATCTTAATTCCAAGATTTGGTTTTCATTGATTTGTGTGTATTGCAAACTTATGAACATTCTTATTAAATATTTTTATCTTTGTTTAAAACTTATTGGTCCACATACAAAACTCTCATTTGTTTATGAGATGATTTTTACTAGCTTTAAGAAAACTGTAAACAATAACTCAACTAATGCGACTTCTATTGATGTTACCTTTAGATATGTATAACATTATGTTTTAGCAAGTTTGTTAGGTTGGTTCAGGGCAAAATATTTACTTTCGTCACGTTCGATTCCCAAGCATACAACACATATTCCTTCTATTAGCTTTTAAAGCTACATTTTTTAATTTATGTTTACCTATATTATGCTTACTAATTGTGAAGTGTGCATCCCGTCGCAACGCGCGAGCTTCCAACTAGTATTTTTTAATTAAGCTAGCCTCACTTATACTAATATTTCATAGCGATATAATTAATTTTATTAAAAGAATAATTCTTTAATAAAATGTTATTAAAATGTTAATTTTGATTACAAGCTGTTCATCTTACACTTTGTTGTGTTGTTGTTCCATTGTTGTTATGCATGTTAGATGTTAATAGTGATCATTGTGGTTTTGTTGCCGTTTGAACCTGAATTTCATGAGTCTTTAGGAAAGTGATGGCGATTCGTGTTTATCTAAGCCCATATCCGGTTTTTGTCGACGGTTTAAGACGCTGCTATGGTGACGACTAATAGGCGATGATGATAAAGTGGAGGCTGATGTGTCATTGTTTTGGCGCGGCAATCAACCGTTTGCAGCCACAATGAAACATTTTTCAGAGCCAATTCGCCAATCTTTTGTCGTTATGTTAACCTTTTGTCGTTAATGTTTTAGACAGCTTTGATAGGTGGTTACGTTTGTGTATACATTAATTTTTAAATTAAATGAATAATGTCTTGTATATGTTTCTATTCCTATGGTACAAGTTGCTGCTGCGTGTACACATTTTATATCTTTAGATGTATACTACTAGCAAAGAGGCCTTGATGATACAACATCGCTACTGCTTTGCAGCCACAACCGCTCGCTTGCTTTGAGCCTTTCACATTCGATTAATACTCGTTGAAAACTAGCGCAACGTGCTAGTCGGAAAACTCCTAGTTAAAATAAATTATAAGTTGCTTTAAAAAAAGGATTAACATATAAATTACTCAAATAAAAAATTCACGTATTTGAACATAAAAAGTAAAATAAATCAATATTGTGAAAATTATTTAAGAAAAAAAAAATTTATCATTAGAGTTGGTAGGCTAGAAGCAAAACCTCTTAAACCACCTAAGATTTGGTTGGAGATCATGAGTTCAAATCAAATCTCACAAGAAGTAAAAAAGAGTTTGTCGTTCAAAAAAAGATGATGGAATTCATGATCTGGGCCATCTAGATCATCAAGATGTTTCATTTATTGCTTATACCCCCTTAAATAGTTATACTATATATGAATAAAGAAGTTTGATGGACAGTAATCTTCAAAGACAGTTTAGGTTTTTCAGACCTTTTTTTATTTTTTGCTAGCCACGTGTCCCTCCTACTTTTCTTTCACCTCTTGCTTTAGGAAATTGAATCATTGCTACATGATCATGTGTTGAAGATGAAATCACAAGCATCCTTGACGGTAGTGATGCCATCGCCACCGGTAAACGACGAAGAGCAACGGCAACACCCTCTATATATGCCATCAAGAATCTCCGTATTTTCTCACTTTGCATAGAAGACTGTATCTGATTGTGTAAAGTGATTGTGCTCCTTCTTTTCATTGACATTGTTCATATGTAGTTGCTTAATTTCTACAAAATATTGTTACGGGTAAATAAGGTATGACAACAGTAGGTATGCTGGCTAAGGATCGATGTTATTGCCTGTTTAATGACGTGAGATCAAACTATGACATTTTCATAAGAAAATTTAATAACTTTGATACATTCTTTATGCGGAAACCAATTCTGTTTATTGTGTTCCTAATCATTCACTATGTGATGCATTAGGTTGCCATTGTTTTTATAACCGCGTTTGTGTTCAAAAAGCAAATGTTACTATCTTCTCATTAACAAAACTGGTCGTGATGGTATGGGCATTTTGTTGCCAGGAATCTGAAATCAGATGGTTAAGTGGATATAATGCAAGTGTTGCACTACAACAATAAAGGTATTTTGTAAATTTTGTATACTACAGTTATAATGCATTCAGATGGATATGCAATTGTAATTTTTTAATGTGGCTTGCTTTTGTTGTGTAAGATGAACTTGATGACTTTAAAAGAGGTTTGGAAAGAAAAAGCTACAGACATTTCAGAACCACCACAAATGACAGTAAGTTACAATTCTTATTAAAATGTAATACACGTATATAGAAACACAACATCTATCAACGTTACTTATTCATATATGTATATGTGGCTGAAGCTAGCACTTAGAGGCAAAAATAAGTTAAAGTTGCCCATGTGCTATTGAAATTTATCTATCTTGGTTGGTTATGCAGGGACACAGAGGAAAGAATAAGACACTTTAGTGAAGTTAACATAAACAAAAAGTAATCTTCATTCCTATTTTTTTTCATGTTAGCTCACTGATCTAAACTTTGCAGGATTTTCTAGGTCGGTAAATATTGACTACTAGCTACAACGGCTCTTAAGTAGTTGACTAATATAAATGGGATAGTTTATCGCTTCAACTTCATTCTCTATTTAATCAATCGATTATCCATAATTCAAAAATATCTGATAAGCATTTGGTAGATTCAATCAATAGACTTTGAAATTCAGTTTCAAGTTTCAGTTGATATTCAATTATTTCACGACTTCATCATCTATGCACAAGTGCTACAGGCATACTCTATCAAGTTGTGTTTCATGGTTTTTAACGGTTTCTATTTAGTTTAGGAAATACTTAAACATGGATTTCAATACTTTATTACTATTTGGTGATTCGATATTCTTGCATTAAAGTAGTCGCAATGCCAAATTTTAAACGTCATCATAGTATATACACAGATCTTTAGTTTGTAGCAGAAGTACATATCTTCTCAAAATGATTTTATATAACTTTGACACAAAACATAAAATATTAAGTAAACTATAATTTTTTGTTCTTTGGTCAATATCCTATTTAATTTATGTCAAGTTATTAAGATATATTTATGACTAACTCACTCTTTATATATTTATTAAAAATGATGGGATCGATCTGGGATCTGATTAAACTTTGTAGCCATGATTTTGTAAAATTAACTTAATATATTCTTTTGCTTTCAGTTCCCATCAGTTTGATACTAATATCATAAGCATAAAAACCCTTCTATCAAATTGCTATCTGGCAAGCCTATCTATTATCTCCACATAAAGAAATTAAGATGAATAGATACATACTTAGAATGTTTGATTACAAAAATGCTAAAATCAATTCATCTTCTGAATAGATATATACTTAGAAAACCCTTTCTTGGCGAGTTCATGCGGCTCTATGACTTGTATTCGTCGCTTCTTCTTCATCCTTTCTGCTTCCTCATAAGCTTTTTTCAACCTTCTCTTTGCTTCTTTGAACTTTTCTTAACAAATATCACGCTGATGGATATCTCTTTCACCCGATTCGTTCTTGATATATTCATCCTCCAAAGCTTTCTACTTTTTAATCAGTGTCCCCGCAATCTGTTGAACATCTTTGGATCCATATTTCTGAAGAACCCTAACAGATTTTCCAATTCCTGTTGCCTGCAGAGTTTTAACAGACATTCTGATATGTTCAAGCTTCTTTAACAACTCCCTTATTACTGATAAAGAAACGTACATGACTCTTGTCAAGAGCCCCTTTGATCCTCAAAACCTCAGCAGCATCATGATCATCAATATTATTATTTTCAACTATTTTTGTTTCACCACACTGATCATTGATTCTTTGCTTTTTACTAGTGCTTTCACATCCACAACTCTTGATTAACTCACAGGAGACGAGGGTTTGAGCAATCATATCTCTCTTGTTTTGGAACTCTTGCGGGTGATCATCATAAGCAGCCACCATTATCACGCTCTTGATCATCTCAAATATGTCGTCGTTCGAACTTCATAAGTAGTTTCTCCACTGATCATGTGCCATAACTGCTGCTGATTTTAGTTTTTCCATTTATGTATTCTTCTGATACAACTTGAAAGCTTGGATGATGAATTGATCGCATTATCCAGAGAAAATCGGATAGTTGACCATAACAGACTTGTAATTATCTCATATTCAATGCTTCCTATTTTATTTCACCAACGACTTCTTCTCTCCTCCGTTTTCATAATTTTATCTTGCATTTTTTGAATTAAGATAACCATAAATATGAATAAAATGTGGGTTTTTAAAGAAACTTGGTACATTTGATTAGTTTAAGTGAGAGAAAATGCAGTAAATAAGATTAGTACTAAATAAAATAATTTTTTAATGTATGTGTATCTTGGAATGAAAGTTAGAGAAACCTATTTCTAGTTAATGTTCACCAGGTTAATCTTTAATCGATCTTCCCTTTGAAAAAGATTGATGAAATAGAAAGACTCTTGTAGTGAAAGTTAGAAAAACCTATGTATAAGATGCAATGTTTTTAAAACCGCCCGGACAGCGAAGCGGTCATTTTAAAGGTTTACTGGTTGGACCGGTTGGATCTGTCGGACAGAACTTAAAAACCGGATGATATAATATATAATTTATTAACCTTATAAATATACAATTGATGTCGGTGAACTAAACTAAAACATACTTGAATACTAAGAGAGTGAACGTATAAAACAAAGAAAAGACAAGATTAAAAAGTGTAACAAATAGCCTAAAGGATGTAAATTGAAACTCTCCAAAACCCTAATTGTAACAAATCTGTCATCATGTTTTCTCTTTCTAAAAAAATGGTCACTTCCTCTATCTAGATATCTCTCATCACTACTCACAGCCAACCACCACTCCACCACCTGTGACCGTCGGTAGAAACAATGAACAATTTTTTTCATTTTCCTCATTTTTCTCTTTGAACACCGACTACTATTCCTTCTCTCTATCAGGTTCCCACATCGGAGATCTATGAAGAAAATGCCACATAGTTGAGATCCATGAAGAAAAGCTGGACTAGAACTAAGTCGCTTCAACCGTGGTTACCAGCCACCCAATTCGACCTTTAACCATCGAAATCAGCCGGAAATAGATCTAATAGCCAAACCAAACCGCCGGTGACACCGGTTCCTGGTCCGCCAGGCTGGCAGGTCCAGTCCGACCGCAAAAACATTAATACTATGTCTCATAAATAATCATTTCTCTTTCGTTTAAGAAAGACAGATAAAATAAAAAAAAGTACTAATATTTGTGGTTTAGAATAAAAGTTTGAAAAACTTATTTATAATTATTTTTCAAGAAATATGCATAGATGGTTCTGTATGTTGATCATATTACACATTTAATCTCTAGATTTTAAAAAATAAAAGTTTAAACATTTAATAGATGGCACTTTAGTCTCCCTCCATTAATGTCTGTGGTTTTTAAGGATGCATAACTAAACTTACAGTGTGAGCAAAACACAAGCATCTTTATGCAATTTTCTTTAAATTAAAATTAAAAAAAATCAAATGAAAGCTACAAAAATAAAATAAAAGTAATATATTTAAAAAATAAAATGAAAATTAAAATCAAATAAATGTTCATAAATTTCAAAATAAATATTAAAAAAATAAGCCAAATGTTAAAAAACAATTTTTTGGGTTTTTAGATTTCTTAAAATTTGTTCGGTTTTACTTTTTTTAGTTTTTGGGCTTCGGCTTCATAACTTTTTTGGATTTTTTGGTTTAGGCATTGCATATATGCTTCATAAAAGAACAAAAAAAATTAGGCATACTTCTCTTTTATGTTTTCTTTAAATTTTTATGTACGTTTTTTTCTATTTTTAATGTACTTTTTTAACTTTAATTTGATCTTTTTCCTTTATTATATTTTTTAATGTTTATTAAATTTTATATTTAACTTTTATTAGATTTTCTAAATTTTGATTCTAACTTTTTAACTTTTATTTTCTTTTAAGTTTTTGTTTTTTTAGAGAAAATTATAAAAATAGTCTCTGTATTTGATCATATTGCAGGTTCAGTATTTAGGTTAAAAACTAACTAACATTATCGATGGGACTAAACTTGTAAGCATCTTCCAAATGTTTGGACTAGGTTCGCAATTCTTAATATATAATGATCAAACTTACAATATGATCAAATCACAAACACATTTGTAGTATACATTGTCTAATAGTTTTCGGATGGTAATATAAAATTTATCTTCCAATGAATATAAGCAACAAACAAAAAGTAAAGTATGGGGTATCTATAACATAATTCATAAAAATATGCTCATGGTATTGTGATTTAGAGGCATTGGTGATTATTAGTTCAAATTCTTTCAAATACAAGGTTAGATGAAAGTTAAAAGAAAAATAATGTTCAAAGAAAATTCAACCCATAAAATTAACACTCTGTGCTAAATATATATTAGAGTAAATTATAAATTTTATTTTTTAAATATGTTTAAAATTATGGATTTTGCCCTTAAACTTTGATAAATACACTGAGTGTTTTTTATTTTAAAACTTATCACGCTTTATATATTTTTTACTGACAAAAGTTAACTTTTTTTGTTAGTTTTGTGTGAATGGACTATTTTGTTCTTACCCTCTTAAAGTACGAAATCTGCAATTTGCACTAATCTTATATTTTTTTCATTTTGTTTTTATTTTGTTTACTTTATCTTTTTTAATCACTTGTTATTTTATAAACTTATCTAAAATATTATTACATAATTATTTTTAATCCTTTTTTATAAAATATACTTTTATTTATATGTTTTTTGTTTATTATTATATAATTTGGTTTGTAGAAGTTAATTATCTGCCTTTCTAATCGTATGAAAACAATTTAAAAAGTTCAAAATATATTTTTCTATGTTATACAATTTAAACTAGTCAACCATCACTAGTTTTATCAATTGTTTGGTATAAGAGTTTCCAACTATGTTAAATAATTTGGATTACGATTAATATTAGAAACCTATTAAAAATCGTATGATTTTGGGATGTGATTTTTTATATTTTACTTGATAATAATTATTCTAAGTTGAGCTATACATATAATTAAGCTTTGATTAATACATGGAGTACTTAAGTGTTTTTACTGTAAAATATTCAATAAGCTTAATTGTAAAATCAAATCAAAACAAAACCCTTAGTAACTATTTGGTTCGGTTTCATTTTAATTTTAGGTGGGTAGGTTTTGATTTACGTTGATAAAAACTCATTATTAACAATTTAAAAAACCCTGAATAAAAGTGCATTTAAATAAAAAAAATTTGAATGATTTGTTTATTTAAAACTCAGGAGTAGTTGTTTAGAAAACTTTCAGTATATTTTATTTTAAATTAAAATTACAAGCTATCACACTATATTAATATTTAAAAACAAACCATTTGATTGAATACGAAAAATTAAAAATTCAGATCATAAACCAAAATCTTACTTTTTCCAATCGATTTTGAATATAAACCCTACACCAAATAATTTGAAGTAACTAAAAAATCTTGTACAAAAAAAGTTAAAAACCGAGTTCTAATTTCTATTGGTTTTATTAGAAAGGTAATGAATAAAGTGAACAAATGAAAATAAATTTGTAAAAAGTAAAAATCTGTAAATAAAATTACATTTTATAAAATAATTAAAACTAAATTATTACTAATATTTATGATATTGTTTTAAACAAAAGTGGCTAAAAATAAATAAAAGTAAAGAAAATTAAATAAAAAAAACCTAAAGAAAGAAAGTAAAAGATTAATAATAACATATTTCGTCATTTTAAGGGTTAAGGTCAAAGTGATCATTTTATAAAAAATAAGTTTATAAAAATAAAAGTGATTAGAAAAGAGGAAAAAAAATAAAGAAAAGTACAGTAAATAAAATAAAAAGAAAAGAAAAAAATAAAAAAATTAGTTAAAATTATAAATGTTATCTTTTAAGGGGTAAGGGTAAAATAGTATTTTGCATAAAATTAATTAAAAAAATTAACTTTTGTTAGTAGAAAAGGCAGAAAGTGTGATAAGTTTTCAAATAAATAACGTTCAGTGTACTTATCAAAGTTTAAGAATAATATTCATAATTTTAAATATACTTAAAGGACAAAATTTATAATTTACTCTATATATTATTACATGTTATTTGTAAATTATTCATCGGTATAAGAGATAAAAATAATAATGTATGTAATGGTACATTTATTTTTGCATTTTCTAATTGAGCTAACCTTGTTTATACAAATATCTCCTAGCGACACTATTATCTTGTTTAAGGTGTATTTTTTTAATTTCATGTAATTAAAATATAAAATTTTAATTGCATTAAATTAATGCAATTTTTTGTATATTTTGACACGTTATTTTTTAAAATATGTATCAGTATAAGAGATAAAAAAAAATCATAATGTATGTATCGATACATTTATTTTTACATTTTCTAATCGTGCTACCCTCGCTTATACTAATATTTCCAAGCGACATTATTATCTTGTTTAAAGTATATTATTATAATTGAATGCAATTAAAATATAAAATTTAAATGATAAAATATATTATAAGTTTAGTTTTATAAATGGTGGGACATTCACTTTTGATGTATATGACGAACAATCCAATTTATGAAAAAAGAACGCATACTTGAGTACAAACTGTGATTTTAAAATAAAGTAATTTCTTAATATATGTATCTTGGAATGTAAGTTATTGATCGTGTCATAGAACGAACCAATCAAAGATAGAAAGAGTATATGTTTAATTACCTTAACTAGATAGAGTAAATAGGATATTAAATCATGAAAAATGCTTAAATCAAATTGAATTGTAAATGTGACTAAATCTAACATATTTAAACTTTATGATTGGTTGATTTATTAGTGAATTTAAACAGCATAAACAACTTGAAAATTTGAAAATGTTACTTATAAATGAAAATGTTTCAAAGCTCTATCGTCAACTAGAAAAACTTGTTAACATGTTTGTTAGACATAACCTAAATTACCTTTTATATCAATTGGATGATGAAATATGATTACATCTAAACATGAATAGTAAATATGTACATTTACTATACATTTAAAGTATCTCTAAAGTGGAATGATACAAGTGTGTAACTTTAGACTTTTCATCACAAATCATAACAAATCCCAAATAATTTGAACATATACAACAAGCCTAGAATCTCTCTAGGTTGGAATGACACATGGAGATTTCTACACATGAATTGTACTCAAATTGATATAGAAGATGAAATTGTAAACACAAGCATGAACATTCATAAATATCTCATTTTGTGTTAACACTCATACAACAAACATAAATTAAGTTTTATAAGTTGTGATAAAACTCCTACACCAGTTGTCTACAAATAGTTTAGCCAAAGATGATCTTCATTGAATTCGAGTTATTGATTTGTAAGTAGTGTTAATAGTCTTCCACTTTGAACTTCAAAAATCACTCTTTTCTTAGTTTCTAGGTTTTCAAGGTTGAGTTCTGCCTAAATTTTGTTGATTTTTTCACTAAACATCCTCCTAAACTGCTCCAAACCATGACCATGGCATATAGTACGCCACCTGGCTACCATATGCCAAAAACAAGGCTTATATGCTATCCATACGCCAAAAAAAATCTGCCATACACCAAACTGACAAATGTGAGATTTTGACCCATGTTGCTTTGTTTTTCTTCTCTTTTGATGGTGCTTCAATTGTAGTCATCCATTCGTATTTGTACAATTTCAACATCATTATCCCACACATAAAACATGATCAAGTGACTAGATTTGACATGAACATTGTGCCATAATTAACGATTAAGTTATGGTTAACTCACACATTAACATCATATATCAATTATTAAGAACCTATTCATAATTAGGGCAAATACTATAAAACGATATACTTTCTGATTTTTCTCACAAAAATCTCTCAACAATGTTTTGCATATAAAAAACCAACATTCTTTCTTGTTTCTCCCACATAAGTTCTTTAGCAATTTTTTATACATAAAAAACCAACATACTCTAACTTTCTCACAAAAGTCCCTTGACCTTTTTTAAAATATTAAAGTCACGTGTTAAATCTAAACAAATGAAAAAAATTAAAACAAAATTTCTATATTTTATTATAACTATTATAGTGAAGTTAGGGATATGAGTTTCTTAAACAATCTCACCCACAACTTAAATCTTACACCTTTGTCTTCCTTTATATTTTGTGTGTTATGTGATATATAATAACGATTGATATTATTCATTGTATCGAGAAACATATACTTCACTCGTTACAGTTATATGTTATGTTACTGTTTAGTAATTAAGAACATTAGTTTATTTTTATCAAGAACTTGAATCACGGAAAACCAACGAAAGGTTTGCAATCGAAAGATACTTGGTTTCATCAATACATTAATACTTGGTTTCATTACTACATTACTGCAGGAGGATTCAATTCATTCTACCGTTGTTCAGCTATTTTACTTATTACTTTTCTAATAATACAAAATATGTTACGCACTTAAATAAATGATCTTTTAGTTATTGCTTTAAACAACATAAATTCATTTAAGTTTTGATAATCTAATTTTATTCAAGTTGCAAACTTGATGTAAAAGAATGTACATGTAAAAAATATTCATAATTTCATTCACAGTTAACATGTGAATGGACTTTAGAAAAAGTATGTTCGTTTTTATATGCAAAAAATATTAAGGGACTTTTATAAGAAGTTATATTATTTTCTATGTGTAAAAAAATGTTTTTTTTATGATATGTGCCCTTGTAATTAATTTATTCATTGTTAATCTTTAATTATAATATATATATAGTAGATGGATCAAATGAAAACCATGTTTATAATTGAAAATCATGAAAACTAACACTAGCCAATCACATAATTTATAATTAATTTAACTTTTTAATTGTTTAAAGTATATTTAAGTAAACTTCAACCTTATTTTCGAGGTCATTATTTATTTTTAAATTAAACTCCAAGGAACGACGATGATGACAAAACGACTTACATATACGTAACTTGTATGAGTTAGATCTATGTAACTCCTAGTTGTACACTTGGTAACACGTACTTACATATACATAACCCTTACATATATGTAACTATTAGTTATACACTTTGTAATACGTACTTACATATATGTAACCCCTGGTTTTCATGGTTTTTATTTATAACATAGTTTTCAAGAGATCCCTCCCCTATATATATATATATATATATATATATATATATATATATATATATATATAGAAGGGTTTCTTTAGCTGAAGCAAGATTGTTTACCTTGAAGCATAGCTTACTCCGCTCCACGTGTCAAATTGTGATATTCATCTTTCATTGTTGAATATAATACATAAGAGGTGTTTCTCAGAATGAATGTTTTTTGGAATGCTTTAACGTTTTGGATCTTGGGTTTTGCTATTTCATTTTATTAGGACGTGACACTCACCAGGACAATCATAGCAGAACTTGAGAATCTAATGAACAAGTTTGGTTCCAAACCCACTATTGTCATGACAGAAAAGGCCTGTAGATCTTAGTAAACATGCCTCTCATTATTAGTACTTTATAATAGCGTAAAGATCATGGTTTTAAGATTATTTTTTAACATCTTTAAGATTTATGTTTGATTCATATGTGTAAGTTCAACAATACCTTTGTACTGTAACGATTTCACTATGTTCGTATTGACTTTATTGCACAAATTGTTGGAATGTAGACCCGTTTCACTTCACAATTCCTTTCCAAAATGGTTTGTTGTTATTTTACTTTGATTCCATCTGATACTTTTAAAGGTTGTTTTGATGCATTTGAGCAACTTTCTTAAATTCAAAGTCGCACGCATCATCTTTCTTTAGATGGTTCACTTTGATTACTTGATATTCATGTTTTTTAAGATGTGAAATTTGCTGTGAATATTTGGTGCTTAATGTTTTAAAGACAACCAAAAGTTGATCTATGAAATTTGTTTCAGTACAGGCTTAGGAAGTGCTGTTTACTTATTTTGTATTTGTAGATGTGTAAATTAACTATTGTAAAATCATAAGCAACATAATTTTTAGCATGGGCATCAAATCTATCATTTTGGTGATATACATTTAGGCCGGTTAGTATTCATCGTTGGTTTTTATCATACATTCTTAACAGGATGATAATGAATGTGATGAGACAATACGACTTTCTGATCAAAGCTAGTGATGATGGTAAGATTAATTGTTGTGATTTTACCAAGGTTGATGAGTTGTTGTGACACTTTCTTCTGTTATTGGTAATCTTCTAGATCTTATAATTGTTAGTGGGTTACTTTGACCAATTTGGGGGATTTTACCACCTGCTATCATGCTAAATTTCCTAGGTGTGTTGAATAACCTTTATCATTGCAAAACCCAAAAGAAAAATCAAAAAAAACTTGGAACTAAAAGAACTTGACTTAGCAGAGAAGCTCAACATTAACCTTATGTTATTTATTTAAATCCTTGATCAATTTACTAATCTTTATCCAACCAAGACAAATTTGATCATGTCATTTCTCCTGATCAAATCAACTCATGTCTTTGTTGGTAGCATAACTTGGATTGGCTAAATACTTATGAGAGCTTTTGTGTGGGGTATGTGGTTCATAAAGAAAATGGACTGCAATTGTGAAGCTAGTAAGAAGCAAGAAGAACAGAAGCAACATGCATGAAACAGTTAAATTTTTGTAAGGATATCAAGTATGATTAGCAATTATGAATAGTTGATAGTTTTACTTTTATACTAATAATACATGTTAATTAATCTCATACATACTTCTTATGCAAACATTTGAGATAACAAATAATGTAAAGCTTAATGGTTATGCATAAACTTGATTACCAATTAACCCGACCCGAATAAACCCAAGATCGATTAAACATGACTTATTTGGTTTGATCTTTGGGTTGATTTCCGGTGCCTAAAAACCAGTGAAACTTGAGACCCAATTAAAAAACAAGAATGACACCCCTACCTTCAACCCAACTGAAGACTGACCGGAAAGAATAGTTGTGCCAAAGAATTATGACCAAGATGAATCGGAGTTGATTTGTTTATATAGTTTCAATTAGGGCCGGTAGAAGAAACGATCCATGTTGGATTCAAAATGGGATTCGTCTTCGTCACTATCACCATCGCCAACTAACAGAATATCGAGCTAGTGTAGGGTTTGTTAGCGTGATCCGTGCTTCCAGTAGAAGATCCTCCTCTCCAACAAGTGTAGCGTTTTGTTACATGGGTTATCGACTACTTTAAGGTCCCAATACTATTTTACCTGGCTCGAACTAACCTCAATTGAATGGTATTGCATGAAGGAGTCTCAGTGAGTTCATTGCTTGCAATTTTTAGGATCCAATGAGGTCAAACCCTGATTTGGATACAAAAAGTAATTACACATTGAACCTATATCAAAAGAAGTTTCATGGTGGCTGGAAGATGCACAAGCTTTGCTATATTCACAAGAATAGTATCTACAATAGCCTCAGCTGTTGCTTTCTCTCCACTGAAGAGTGCACAAATTACGCCTATTCTGGATTGCACGATATCATTTTGTATAAAATGCTTATACTTTTTATGTTATTGGTCGCTAATATATTTATAGATGAGGATATCATGGTGACTACATTAGGATCCTTTTAGTTTTGATTGGGATACATTTGTATAGTTTTTTTATGTGTGTATAAGTTTGGCCTCTTTTGGATTGCAGAATAACATTTTATGTAATCAATTCATAGCTTTTCTACTTTTTTTAATGATCATGAGTTGGGACCTAATATTTTTACAAATGAGACCATCATGATGACTGCTTTAGGCTCCTTTTGGTTTTGTTGAATATCCATTTCTATAGTCTGTTTGCCTCTATAAGTTTGACCTCTTTTGGATTACAGAATAGCAAGCAACTTATATAATATTATTCATAGTGTTTATGCCTACTTACTGATTCTATTGCTGGATTTATCTATTCAGAATTATAAACTGCAAATCAACATTTGTAGTTATAAACATGCCTATTGCATTATGAAAAATAAAGCTTTGCACTTAATGAAAGTTGAACATAATTCATGAGCTACATTTAGTTTGCTTTTAAATTAACCTCATTCACATTCATGTTAGAGACTTAAAATATAATTTTGTTCGTGTGTGCTTATGTGAAAATATAATTGTATTTACGTGCATTTCAGTGGAATAAGTTGTTTATTACTAGTAATCGAGCATAGCTTTCTTAGTATGTCTTCTTCTTTTTTAATTTGTTGAATCCTTTGGATTATTGAGTTTATGTCAAGAGTAGCATACAAAAGATGGTTGAGCCTTTAAATGGTATTTGATGTTTCGAAGGAGCATAAAGTTAACTGTTTGAAAACGTTGATTTTGAAAGAGAGACAAAAAGATTGAGACATGATAGTAGCTTTATGTGACAATTCTAATCTACTACATGGGAAGTAAGAATATTGAGAGAGTTATCTTACATGTGAACTTTAGAAGATAGTTTGTGCATTAGAATGACAACATCAGGTGAATATTGGTACTTTGATTTATTTATTATTATTTTTTTGGGGGGGGGGGGGGGGGGGGGGGGGGGGGGGTGTTATACCGAAGAGCACAATCTCTTTAGAATCCAAGGTGGTTCGCTTTATCTAAATATTAAATATTTTTTTTCTTTTTTCTTTTTTCTATTAGTTGACTTTGCATAGACAAACTTGAGTCATGAATTACTTCATTACAAAACAAGCTCACACAAATATATCTACGTACGTGCTTATAAACAATATATATAATAGCCGGTAGTAGTACTAACTAATGCACAAACTTTAGGTGTTTGCTAGCTGATGTGTTGTGGAAATAGTAGTACTAATTAATGCACAAACTTTTGGTGTTTGCTAGCTGATGTGTTGTTGAAACCAATTATCAAATTACATTTCTTCTACTGTTATAAGTGCCAAATGCTTACTATACCAACCAATTTTGAACTCTACATCTTCATTGTATCATTATTGCATGCTGATATGTATTTGATTTTCTAGAGACAGACGGTCGATCTGGACATGATTTTGTTATAGTCAATCAGATATTTAGGCTACACTATAGGCTACACTATATCTAGCTAGAAAACCAAACAATATTTATTTGTGATGTACATTGCACATTTGTACTTTCCGGTTTTTGTATAACTAAAATGGATATTTGGTGTTGCCGTATTAGTGCATCTCTAGTTTTTGATCACTTTTCACAAAATCAAGATGCAATAAATTAATGAATGAGATTAGTTGAAACATACGGAATTAAATTAGGCTAAATCAAACGGATTGATAATGATTGATTTAAGGAGAATTAGAACCAAACCTTATTCACTTAATCAATGATTGATTTAAGGATAATTAGAACCAAACCTTATTCACTTAATCAAGTGCCGTCAAATTCTATCTAACTTATAAACTGATACGATAGAAAATAAACAAAAAAGTTTATATTCACGTCCATTTGAAATCCTGCTTATGAAGTGACAATCATAAGTGTTTTGGATTTGAAAGTGATTATATATTACACGCTCCACCCACAAATGAGGCTTGTAACATTAAAATGACAGCAGTAAGATGATGTTTGTTTTTTTAAAAAAGGTTTGCACAGGCTCTTCTGTATGCGCCGCGCAGACCAAGCACAGACATTGCTATCTACAGACTGTTTGTGTTTTCGAAAACGTTTTACTAAAAAAACATCAGCGCGAGCTCCTCTTGACGTAGATTTGGCCCAACCACTTCTAAAGTCTGTAGAGGGTTAAACACCATCACCCACCACCACCCATCACCCATCACCCACCACCACCACCACCACCACCACCACCACCACCGTCCACGACCACCATCCACCACCACCACCACCACCCCGTCCACGACCACCATCCACCACCACCACCACCATCCACCTCCACCCCCCCCACTACCACCATCCACCACCACCCATCGTCCACTTTCACCACTGTCCACCACAGTCCCCCACCACCCACCGTCCACCACCACCCACTGTCCACTATCACCACCACCACCCTCCATCACCGTCCAACACAACCGCCACCACCACCACCGTCCTTACACCACCACAGGTTTATTTTAGCAATCTACAAACATTAAAAAATAGACATTATTCTTCTTACAGACTGCAGAGGTATGGTCCACCTCAACTTCTACATACGTTTGCAGATGTGGTCCTTAGACTGCATACATTTTATCTATGAAAAAACAAAGCTATACCTAAATGTTTTGGATTTAAATCATGACGAAATCTTAGTTCTATAAACATTCTATACTAGTCATGTGTGATGGGTAGATTAATAATATACTAGCGTTGTACATTAGCGAGTGTTTGCGCGCTTGAAGGACGATAAAACTGAGGCTCAGACCACATCGCCACAATGTAGTTTAACGGATGAAACAGGGGCTGCGACGGCAGCAAAGAGGTACAACCACAACCACCACTGACGTGGTGACCATGGTGCTGCCACAGCCAGACACCTACACCACGGTGTCACCACAGCCACATAACCTCTGAAACATCACCTCTGAAAAGTAAAAAAAAAAAACAAAGCATTTAAACAATATTACTAATCAGATGTTTATCTTAAGATACTTTGATTATAATTTTTTTCTATTCATTGAGTAACCGAAGCCTTCTAAACCTGCTGCTAAGTGATTAATATTCATTTAATAGCAAAAATGTATCAAAACATATCTTCACCAAAAAATCTTTTAGCGGTAACCCATCCTTTCTACATGTGGAACGACACGAATACTCTAAATACTAATCAAACATAGCATCACCATGAATAAGCTACATATATGATGACTAAGAACACTATAACAGTGGAAGCAACATGGTTTAAAAAAAGTTGTTGCAGATGTATAAACCTTTGTAATTATAGAATAATATGCTTAACAATGAAGTTAAATATTTCATTCTCATATATTCCTTTGTAATTGCAAACGTAGCTGTACAACAGAGTTTCCAATGCTTAGAGTAACAAATATAGTTGGAGCAAATTTTTTCATGTAATCAAAGAAACAATTTTTACCATATACCCATAAAATTTATCATTCAAGAAATGTAACGGGAGAATGCATGTTGACATGATTTTAACCTGTCATATGAGTTTTAGCGTCTCAGTTCAATGTGGCTAAGAATATCAATAGTACAATCGAAAATAAGGAACAAAAGCACTACTTTTAGTATTTGCAGTGACATAGCTTGAAAGCGATTACCTCTTCGATGATGACGATATACTAGTGGAGTTAAGAAGAAGCATGAACGATCTGCGTGTCGTAGTTGTATGCGGAGGTGAAGGTTGTATCTGCCACCAGATTTTCACTTGTAGGGAACGAAAACGAATAAATTTAGAAATCAAATCAAAAGGAAGGAATATAAAGAAGTTAAAAAAAATAAATAGATACTAATCACGTACAAAAATGAAATCTACGTTGATTACCTCATCTATACAATTCTCTAGTCTTAATCAACTTATCATAATTTTGATTATTCAAGTCATGCTAATCACATACAAATTTGAAATTGATTAGGTAAAAGTGAAGATCATCGTCTTCATGTGTAGTAAAAAGCTTCAAAACTGATAACTAAATTTGAAGTTTAAAATCAGATTGATAACCCCAATAGTCAAATCACAACTTTTCATCGAATTAAAGCAATCCAAACCAGCTATACATGTCACAGAAAGAATGAATATAATCATATTAAAAGAGTAACCAGTTCATTCAAATATAACCAAAATTTAACACTTCAAAATAGTAAATTAGGGTTTTGAATAGATAAATTACCTTGTCAATCGATTAGAATCTCTTGATTTATGGTTGATGCTTCAACTGTTTTTGGAGAAAATAGTTCCTGTAACATGAACTCAAGGTTGCCTCACTTGATTAATGTTTGCTTTAGTTTCCATACAAAGAACAAAACCTACAACAATCGAATACCTAAAAAGCAATCGAAGAGAAAGGGTCAAACATAACGAACCAGCGCCACATCGCCACCACCTAAACTAAGCCTACATACCAGGGGGATGCGATGGTGCCCGATGGCGATGATGTACAACCATCACCACCACGCGCTGTGGCGACAAAGACGTTGTCACATCGGACTTGGGGCGACGGTGATCAGGGATAATGTTGCATCACCACTGCCACCGAGGCTAAAAGGCGGATGGGCAACGAAGATGTAAAGAAGCGGTGGTAAAAACCACTGATAAAAAGACGGTGGTGTCTTTAAATATATAAGGTAATATGATTAAAAAAACCCTTAATATTTTAACTTTGAACAATGAAAAAGTTTGAAAAATTAGATAACACCAATGAGCATAAATTAAAAAAGATATAGATAAAATCGAGTGATAAACGACTAGACCGAACCCAACCAAGAAATCAACCACCATCACCGATTATATGATACTTTTGGGGTTTCCTCCGCCTCCGCAACCACCGCGAGTTCACCGTCGAATCAATTCGAACCCTTTGCAACATTCATAACGTTTTCACAGATCAATCGTTGTTTCCAATTCAAACCCATCTGTTGGAGGATTGTCTTTGCTTAAAGATTTATGCGATACCTCCAGATCTGATTCCGAATAGGTATAACTTTAACTTTTCATGATCCGATTGATGTGTGTTGATCTCGATGAATTATGTGTGGATTTGTGGTAGTCGATCTTGCGATTGAATTAGTATTTCGGTATGTCCGATGTCGTTCGTTCTATTAGGTTTTCTTGTTGCTTAATTTTCGCGGAGAATTACACGTGGATAGTTGATTTTTAAAGTTATGATGAAGGAAACTTTGGTATGAATTTGGTGGTTGTTTGTGTGTGTTGATTAGTTTGAATTTAGTTGGTGTTTGGAATGGTTTTTGTTATTTTGTATGTTAGGAGGCACTTTTATTTCATTCTGAAGCGTGAATATGAGATTCTTTCTGGGGGTAGGTTTTCGCACTTTTGACGATCAGATATATATAGGTTTGATGTAATGGTTTGTTTATTTGCACGCGTTGAAATTGAATCCTTTGAATGGAGTTTTTAATCCTTAGTAGTTGCTTCTAGTTTTGGATTGTGATTGATAAGTCATCAGAATATGATAACCAGCTTTTTAGAAATTGATGGTAGCATTTACTGAATAATGCATGGAAGGGTCTGCGAAAATTTTAGTATGAGATATGTATATTGGAATTCCTTGAAAACCATATGGGGCACCTAACTTATGACTTGTTGTTGCCGGTCTAGCTCATGGCAGATGGTTAGGCCATTAGGTAGAGCTGCATCAGGTCACAGATGAAACATAGGCGTTTGGCTGTTTGTAAATCGGATTGGACATGGGTATAGGTTTGAAAGAAAAAAGATGAGAGCGAAATATATGATTGTCTTAAAGATTGCTTGTTTTATAAGTTGGAATTGGAAACGGGTATAGGTTTGAAAGAAAAAGACGAGAGTGGAAAGTATGATTGTCTTAAAAAAATGCTCGTTTTATAAGTTGAGATTGGAATTGAAATCTAAAAACTTTGGAAGGAAAAAAATAAGAAAAGGGTTTTAAATATAAATTAAGAGGGAGCGAGAAAGAGGGAGGAGTGTTGGAAAAAGTGGAAGGAAAAGGTGTATTCCATCCATAAGAAAAAAGTTTAATATATAAATTAAGAGGGGGTAGTGTTGGAGAAAGAAAGAAGGAAGAGGGGGTGCGAGAGAAAGAGAGAAGGAAGAGGTGCGTTAGATGGAACTGGTTTAATCAAGCAATAGATGGGTTTTGGCAAACTCACACCTTTTAAATAAATAACATACGTCACTTACATAGTTACATACTCGTTCTTTCGTTCATTCATTCCAAAACATTTAAAATAAACATATCCTTGAGGTTTTTATGCACAACACTGTTCATGTTAGGACTTAGGCTTATGATCCATGATTGTTATTTGTTTCCAAACATAGATGAATTAAAAATTTACAGACTTACAGTTGCCTGGTTCAACTATACAGCCCCCATCATGTCAGGGTCTATGGTTTGTATTATCTAGCAAAGATGCATAAAAAGTTGCTATTGTAGAATTTTATAGACTAACAAAACATCTGTACAATCTTGTCTAAAAAAGAAGTGGTGGGATTAGTCTATTCACTTGCCCCGTATCTTTGCCTAAATTAGTGTAAAGAATATTGTTTTATTGATGTATCTTTTTCTATGCAAGTACACATAGAAACTTTACTTTTAATGCCGTTCTTTCTCATGCATTATGTATTATTTTTACTACTATTGCATGCTTAATTCATTGGAAATTTGAATATGGCATAATTAACTGGTACAGTAGCCTTTTTTTCATGATTTTAAATTTTCGAAGTAAACTATGTATCATGCACGATTGCACGCTTTAGAAACAACTACTTTTTGAGATTTTTTGTGAGAAGCAAGTCACATTTTGCTATAGGAACACTCTTATAGATAACAAAATATTTAGGAGGGAATTGTATAAATAGGGTTCTTAGGTATCTAACTGTAATTAGTGTAGCATTTGTAGACAACTTATATACCCTATACATCAAATCAAAAGAAATTCCATCATGTGCTCAAGTCTTATTGAGACAAAAAGTATCAACTCAATGGCATGATTTGGAAGTCATTTTATCAATTCTACAATGATAAGTTGGTGATATCATTGCAATGTAAGAGAATGGAAATCCGAGCTAAACATTAGGAGCAAGAAAGCTAATTAAACTAGATTACATTAATTACAAATTTCAAGTTCATGTAGAAAATAACAAATTGATACTATGTTGTTTTCGTTTCACTTTTTGGGTTTATTTAGTGCAGTTGTCATTTTTAACTTAATCAAGGTAATATGTTTGATGTAGTGTGAGTAAATGTTGAATAGTGCTGTTTGGATCAGATCTTCTGGAACCAAGTTTTGTCTCAATTGTTTGATGGACAATGACCATTCCAATGAATAACGCTTCTGGTAATTCTTCAAGGGAGCGTGCTCAACTTCTTTACAACAAGGTATTGATGATTTCACACTATATTTGAGTTATTGACTTTCTAAAGAGTTAGCATCAATTAATAAACCATTATTTGGTATGCATCCTTTATGACATACCCAAGTAACAAAGACAGACGTTTAACCATATAAACTGCTTTAATTAAAATGCTTTCTAATAATACTATACTAAAAATGTTGAATAGCATTATGGTATCATAATTGATTACCAGGATAATGCATATATACTCCACAAGGTATCCAAAAGTTCTCATTAAGGTCACCTATCTATTATAATAGTTACCAAAGGGCATTAGCCAATGGTACCAAGGTGTTAGGTGTTCCTCCCAAGTCCCAAGTGGTGAGGGTGCAAATCTCACATGGACAAGTGTAGGTTCAATAGTAGATTTCGTAGGTGTGTGAGTTTGCCGCTCAAAAAAATATTAAAATGGTTAATAGAGGCCACCAATGTCATTTTGATTTTGCATATGCCAAATTTGGCAAAAAATCTGATAGAAAGTTGTAAATAGTAAAATGGTTCTAATTCGAAGTTCTATCTCTTAAGTTGAAAAATGGACAAATTGCCCTTGAATCTATCCTAAAGAATCAACTCTAGATAGATTGTTAAACATATTAGATTTAAGCATATTTTTTTTATCATTTTACAACTTTAGAAGGAACAAAAGCTTTTAATGTCGAGGCATTATGTCATTCACAATATTTCAGCAAGTTTTTTTTGTCGGAATTGGCATGAATCAATCCAAATTGTGTTTGGGGTCTATGTATACATTATTATCTTATAATTAATTGTAATATGGTACGAAGCTAACAAACACTATGTGATGATATGAAGCCAATGCTGCTATATAAACCATAAAGAGGATATCATTTATGTGCAATTGTTAGATAACCATAAAATAGTTTCAAGTTCATAAAACCTGCAACATTATATGAATGTGCTACATACTCGAGAGTATACGCGGGATTGAATACCTGGTCGCATGTGACTCCTGACTCATGATCTCATGTATCTTTTCTTCTAGAATGTCGAGCTGGAAAAGAAGCGTAGAAAAGCAGCACAGGCAAAAATTCCATCAGATCCGAACGCATGGCAGCAAATGCGAAAGAATTACGAGTCAATTCTTCTAGAAGACCATGGTTTTTCTGAACAGCATGACATCGAATATATTTTATGGCAGTTACATTACAAACGCATTGAAGAGTTACGTGCACACTACAATACTGCCCAAGCTTCTGCACAACAAACTGCTAAAGGCCCAGCCCGATCCGGGCCCGAACGAATCACTAAAATCCGTTCCCAATTAAAAACATTCCTCTCGGAAGCTACTGGATTTTATCATGATTTGATGGTGAAACTTAGGGCAAAATATGGGTTATCTCTAGGTTATATGCCAGATGGTTCGCAATATGATAAGGATGAAAATAAATCTACTGATGCGAAAAAGGGTTTACTATCATGCCATAGATGTTTTATATACTTAGGCGACCTTGCTCGTTACAAGGGGTTGTATGGTGAGGGTGACTCAAAAACACATGATTTTGCTGCAGCATCGAGTTATTATACCCAAGCTGCTACTCTTTGGCCTTCCAGCGGCAATCCACATCATCAGGTCTGTTTTATATTCTTTTTCAGTTATTGGTATATTTTTTCATATTTTTTATGCTTATCTTTCTGTATCTTTGTATCAACTATAGTTTTGCATTTTCAGCTCGCTATTCTGGCTTCTTACTCTGGAGATGAAATGTTGGCTGTTTACCGTTATTTTCGAAGTTTAGCAGTTGATACCCCTTTTACGACTGCAAGAGACAATCTGATCATTGCATTTGAGAAGGTATATATTTGCAAATTGGGACATTGATAAAGAAAAACTGTTAGGGGGCGTTTGGTTTGCATCTAGGAATCATTATGGATGTGGATTAATTGATGTGGTGGAATGGTAATTTTTAAACCCAACTCCCTTGGTGGATTTTGAGAGTGTCTAAATTTGTAGGTCTGTTATCCATGTCTGAAACCCAAACTCATCAGCCAAATACTTCTCCATTAGGAAGCCATTTCTCCATTTCCATACCCATAAACCTGCCAATACCCTAGATTTTATATAAAAGAGGAACCTATAGGATAGGAGGTTTTTTAATTTGTCATATGATTTGGTTATAGAAAATAGGAACCTATAGAATAGGATATTCTGTGATTAGTTTAATATAATTCGATTCAGTTTTTTAGTTTAGGGTTATTGAATTTTGTTTACGTTGCTTTGTATCTCTTATAAATAGAAGTTGCTACTATTAATTATCAACACAATTATGTACGTAGGTCCCTGGACATTTATTTCCATGATTAGATCTCTTAACTTTTAAAACTAAATGATTGAGTCTTTAGGTCTTAATTTGAACATAGAAGTTCTTTTTTACATGTTTAAATCCTTTAACTTTTTGGAAAATAATAAAATTGTTTATTTTTATTTGATCAAGTAATTTGTTTTATGTTTAAAAAGTCCAATGACTTATGTACAATTTCAGCAAAAGCCTTTTCAGTTTTTTTTATTTTTTATTTAAATTATAACCTTCCATCTTATTCAATAAATGGATATATTAATAGAAAAGATAGGAAGCACGTGAGCCTCATGGTTTATACTGTAGCTTGATTCTCAATTTTAGCATACATCAGGGTATGGCACTATGGTGTAGTTGGTAACTATGGAATGGGATGTGATTTACTTTCTTAATAAAGATGATTTCGTAGAAAAGTATTTGAAGTTTTTTTCAATTTTGGCAGAATCGCCAAAGTTACTGTCAGCTGCTTGGGGATACAAAACCTACTCCTACCAAAAAGTTACCTTCACGGATGAATGGGAAAAGAAGAAACAGAGGTGAAGCGAGGGTTTCTCTGAATGACAAAAAAGCGGAACCCCATCCTGTGGTGGAAAAAGACCTTATTTCCCCTGAAACTCTTAAAGCCTTCAGCATTCGATTTGTCAGACTAAATGGCATTCTTTTTACCCGCACAAGGTATACATATCTATCTAGGTATATTGGTTTTGTTTATAATTATTATTAAATGGACGGATCTTGCATGTTGATTAACCTGTTTATGTAAATAGAACGAATACTTTTAATCTGAGTAAAGTTAACTTGACATGCTTATTAAAGCTACATTATTATATAGTTAGATTTAACTAACCTATTTGACCTGTTAGATGTATAGTTTTACAACCTGAATCAACTAATTTTAAAGTAAATGGGAGTAAAACATGTTTGGGTTGACGCACAAACATGTCTTGATTTTTTTTATTGAATAACTTTGAATAATTAATGTATTGAACATGATCATGAAAGCTATATTATTAAGTAAGCTAATTGTATTGATTAAAGAGATTCAAGAAGCTGCAATCATTTGAATATGATATCACTTGAACCCATTAACCCGTTCCACTTTTAACCAAGGTTTTGGGAGTTCGCTTCATTTCTAAGCAGTTAAATGTGCCTGATTTATTTCCATTTAACTCTCTTAATGGCCTGAATTGTCACCCCTTATTTCTTGTTTTTCATTTTTTTATTTAATACTGAAGCTCAACTCACTTCCATGTTTACTATCTATAGCTTGGAGACTTTTGGGGAAGTTTTCTCTGTTGTCCGAACTGATTTTCTTCACCTACTATCTTCCGGGCAAGATGAGGTGCTCAACTTTGGGTCAGATTTTAGTGAGTGTAAACTCTTCATAACACGGTTCATATCAATCATGATATTCACAGTCTACCATGCTAAAAAGGAAACTAAAAACCAATCATACGCAGAGACTCTTCAACGTTCTGTTATCCTTCAAAACGCATTTAGCGCCATCTTTGATTTCATGGCACTCATAGTTGACAGATGCCTTGAGCTAAAAGAACCTTCTGGAAGCTTCTTACTTCCTGCAATTGTGATCTTTGTTGAATATTTGGCCTGTTGTGAAGATGCTGATGTGACTAATGAAGCGGATGAGAAACAAGCGACAGCTAGATTCCACTTTTGGAACAGTTTCGTTTTGTTTCTTAACAAGATATTATCATCACTATCATCAAGTGGGCCCCCCCCTGATGATTCATGTTTTTCTGACATGAATAGGTACGATGAAGGTGAAACAGAAAACCGTCTTGCATTGTCTGAAGACATTGAGTTAAGAGGGTTTCTTCCTCTTGTCCCTGCTCAACTCATTCTAGATTTTTCTAGAACAAATTACTCTGTGACCAATGGGAATAAGGAAAAGAATGCACGCATGCAGCGGATCGTAGCCGCTGGAAAGGCTGTTGCTACCAACATTCGACTTGGTCAACAAGGAATATATTTTGACGCAAAATCAAATAAATTTTTCTATGGTTTTGAGCCACTTGTTGAAATTTCGGCCATGAAAATTATGAACCAAGAAATTAATAAAGGAGGTGAAGATGAAGATGAGGTTATTGTCTTCAAACCCTCTGTGTCTTCTGAAGATATTACTGTCAATCCCACTAATTTCTTAATCCCAAATGGTGGCTCTCCTTTAGAGCAATTTGTACTGCCAAACTCATCAAAATGGATGATGGAAGGGGAAGAGCACATTGATAATGGGTTTTCAAATCTCAACTTGGAAGGAATTGGAATGAACGAACATCATCATGCTACTATGATACCATCCAAGTTTGATTCGGTGATGACATCAGCACCTGGTTTTGACTGCATTCCTCCGAAGACAAAATTCCGCAAGAGTCCGGTGAGTCGACCCTTGAGGCATTTTGGCCCGCCACCTGGTTTCAACGCTCCTAAGTACACGAATAATAGTCCAAGTTTGAATGATTATAGTTGGCTGGATGGGTATCAATTACCCTATTCAAGATCATACAGTTATGATGGGTTTGATAATTCGTTCAATTCCTTACCACAACCAAACAAGCTTTTGAACTCGAGCAAGACTTCGTTAGGAATGGAATGTTTTCCATTTCCTGGTAAACAGGTTTCCTCCACGGTGGCCACTGATGTTGGAATCGGAAATGGAAAGCCAAGTGCGGATGGATGGCTTGGTTATCAGATTCCTGGACATTCTAGTCTTTATCAGGATTCAGTTAAGAAAGGTAATGAACAGCAATATCAAGGACAGTCATTGTGGGAAGGTCGTTTCTTTGTGTGAGGATTTTGGAGCATAGATGGTAAGACTTCTATCTTTTTATGTTATATATTATAATTATAAAAAAATAGGCCAATATATGATCTGAATGTTCAAATGTTGGTACTTACCCTTTTAAAAACTACCTAAGAATATCATATGTAAATATGATATCAGGTGCTTATAAACACTTCATCTGCATAAACGAAGATGATTTTTATTCCAGAAACAGTGTTATAATATCTGATTATATAATGTTTACTATCGAATAGTTTACTATTATATATTTAGTATTTTGAAAGGGTAAATATGATATTATGAAATTTATATACTATTAGTGTTGTAACTGATTATATTATATACACTATTAGTGTTTTGAAAGGGTAAATATGATGTGAAATTAGAGGAATACATGGTCATCAATTATTAGAAGGATATATATCCAAAGCCTATCCAACTTTATTATGCTAACCAACACTCGGTTGCTTATAAAAATATTGTGGTAGGTTATGAACAATCTACTAAGGTGGATGATGTGGAGTGTGACCTGGTACGACCAGTTCAGCCATCATGTATGCCATGTGGTTGATGTTTAAAGCTTTTAATATGGAGCAAGCATGGATGGTTTTTGGATTATTGCAGGCACCTGTCTGGTCTACAGGTTCCTCTCTCTTCTCTTTGTTTCAATTCTGCATCTGTGGTTTTTGTTTTTTATTTATAGAATAGGACAAAAATACCCTTTGGTCTTGGATAAAATGCTCCCACCATTTCAAATTATTGGCATAAACATAAAAGACAACACAATTTAAGGTGTGTACAATTTATGTAGTTTTTAGTTGGTGAATGCCAGTTTTAACCTTAATGCATTTATGGCATGGTAAAAATGGGAAACTAAAGTAGAACGTTTGGGACAAACTAATGTAGAACGTTTTACAGTAATTTTGTGTTGGATGGGGTATGCATTTCATTTCCAACTCAGTTCGTTTTATTTATTGTTATTCTTATCATCATCATTTTTGCAATGTAGGGGCCGAGTTTTCCATTGGATGAATGAAAGTGTTGTTAAGAAATGAGAAAATTGCAGGAATTGCGAAGTTGTGAACTGTGTTTGGGCTATAACTGGGAAGTATTCGAGAGGTAGTTGAAGTATTAAACGATACTTGCTAGCTTTTTTAAAGGTATTTGATATGAAAGATACTCAAATGAAGTGCGTGTTGGGGAGTTTTATTTTCTATATTGTGGGTGTGTTTAAAATTAGTAGTCCCTTTATATGAGTTACTGTATTTAGTTAAAAGATTATTGAAATAAGTGATTATATGACTCTTTTGTGTTTTTATCTTTTAAGTTAATGTGTGTATTTGGTGAACTAATCTACTACGAAAGTTAAGTGGCGGGAAAATTCTAATTTTTCATGGTAAAGCATCTTGGGTTTTAGGGTTTTTATCACACCATTGTGGCATGTAGTCTCGTGATGATCACATCTCGTGCTCGGTGTATCGCCTTGATCGAACATTCACTACTTGGATTGGCGTTGTTGTTGCCATCTACTGTTGTTGCTACTAAATGCTACTATCGCCACTACCACCCTTCTTGGTTATCTCACAACAACCATTTTTGTCTTTCTCGACAGCTCTTTCTTGATTGTGGATACGAATGAAAATAGCAAGGGGAGGGGAAAAGTTTATAAGCTTAGTTGGGGATAAGGGTGTGCTGTTAGGTAAAAGAGTAAACTATGCTTTTTGTTTGAGGTTTGACCATTTAATCCTTTTAGTCCAAAAAGTAATCTTTCGAGATATAATCACTACCCAACCCTAGATCTAGGAAACCTCCACCTCTCTTTCCTTTATACTCTTTATTCATTAGAATTTTCATCATCAATGGCTTCATGGGGTGGTTGCATGCCTCATCATCAATGCTTTTGGGAGAACCGTGACAATTGATGATCGACAAATTAAGAGTTCGTGTGCAAAAGGGAAGGCGTAGATGATGATGTTTCACAATTGGCATTGCAAACAGTGCCACTGCAAATGAGCATCTTGGTGGATATTGGGTTTTCATCCATCATGGAAGCATTTGTATCTGAAGAAGGCCATGTTTTTGTGTTTTGGGAGGAGATCAAGGAACTAGGGCAAAGACTGCTTTAGTGGATCTCGAATCGGGTTGAGATTCAACAAGGTTTTGAGAAGTGACGTATGTGAATCATTATTAGAACAAGTATTATTGATATTGGATGAGGAAAAAGACAAACCAACGCACCCATTCCATATAATGTGAAATGACTAAAACACCCATATACTTATCAATAAAAATTAATAGAGTTAGTGTTATAGAAAATGGTTACAAAATGTGAACCTCAAGACATTATATGTTAGAAGATTCATTTTTAAACTTGAATTGTTAAACTAGACATACCTTAGGGAAGTAAGTGTAACTTACTCTAGGTTAAAAATGTTAAATTAACCTTTTATCTCTTTATCCCCTACTCTAAATTTCGAGATTATCTCCGTAATCTCCTAGTTATTGAGATTATCTCCTTAATCTCCTAGTTAAACTCAAAATAACATCCCTCCTAATTTGTCCTTAATAATAAACTCAAATTGATTAACACAACATCATTTATTTCATAGCAAATAAAAAAGTTAAATCGAGCGTTATAAGCAACAGTGAATGACTATGTGACAGCCATCATAAGTAGGTTCTGATGTTGGAGGATGAAATAGAAGAAATCACAACCCTGTTGCAAGCAAATTTGTTAAAAGACTAGTGTCAAAGTCCTTTTATGTTTTGTTGTTGAACAATGTCATGATTAGCGAAGGATATACGATGTGTAATTATGATGAAAAGCATGAAGCTTGAGATCAGAATGCTAGTTAAAATGTCCAAACACTGGATTAAATGTAAGGCAATGAAGGTATTTAAGGGCTTTGCTTTACAAATGGAGGTGGAGGTTTGTGGATAATCTGAATGCATTGTGGGTTAAGGTTAGTAAAAGTATTTGGTATCTTGGTCTAAACAAGTGGATAAGTGGCAATTGGAGTATGAGGAAGAATTTTATGTGAAGGCAGTTTGAAAATTTATTGATCAATTAACCCTCCCGGATGGTGTTATTCCTACTAGATGGAATAATTCTCATCCTAGGAAGGTCAATAATCATGTTTGTCGTGTGTTATTGTGTCAGATTCTGAGAAAAGAGAATTTAAATAATAAGAGTGGATATTCCATCTATTTTATGTTCAATTTGTGATAATATTATAGAGTTGCCTAATCATATATTTGGTGACTGTGTGGTTGGTTTCAGGACGTGGGATGTTATTACATGATGGCTTGAGATGTCTTCTCGGGTATGAAAAGTGCTTGGGTCAATGTTGATTTGGTTCGACTCCGTATGGATTGACAGATTGAAGAAAGGGGTTATTGACTCTATTTTGCTCACGACGTTATGAGTGCTATGGAGATTTCAAAATGAATCTATGTTTGGATCGAGAAGTGTTAGGAAGGAAAGTAATTTTGATTCTGTTGTTAGTTTCTCTTTTTTGTGGTGTTCAAGTAGGAACCGCAAGGTAAACATTGGATGGGCCTAGTGGCTTAAAAATCCGCTCCTAGTCATTTAGTTTTTGTGCGTCCTGTCTAGTTTAACCGTTCTGTTTTTTGTTTTTTAATATAATTTTGTCGTTCAAAAAAAAAAGTTCAAGTACGACAACTGACATAATGCCTCTGCATTGGCGAGTTGCAAGACATCAACAATTTTCGAAATTCAATCTTGTTTGACAGCGGCGAGGTTCTAAAGCTAACATTAGCAACAACCCCTGAGTTTCAAGCGGTAACACTCGAATAAACCTACCTTTCAATGCTACTAAATTACCATCTATAGCAAGAGTAAATTGCAATTCAATAGAGTGGTTTTGGTGCCTCTAATTTTTATTAAAACAAAAGGTGAAAGGTGATACCTAAGATTGTAGAGAAGATGATACTATATGTGTAGCACCCGTAAAATTGAAATTCAGAACCAAATAAATAAAAAGGAAAATGCAAAAATAATAAATATAAATATGTTGTGAATGTATAAGTTTGTAAAGGAAACGAACCGAACCGAAAGAAGCCATGTTCATGTTTGTCGTTTAAAATTGAACCTGTTACAAACGAGCAATTCACAAACACATAATTGAACGCTTCACGAGCACAAGCAAACATATATACTATTTCAGAAATAAAAATTAACATTTTTAATCACAAACGTAAACATAATCACCTTAAATGAATTTAAAGTTAAACACCTATCATAATAATTGTATACATAATCATAAATAAACATAAACAAACAAATATGAACGAATGTATATAATGTTCAAAATTTATGAGGGGTGGTGTATGTTATATATAACCCTAAAAAATTCATCATGAAAGCACACAAAATATGGTGATGTGAAATTAATAATTAATAATGATATAATAATTATTATATTTAACATGTGATTTCTAATAAAGTGGCAAATAATTAAAGGACAAATAGCGTAAAAAAACTAGCATACTTTTTTTTCTCCCATAAAAGTCTTTTAATAGATTTAATTGATTTTTTAATTTTTTTAATTTTGGAGTAAATTACTATTTGCATCCATAACGTTTACGTATTTTCACTACTTGCATCCATGATGTTTCAAATTATCATTAGCCCCTAACGTTTCATTGTTGTTTCTTTTTAAGTCCAAATGACTAACACCGTTAATCTGTTAAAACTTTTGATAAAAAGACTAAACTACCCCTTAAAATAAAATAAAAATAAAAAAACTTGTATGACCCACCCACCCATATCATCTTGTCTTTTAAACTAATCAAGAACAACCATCACTTCTCTCATACTCTCTCTCTCTCGCACGGACACACACACTTTCTCTCCTCTCACTCCATCACCACCATCACAACTGCCATCCCTTTATAAACACCCCCCATCTGCATCGATTTGACACTCCAAATCTCAGATTCCTATTTTAGATCTTCAAAGATTTTCAAAACCCTAATAAAACATTCAATCTTATCTTCAATCAATTCATCGGCTTCAATCGTTACAACCCATTGTCCCAAAATCAATCCCCTATAATCTTCCTTCGATGGTTCTGGCTCATCTCCGATCAAAGAAACTCAACGCCGCTGCATAATGCCATCACCATCGCAACTCATCATTACTCAGGATGCCACTGTCTTGTTGATTGGCTGGAGAATACGGAGGGGATGAGAAAGCAAATTTTGTTGATCTTGACGATGGAAACAATGGTGGTGGTGATGGAGAGATGAGAGAGAGAGAGAGAGAGAGAGAGTGTGTGTGTATGTAAATGACAGAGAGAAAGAGATTGAGTGTGTGTGCGTGTATGACAAATCGAGTGCCAATGTTCGGTAGTGGTGGTGGGTGGTTCTAGTGGTGGTGATGGGCGGATGTGGTGGTGGTGGTGATGGAGAGATGAGAGAAAGAGAGTGTGCATTTCTGTTGGATATATATATATATATATATATATATATATATATATATATATATATATATATATAGAGAGAGAGAGAGAGAGAGAGAGAGAGAGATAGAGAGAGAGAGAGGGAGAGAGAGATAGAGTGTTTGGTGTTTGATTTTGTTTGAAGAGAGAGATATATAATTTAATAGTATAATATATATATATACACACACATATATATAATACTATTAAATTATACACACACACTAATAAAAAATATAAAAATAAGAGTGTTATAACCGTTTGAGTCCTTGAGGTTATTTTGGTCATTTCAAAAAATATTAACAGAAAAGTTAACATTCGTGATTCATCCAGACTCAAATCATTACAATAATAAAAACTCAGGGGACAAATGGAGTTACAATAATGAAAACTCAGGAGACAAAGGAAGGTTTTGAAACATCAAGGATTCAAGTAGTTAAAATATACAAACATTAGGAATGCAAATAGTAATTTATTCTTAAATTCATTAAAAAGGGATTAAACAAAAGTAACAATAATAATTAGGGTGAGATTATTGTAAAAAGAGAGGAAAAACTAAAAAAGATGAGAATGATTATTATCCATTAGATCTTAGATTCAAGGGCTAAGAAAATTCGATGTCATAATGATAAATAATTAAAACTTTAAATGATAGGCCAAGAGTATTTTAGTCTTAACCATATTTTTAAGTTCCATCTTTTTTTTAAAAGCCTCGTAACTTTTACATACAATATTATTATTTTTTTAAAATTACACTATAAAAACATGCGTTTTTTAACTTTAAAATGCCTATAATATTGATACATAAAAAATAAAGTTTTTTTCATGTTATTTCAGCTTATTGTGTAATATTCAGCAGCTTATTATGTGATATCAGATCATTGTGTAATATTCATCAGATCATTGTGGCTAATGTTGACAATTTTCTTATGCATTTTGTTTTTTAAAAATGATAACTTTCATATAACACAATGCTAAAAATGTCAATTTTTACGTTTTTCAGTTCATTATGTAATCCTCATCAAACATCTCATTTTATCTATTGCTAATCATCAAGTTTAGTGCTAGTCATTGTGCTACCTATTGTGTCTAATGTTAACCATTGTGTTTTTTAAAATGATGATTCTCAAATAACACAATGCTAAAAATGTAAGTTTTTATGTTTTTTTCCAGTTTATTGTGTAATCCTTATCGGGTCACTATGCAATCCTCGACAAGAAACTCATTATGTCTATTGCTATTATCGAGTCTAGTGTTGATCATTGTGTTACCCATTGTATCTTATGTTGACTATTGTGTTTCTTAAAATGATGATTTTCAATCAGCACAAAATGTAATTTTTTTTACGTTTTTCAGTTCATTATGTAATCCTGATCATGTCATTATATAACCCCATCACCCAGCTCGTTGTGTCTATTGATAATCATCAAGTCAGTGCTGGTCATTGGGTTATCCATTATGTCTAATGTTGACCATTATGTTATGCATTGTGTTTTTTAAAATTATAATTTTCGAATAACACAATAATAAGATATAAACTTTTTATGTTTCAAGTTCATTGTGTATTGCTTATCGAATCATTGTGTAATCCTCATCAATTCAAAAGATTATGCAATAACCTGATGAAATTACACAATGAGTTAAAGAAACTTGTTATTTTATATCAACACTATATACGTTTTAAAGATTAAAAATGCTTGTGTCTATGGTGTAATTTAAAAAAAAAACAATATCGTATGTAAAAGTTATCAATGTTTAAAAAAAGGTGGAACTTAAGAAGGGGGAACATTAACAATTTTGCCCCAACCTATTTTTTGTCAAAAGGATATGTGCCAACATCTTAATTTTTCTTACACTTTTTACTTTTAAAAGACTTTGTATTTGAGCATTTCTCTAATAATCGAGTCAATTTAGTTTCGTTCTCTTCTTTTCCCCCCTATGTAGCAATTAACCATTGAATTCTTCTTGTTTTGCTTCAACAAACTTACGGAGGTTCTACCATCTGTTTGGGCTCGAAACCATCATCGCCACCCTACAACCGCCTCAACAACCACAGTGGTTGTTCCGCCACCCTCTAAGCACCACCAAACGTCTCCGCCAGTTGATGGTTTTATAGTCAACAACTTCGGTATCTCACTCACTCAAAGGTATTGTCTATGGTAAAAACTTTCATTAGGTGTATAAATCTTGTAAAGCTTGAAAAACCTTTTAGGTTATTATTTGGTGGTTTTCACTCCTTTTCTTTGAATTTTAAAAGCTGATGATAGGGATTTATTAATTTGAAGAATTATACAAGTAATTGATGACATGTTATTTTTTTAAATAACCTGTTAATTCATATTGTTCACAAAAGGTACAATGAAAAAAAAAACTTTATATGATCTTCTTTTGATTGTTTTGGTAGGGTTGTTGAATGCTTATTTGAACATGGCTACATGAGCTTTTTAAACGGTATCAATTTCTAGGTTCTTGCTGATGAAGGTCAAGGCTAAGGCTATATGGACACAAGGCATGTGTGACAACTATCTTGATCTACAGCTAAAAATTTGTTCATGCGTGTTCATTACATATTCATGCATTCCTTACTTGTTATCACTTGAAATCACATTCCAATGCCAAAACAATCAACCAAAATTTATTAAAAGTAGCTAAAAGGAATTGTAAAAATAATCATTAGCTTCATTTCACTTTAAGGTCTTCAACTTTTTTTCTAATTACTGGCTATGTATCAATTTTTATTATTTAGCTTTCGTCGCCATTAGAAAATTATTTAAATTCATTCTAGCATAGTGATGATAGAGTTTGTTTGTCTTGCTCGAATGCATGAACTAAAGCTTTCAATCATGTTATTCTCACACTCATCACATGCCCTATCAACCTAAAAAAAAATCTTAACCAACTAAATAGGTTCTTTTTCCATAATATGAGTATATGGTTCTCTGCTAATGAGTTTATAGTAGCTTAAAATAAATATTTAATCTAAAGCCCATGAAATCGTTTACTTAAAGTTACCATAGAGGTGTTGTGTATATTGTATGTGCTCAGCATAAGAGTTTACACATTCATCGCTTCTGCAGTTCTCTGATGACCAATAAAAGCATAAAGCAGATAAGTGAAAGTACATAACATAACATCCACAAATTTATTACAAATACTTTTGTTGATGAGAATTTAAAGTTAGTCCAAATTCATCTTTCATTTCAATATAATCCCTAACCAAAAAACTATTTAATTTTTCCTTATTCTTAAGAGATATAATAACCAAAGCCAAGGGGAAAATATGATTATTGACGTATCTTGCAACACGTGAGAGTAATTGACCACTATTATTAGAAAACACTCATCCAAACTAATAACTTTCGTGCACCCATTGATCCATCCATCTTTAACACCTTTACTGGCGTGTCCCTACGGTACAAACAACTAAAACAACTGCTTTAAACCCCCAAATTATAAGTGGCCCCAAAATTAAGAAAAGAAAACTATTTTTATCTATATTCTAAGCTGAATATATATCTGTAATCCAACTAATATATGTGTTCTTAGAGATAAATGAGAAGATAAAACAAAATAATTAAAGGTCTATTGAGGGCAACTTACGAAACTTGGTTCATCGAGGTCGACTTACGAAACTTCATTAATCAAAAGTTCATCAACAGTTCACTGTTGATTGTTCTTTTAGATTCCTCAATTCCAAATTCTTTTTTGCAAATAATTACCTAATCTACTAAATATTAATGTTTGATATTGATTTGTGCTCGATTGTTTTGATCTACTATTATTTTTTTTAATTTAATCTATTGTTGTCTGTTTTGATTTTGATCTAGTGATGTGTGTAAAGTTATATATATTTTTAGGAAGGATTTTTCACATAATTGAGTTTTAATTTAAGAAACGATTATCACTCTTAAACTAACTACACACAATAGGCAAGTGCGCCATCGCATAGTAGTATAGTTTTAGGCAAGAACCGAGTATCGATCCATGGACACAATGGCTCCCAATACTAAATCATCATCACTATTTAACCGATCAATTGAGTTTGAATTTGTGAATATTAAATTAAGCAAAGTAATTAGCAAAATATACTAACAAAGCAAGAAAATGAGGATGAAGTGTTAGGTGTAGATCCTTTGTATAGGTTTAGATGATAAATCAACTGTTGTGATAACTCATTGTAATTCTCTTTTGATAACATAATGTACTGCATGAATTATATGTTAACCCATATTATTGTGTGTGTTGGTTTATGTGTCATTGTAGGAAACATCAGACTTTGTAAATTTGAAAAATTGACCAAGTGTTAGAACAATCTGTGGATGAATAAGTGTTCTTCCGTAGATGTTCTCTGGAGCATAACTAAAGTCTGTGCTTCCATAGATCTCCTACGGAAGAACAACAGCTGCTGAACAAGTCCAAAGATCAAGTGGAGCTACTGAAGGAGAGCTTGCTGCTGAAGAAGTACAAGAACTCCTACGGAAGCACAACCACTGAAGAACAAATGTTGAAGATTAAGTGTTGCTGCAGAAGACCAATTGGTGCGGAAGAAGAACTTCCTACGGAAGACAAATTACTACGGAAGATCAAAAAGTCAACAAGTCAACATGTCAAAGCAACATCATCAAATCAATGACGGCAGAAGATATTGAAGTCAAGCGAATATTCCACGTCACATCAATAACATTCTTTTTGTAATTTACAATTTCCAATGTAAATTGTGAACTCCTATGCCGATAAACAAGGCAAGGATGCACACATATAGAAAGAGAATAGCGAAACAGAATAACGAGATATTAGCAAGAAAATAGGAACAGAATAGAGAGAGATTGAGAGATATCGATACTCAAATAGGTGTATATATTGATAGAAACGATATCAATCAAAAAATAACAAAAAAAAAACAAGAACAGAGAACAACAATAATATAGCAATCATAAGAACATCAAGAGCATCAACATCAATTGTAATCGGTTCGTTGTGAATGAAAAGCAATTGAAAATCATCTTTGTGTTACATTATTACATTGTGTTTTCAAGTTGTTTTATTTTGTTCATCGATTTCAATTTATAAACACTCCATTAAACAGCAAGTATTGATAGTTCCGCGATCATTACTTGTTAAAATCAAATTGATAATTCCTGCGTCGATCCTTGGATTCACATAAAGATACACAATCGATAAAAGATATCACTTAGATTTCGACTCCAATTAGCAGTTAGCATAGAAATAACAAGTAGCACAAACTCAAGATGAGATCATTTTTTACACATAATACATGGAAGTACCTTGACGGGTATTTAAACATATAACCATTCGGAAAGCTAGAATGATAAACACATAATAGCCACCTAAAGTTATGCCATGAGGAACTAATAATACAATAATGTTAATGTTAAAGATGAAATAGACTCCCGTTAGGGTTACCTAACTCCATAAATTTTTCAAAAGTTAATACGATAAATACATGACAACCACCTCAACTTGCGTAAAATAGACAAAACTACAATCACTTTTCAACTCGTAAACATCATACCATGATTACAAAACAATTCATAACCAATGATAAGAGAGATTCATGACATACACCATGGTTTTCTCAAACATCAATATAAGGATGCACATTTGAATGATTTTACTAAACCTTCAACCTTCATTCACCATTCCTAATCAAATGTCACAAGATTACATACAAAAGATGCAATTATATGTATAAGTCTTGTAAGAACGTGAGGTTTTCCAACATAACATGCTTACAACACCCACAAGGTTGAACATTTCATCAAACTAGAACAAGCACACACAATCATTGAAGAATAATCAAGCTTCATCATAGCATCAACATAAACATCATCGAGAATCATATACAAGTTGTTAAATTATGCGAAGTTTCATCTAATCCAAGTGATAATAAGTGTTTAGCCCATGAAACTTACAAAAATCATACCCAAACTCAAGAAAATGAAAGAACTCATAGTAGATCTAGATGAATTCAAACCAAATCAAGTGGAAATAGGTTGGATGATGTTAGTCTCTTCTTGAAAGTGTTCGATCTTCAATCTTAGCCTTGAATCTTCAAAGATTTGCACAAAATCACCTAAGAGGCTTGAGCGAACTAGGGTTTTGTGTAAAAAGGTGAATACGTCTCAAATAGGGGAAAATTGGGTATATCATGATTTCATCTTGAACATGCCCATATTCATAAGTAATATGGGCATGGGCTGCATCATGTCAACAAAAAATTAATTTCAGCTTTTCAACATTGGCATGTTGGTTTGAACATGGGCATGTCAACATGTTTTTCTCCTTAAAACTTCACCAAATCTTGAGTTTTTTTTCACAAAAATCATTAACCTCCCTTTGGGAACCTAAAACATTCAATATAAACATAAATACGTGTTTAATTGAATGATTCACAACAAAAAACGCACAAAATAGGGATGAATACATATTATTTGTATGTGTAATTATTAACATATCATCTAGATTGCAATTGATTTTTTTAATCTGTTATTGTCTTTTATTATTTAATCAGCTCTTTTGCAGTTGATTATGTTCAGTTAATTAAGTTGTTTTACCCTAAGTTGTTTTCTACCTTAAGTTGTATCAGTCAAACTATAAACGACTTTATTTATGTCGTCGGTTCGAGGGCCAGGTTCTTAAGAATAACATATAGATGAGTGCCTAAATATTTTGTTTCATTTTAGGCCCTAAAAATGTTGATTCGGCCCTGCGCCCTTAAAACATATATTGTAACTGTTAAAGTAAAAATATTTCATTTGTCATTTTATTTATAACCATCATGGTAGTTGTCTCTAAAAGTTTTGCATAATGCTCTTATAATCCATCTCTAAACTCATCTAATACATTCTTTTTGCCTCATTAATTAAATTGACCGATACTTATTCTGCATATGAACTTTCTCATGATACTTGTATGTATTGTCCTTACACTCTTGTGAGGATTTTTGATTTTTTAATTATTTGTTTAAAATAGCATTTTACAATTCAAGAATGTGTAACAAACAAAACCCAAATACAACTTTCTTGAGCATGTATGCTTCTCATTTAGTGATTTTATCTAGAATGAATACTCATGTGTAATCCTAGAGGCTTGAATCCTAATTAGACACTTCCTCAAAATTTTTTCACAACATCCCAGCGTTGTCAATAGCGGGGCTATAGCGTGCTACAACATGTACAGGTGATCAGCCCCTACATAATAGTTTTGCGCTGTAATAGTGGGCTGTAGTGATTTTTCATATTTTCTTATAGATATAAAATAGTGACCGCATAAAGTTTTACCCCTTCACTTAATCGACGATTATAGCGCCGGTCTTCCTCCCACATCATCGTCAGCTTCCGGCACATCATCATCAAGGTCACTCATCATCTTTGATACCCTCATCAACATCAACTCCCTCATCATCACCGACCCCGTCATCATCATCGGTTGATTTGGTTCCTTCATCATCATTGTTGTTGTTGTTGTTAAAAAACATCCACTTGAAGATAAAAAAGGTAACTATTTGTTGAATTTGGCTGTAAGAACTTTATAGTTTCTAGGGTTTTTGTTGAATTGCTAATTGGTATTTTTTGTTGAATTGCTAATTGATATTTTTTGTTGAATTGCTTCTGAGAAACATCCCTTTGGTGGAATTTTATGTTGAATATGCTTCTGACATAAACATATTGATTGTTGAATACTTGAATTGCTGATTGGTATATATTGCATATGTGTTGATTGTTGAAAAATGACCAATTGTTAACTTTTGTCGTCTAATTTACTTATTGTATTGTTGCTTGATTTGATGTGATGCTTCGATTATGTCGTTGCTAAACCAAAATAGGCACTAGAACTAGAAAGTAACCTGATATTAGGTGGACTTGCGGGACTTTGGTAGAAGGAAGTAAAAACTTGGTGCTATGAAATATCTATTTTTTTTTTGTTTCAATCGGTGGAATTACAAGACATAAGCATCACCTTGCTTGGGATTCCCCTAGCATGTCGAGATGTCCTAAAGTTCCCGTTGAAGTGAAAAACTTAAAAAAATAATTTGAAAAGAGGAAATGTATATGAGAAGTGAGGAATAGCACACCTTATTTTGACGATATGGTCAATTTAGATGATGATGATTATGATGAAATCCCAGGTAACTTTAGTGAAGTTCAATCAAAGGGAAATAGGCGCATTTCATCCACCGGCTCAACGGTTAATGCTTACACTAAGAAACCAAAAGGCCCATTGGATGCAATATTCAAGCTAGTAAGCACATCAGGGAAGAAAGGGGGAACTTAGTTGGGGGTGTAAAATAAAATAAAGTTCAAAAGAAAATAAGATTTGATGCGGTGCAAAAGTTATCACGTTGGATGTATGATGCGGGTCTTTCTTTTAATGCGGTGAGGTATGATAGTTTGGGGCCCGCACTTGAAGCGGTTGGTCGATACAGTTGGGGTATAAAACTCATGAGGTTCATGTTTTGATGTTGAAGCTAGAGATGGCACATACCAGAAAAATATTTTAAGGTAAAAAGGTTGAGAAGTGAAACAAAAGCAATTTCTTAAAAGATATGGGAGATAAGCAAACAACATATACAATATTATTGCCTAGCTTTTGGAACAATGTAAATATTGTTAGGTAGGATGGTGGCCCGTTGTTGGGAGTACTTGGTTTAGTTGATGGGGAGAGAAATGGGTCATATTTATGAGGCTATGGATAGGTCAAAAAAGATGATTGTTGCTTCTTTCAAGAGCAAAGATGAGAAGTATCAAGAAATTTTCAAAATAATTGATGCAAGATGGAGTTGTCAGTTACATAAACCTTTGCATGCACCTAGACATTGCTTAAATCCGAGTTTGTTGTACTATAACAATGTAGAAGTGAATGATGATGAGGAGGTAGGTGGGTTTATTGCATGCATCAGTAAGTTGGCATTAACCGAAGAAGAGCGGATTAAGATTCACGCTTAGCTCACGTTATATCGACATGCTGAAGTGTAACACCCTAAAATTTATTAAGAAAAAAATAAAAAAAGAAAGGAGAATTTGCATAAGTGGAGGGGCTAAAGTGTACAAAAGGACAAAACATTATTATTTTATATTTAAAAGGGGTATGGCCGCCCACACACCGCCTCCTCTACACTACTTTCAGCTGAAACAAGAAAGAGGAAAGAAGAATTTTATGTTCATAGGTTTTTAGAGAGAGGAACCGAAGAATTGGTGAAGGTGAGTGTTTACTTGCATTTTTGTTCGGTTTCAGTTGAGTTTTCAACTTCGGGACCGATTCTTATGTGTTCTTTTGTATTCGCTTGTGTGTTTTAGTGTGTTTAGACGTTTGAACTCTTTGTGCCCTTGAGTTTGGTGGAGTTTTGCTTGAAGGCTGCAATAGGTGAGTTCTAGATCCCCGGTTTTTATATTTTATGCTTGTTTTGGGGCTGAAAATGCATGTAACTTTCATTTTACAACTTTCAGCATGTTCTGACCATGTGTTTATACTCTGTTTATACGGGTGAATGTATGTTTATGTATGATTTATTGTGTTTCGTGTTTATATGCTTGTTTTAGGTGCTTGGTATGTTAGATTTGGGTTAGGAACATGTTAAAATGACGATTGGGCCAGAAAAATAGTGTAAGTTCGAATTGACAACTGCTCGTGCGCCTAACATAGTTCCCATGCGCCTGAAATTTTGTCCATGCGCCTAAGTGCCTGCTTATACGCCTATATAGTGCCCATGCACCTGGAAAGTTGTCCATGCGCCTAAGTCCTTTCCCATGCGCCCAAGTACCCCATGCGCCTACTACCCAAATGCCTAAGTATGGTTCATACGCCCAAGCAGTACTTATGCGCCTAGAATTTCCTCATGCGCCTAAGTTTCCTCATGCGCCTAAGTGTCGTGCGCCAGCATACTACTCATGCGCCCAACATAGTGCTCATGCGCCTAATGCCTTAGAATCTTTTCTGAAATTTTAGGAAATAGAAATTTATGATTAAGCCCTGGGATGTTTTGGTGGTTATGTTTGTTGGTGTTATGCATGTTTGTGGTCTGTTGTTTATGTTCCCTATTATGTATTACTACGTGACTTTACATGGTGTGTTTATGCTTGTACGCAAGTATTATCATAATGAAGCGAAAGATTAATGATAATGAAAAGTGGAACCTAAAGAATGAATGAAAGTCTTGCAAGCAAAATTTTATAGAGGTTCACAACTCATTGAGAGTTGTTAGCTCAACTGTGTGTTATATAGCCTGCGATTTAGCTAACCCATGAGGGTGCAGACACAGGAGGGTCAGTCTTTGTGACTGATCGAGACGTGCGAAAATGGGATCCTTGTTGCTTGACCCCAAAAGGTAGTTGCTTCATGCACGATGATGGGGCATAGCATATGACAGATCTAGATAAAAGTGAAAGATAAAAGTGAAAGATAATAATGAAAGAAAGTGCGAAAACGAACGATTATGAACGATGGTGGAAGATAATAAATGAATATTATCTAGTTGTATCTATGATGTATGATCACGTACAAAAGTAAAGAAAGTGTTTTTCGGTAAAAGTAAAGTATTTTATTTATAAAACTAGAACTCACTCAGCAACGCTGACTTTTATGCTTTTTCAGTTGGCAGGTAACTTGTTGTTGGGGATGGCACGCGGGTGAGGCTACTTGGCGGGCAAAGACTGGCATCCATTCGTGCATAATGATATTATTGTTTTGTAATACAACTTAATGATTCTTTTTGTAGCTTTTAAAATACAATGATGTATTATTTAGCAACATCAAATATTAATGCATGAATGGTTTTTGATAACTTAATCCGTTGCGATGTTTTTTTGAACTGTATTTATTTTATGAAGGGATCTTTAAAAAATCCAATGGCAAAGAAATTGAGAGTAAAACTTGCCCATGGTACATTTTTATATATATTTTTTAAATATATTTTTTTTAAAAATTCAACTTAGTTTTAGTTTATTTTGTTATGAAATTAGCTGTGTGGTGGATGCAATACGAAGCATCAACACCAACATTAAAAAAATTACGATCAAGGTGCTTTGTTTGATGTGTAGCTCGTCGGGGTGCGAACGCAAATGAATCGTTTTTGAACACATAAGGAACTTTCTATATAATATTAAATTTATTTATATTTGTTAACTTATTATATATACCTAGGTTGCAAACTAACCGAACGTTTAGCGAACAATTCGTGAGCCATTCGGAGGAAAGTTCGTTTATGTTTGTTCATTTAATAAATGAACAAACACGCACAAACAAAAAATTCCGTTCGTTTAGCTAAATGAACGTTTGGTTATGTTCGTTTGTGTTCGTTTGTTCTGTAATTAAAGTTTTTATATATTTTTATTACCTATAATTTTTAAAACTTAAATCCTTTATATAATATAATTGACTTATTGACTTTCACATGAGTTCCCCATTCCAAATAGATGCGATTATCAGATCAAAATTAGGGCACCTCATTCCACCTTGCTTTCTTCGTGGGTGTTTGGAAAACTTACTTTTTAACCAACTTTTGACTTATTAATTTTTGAAAAGTCACTACCTCACCGTTGCTTCTTCCACCTCTGTTGTACCCCGTTGCTTCCATCAACCTCCGCCACTGCTTCTGCCAACATCCACCCCTCAACACTCGACTACTCTAGTTGCGATTTGACCAGTATGTAGATTTCTCGTATAGATTTCTCATCTATTCTCTTCATGAAATAATACTTCAAATATGGCCTTAACACTATTGTTGATGATCAAATAAGCTGGTAAATGCAATATAACTATATGATTACTCAAGGACTTACTATGATTGATTATATTTGTTTGTTATGTTGTGATGACTAATGAGTACTCACATAAGTGAGTTGAAGAATGTTTTAAATCATAAATTTTTTTCCTTCATTGATTCATGTTATTCAAGCTATGGCATTAGCCTAATTCCCCGCCTTCAAATTGTTTTAAGATGTTGATTTTTGGGGGAGAAATCGAGCATAACAGTAAGCATTTTTTATGATTAAATGTTTATTTTTAGTTCATTACTTGTAACTTATTTGATTCAGGTTCTTTTATGGACTTCGTTAGGCTTTGTCTTTATTAAGGCTTCTTGATCACGTAAGCTTCTTGCTTTTTTAATTCATTAGAAATTGGTATTTCACTAGCATTTGTTATGGTTAATAAATTATATACATTGCAGATGTTTGATGTTTCTTGTAGTGGCCCAACCCAATTTGATGAAGATGAACATTTAGACATACATTCACAATTTGAATCTTCTACATTTCAGTCAAGTGTTGACACTCCGGCGATGAAAAGTAATCCAAATATTGTTATTATAGACAAATAAGGCAGTGAAGCTTTACATGATGAAACTGCCAGTATTGAACAAGCAAATGCTTCCAACAATGAATCAGATCCATTCATGAAAAAGAAAAGAAAAAAAACTTCAGTTAGTTGGGAACATTTTCGTGAAGTAACTTTGAAGGATGGATGATGTGCTCCAAATTACACATATAAAACATATCAATTGCACATAAAATATTTTCAAAACTCTTAGTGAAAGTGATGAATTGATATCTAAATCATTTAAATTGTGTTTTTAAGCTTGAGAAATACCAAGATAAACAAAAGGAGCTTAAACAAAGAGAAACTTGAAGAAAACAAGCTCCGTAATTCAAGTATGGGGCGTGCCTCATTAAGCACGCCCCCATGACCAGCCTGAAACAAGCCCCGTGCTTAAATTAACACACCTTCATGATTAGACATCTGATAGGACAAAAAGTACTCTCCCCTGAAAGTAGTCATGGGGTCATGCCCTATGAGTCATAGGGGTGTGATCACCCAATCATAGGGTCGTGCCCCATTAGGCACAAGGCCGTGTTTAAACACTTCAGGACACCTATAAACAGGAATTCATTTGCAACTTTGAGAGGAGCTTTTTGGAGGTGAAGTGTTGGTATTTCCTCTAAGAAACCAAACCTTTAGAAGTCCTTAAAAGGTTTTGGAGGTTTATTCAACACTTAGAAGAAGCTCAGGATCATTTTAACATCATCCATAATGGATTATAGGTTTGATTGTTCTAATTTACCGATGATATCATTACTATCTTTTATCTTTGTTGTTATGTTCAAGCTCATTATGAGCTAAACTTCATTTATCATACTAATTTAGTGAAACTTTATGTAATTTGTGATGAACTAATGGTGTGTTTTATATTATGTTAATGTTATGGTAATCTTGGGTAAACTTTGGTGGGTAGCATCTACATTTAAACGGGGAGTTATAAACTTATGATTTGTAATTGTGAATGTCAAATAAGGTTGAAAAACATATGAACTAACTTTTATTCGTGAAACCGATCTTCATAACAAATTCATGGCTAACGAACTAGAAATGGTTATTAGAAATCATATAACTTTAGCTTTCTTATCATTTGCGGGTTCCTCTTTATTAGTCTGAGAAATCTACAGTAATTGTTATGGTTTTCTAAAATTAATGGTATATTAAAAAGGAACTTGATCAACTCTCTTTCTAACATTAAATTATGTTTTCAGAAATCGTATGTTGAAAGGTTACAATAGATCTACCTACATTACTAGTGGCTTGGATTGATTAACATTGTAAGTTACTCGATGATAGTGTCCTTGTCACTACGAAGCTGGCAGACGAGAAATATGTGTTGGCTTATTTATAAACATTACTATAATTATATTAATCAATATCTTTAACCACACCACCAATTCATCATAGTTACATGAGTGTAATATAAATTAGGATAAAGTCTTACTTTACTGAAACAATCACCAAAAGTCTCAATCTATTCTTTATTTATCATTATTTTTTTAACTTGTCATTTCCTAAATCAAAACTGATAGTCAATTATAAGGGTTGTTGAGTAGACTTAGTGTGTCCACGGATTGATACTCGGTTCTTACCAATACTATATTACCTCGCGATAAGTGCACTTGCCTTTTATGTTTGTAGTTTAGTAATAGTAATAACCATTTAAAACTAAATCTTTGCAAAAACCTTTATCAAAATATATATACTATTTTTACACACCAATGGAACTATAATGCAAGAGTGCATTCATTGTGGGGAGAAAGTAAAGAAATTTAAAGATGGAACAACCACACCAATGAATAGGCATATTAATTTATTGCCCAAAATTACAAACCTTAAATAAAGGTCAATTAAAGTTGAATGTTTTGCCTGGAAAATCAGATTCTTCAACATTGGTTCAAAATTGGAAGTTTGATAATGCTAGAATAAGAAAGGTTATTTCTCATATGGTTATGGTTCATAAGTTACCATTCAACTTTGTTGAGTATGATCATTTTAATGTGGTGATGAAAGAAGCTAACCCGGAATTTACCAAGATCTCATGTACCATAGTGACGTATGTGTTTCTAGTTATGAAATTGGAAGGAGAAGAATGCAAAAACTATTAATACGGTTAACCGGGTTAGCATCACAACCGATATGTGGACATCTGTTTGGAATATTCATTACATGGTGGTGACATGCCACTTTGTTGACTCTGGTTTTAGTGCAGGTGGGAGGACCATTAACCCACATCATTCATGTTTAGGAGCAAAGATGGTAGATATGCTAATATGTGGAGCTGATTGGTATCGTCATTACTATGGGTTGGAAAAGAAGAAGAGCAAGGTAATTTGCTTATGGTTTCAACTTTAGAATTTTTTTATTGTTATGAGTGATCCTTAGTTCATTTAATACTTGTAGGAAAATGATGATATCGTATATATTGAGCTTACTTGATGATATCGGATAACTCTCGAGCGACTTTGGTGAGATTAGCCATTTTTATAGAAAAACATCACTTAATTTCCTTACCTGTTTTTATCTAACTTTTGTTTATTATCGATCTCAGGATGAGAAAGAAATGGTGAATTAGAGATCAAACAAAGAACTTGAAGCTTAGCTATATGAAAATTTTAGTTATTTGAGACATTATTTTGTTTAACTTATGTTTATATTAGTTTTGTCAACTTTAGTCGGATAAGTATGTGACGCACTTCGTGTTTATTTTGTGTGGATTTTATGTATTGTTTAGTTTGGGATGAAAATGGTAGTTTTTACTTGTTTGTATTCATTTGTGTTCGTTTGTGTTCATTTGTGTTCGTTTTGTGGTCATTTGTGTTCGTGAACGTTCGTTTGTGTCTGTTTGTGTCCGATACATACCATTGTCGAACGAACACAAACGAACGAACGTACCTATTTTGTTAACAAACGAACACGAACACCAAATCCTGTTCGTTAATATGTTCGCGAATAGTTCATGAACGTGTAAATGTTAAACGAACGAACATGAACAAGGTCTTGTAAGTGTTTGTTCGGTTCATTTGCAGCTCTATTAATATACCTATTAAAAAGGTATGTCGGTGTGCACAGTAAACATGTTAATTTTTTATTATCAAGTTTTTGTCTTTTTAAATATGTAGAATTCAAAAATTAATCAATGTAAGCTTAGTTGAGTTAGTAAGAGCTCTTGTGAGTGAAGTGTCTGTGATCGTTTTGAAACCCTCTAGTCACTCTCATCCTTTTTTATTTTTTATTTTTCACCATCCTCTTTAATTTAACTAATATAATAACATGACATAATTAGGTTAGGTTGTATCATGTGGGACCAACTATATGTAATCAACATATACACTTTTTTATACAACCTTTTTAATATTAACACAGTTCTCCCGGCAAACATAATACTATTGATGTTAAAAATGTGACTCTATATTATCTGCTTCCACCGCAACACGTGAAGTGTAACATAATAATCTATTTAGCACGTCATAGAGTTCATAAAGAAATAAACCAGCCACAACGCTCGGGGTTTAATTCTAGCATACTATTAAATGTATATATCAGTTACTCTAGCACCTTTATAAGTTTTCTTATGTTGGCCACCAATTTTCGAAAACTTGCAAAAATAGATCACTTCACTTTGTTATTATTTTAACTAAAATATCTTAATTGTAATTGTAGTGATGTTTCCTCGTGCTCTACGACCGTCATCTTTTTCAAAATCATCTGTTGAATGATGTTAGATTGGGAGGATGTAACACATATAAAGGTGGTGAATAGGTCAAATGGGGTTAGCTACCATTGATTACACTTAAATGGTTAGGTCGATCGGTGTTTACTGGCCATGATGGGAGATGACGAGGAAGATCAGACTCATAGACAAGGAAGATAATCATTGTAAAAGAAACCCACGGCAAAGCTTGGGTTTAAATAATAGTTATATTTTATTTATGTAGCTTTATTTCAAAAAAAGAAACCGACTCGAACAACAAACTAGCTTAATGATCTCGTGTACATTAAGTATAATTGAGCTCTAAGAAAAAGGTGTGATATGTGTGATACAATTGACCTAATTATATTAGATGATGCAAATGTACAAGATCTGAATAAGTGGTTGATGGGATCCTTAGAGGAGGTCCAAAGGAGGAGGATGATGTTGAAGATGCACTGGTGTTTGAGGGTGAAGATTTGAAATGGGATCATGTTGCGAAGGCTACCAAGGTAGGTGAGGCACCTTATTCGACCAGAGCAAGTGGGAGTAAAAGGGGTGCCAAGGCCTCTACATCATGCTCTAGGCATAGAGGGAGACGTTTAATAGATGAAAATGAAGATGATTTTGATGTGATACCAAAGAAAATAATGTTGGGGTCATAATGATTTTGAGCCGACATCGAATCACGATGATATGATGATGATGATGATGATGAAAATGGAGTATTTTACCTATTTTGGTTTGTTTGAATTTTGTACTAATATATCGTTAAAACATGTTTATTTTATTGAACGTACAATATTTCTTAAATTTTCTATTACTTTATCACTAAACATAGCATATAGGTGGCTTGTCATTATTTACTGTTATTTGTTATTGACAACTATGCAACATCCTCTTTATCTTCAAGTTTTTCTTCCCCGCATCTTACTAACAACCTGATGTTTACTATAAACTCTAATTAGTAACCATTTAAAACACTATAGTTGATAGATTCTTTTTAGTTACATAGGACTATTAAATTTCATTCTACTATGGCTTTCATCAATTTCTAGTTAATTATAGGACCATAGTTAGGATATAAAACAACACATTAATATATTTCTCACCACAATCACTATGATCATCCATTTCATTTGCACTCTAATTTTCAAAAGATATTTGATGATGACAATGATGGTGTTGAGAAATTCACAAAACGTGATGTACATCTCATCTATTATTGTACAATTAATTGGAAATTGATGGACCTTTTGGTAGGAATGAAATTTAAGAGTGTTAAACAGTTAAAAAAGAGTTTGATTGACTATAGTGTTTCAAATGCTTACCGTTTAGAGTTCTTAATAAACTATAAGAGTTTTTTGTTAAAATGTGAGAAAGAAGAAAATGAAGATGAAGTGGATGGTGTGGGAAAAAAATACTAAAGTAAGGAAGTGTCCATTTAGGCTTTTAATCTCTAGGATTATATGTAGAATTTATTTCAAATAAAATCACTAAATAAGAAGCATACATGCTCAAGAAAGTTTTATTTGGCTTCTCTTGTTACATATTCTTAGATAGCAAAACTTATTTTAAGATAATAATTCAAAATCCTATTATGATTATAAGAGCAATTGCGGATGGATATCATGAGAAAATTCAAATGAATATGAGTATTGGTTAATGTGGTAGAGCAAAAAAGAAGGTATTAGATAGTTTGAGGTGGGTTAAAAGAGCATTATGTAAAGCTAAGGTATTGAAAATAAACCTGTAAATGTTGTGAGGATGGTTATGAATAAAATAATGAATGGAGATATGTACTATCATAGTTACTATATATGTTTTAAGTGTGACCAATGGTTGCATAAAGTTATTGGTTTGGATGTGTGCCTTCTAAAAATAGTATTTATTACAAAAGAACTCCTATAATCATATATTCCCTTTAACTTGGTCTGTTATTTATGTTGAGAATAAGGAAAACATGAATGGTTTCTTGATCTGTTGAGAGATAACATTGTAACGAAAGATGAATTTGAAGTAACTTTAATTTATGATCATAACAAGAAATCTACTTTAAATTTGATGTTGTTATGTTATATATTTACTCTTACGTTATGTATTTCTTATTGGTATTATTATTCACTTGGTAGTCCCCGTGTATTACATAGATTGAATAAATAAAATATTAAATAATTAGTAATAAAAATTTATAAATTGTAAAATCATAAGCATGATTACAATTACATATAAATAGCTACTTTAAATAAATAAACAATAATGTATTTTTCTTAAACTTTTGTTTTATAAAAGAATTATGATTTTTAAATATTTTATTTTTAGAAAAAATGATTCTTTTAAAGTTCGTTGTATTCTGTATTTTATAAATTTTTTGTTTTTAAAAAGTGTGTTTTTAATAAAAAATGGTTTTTGATTTCTAAATTATAAATTTTTAATTGAAAATATTATGAGTAGTATTATTAGTATTCAGTATTATTATTAATAATATAGGAAAATAAAAAATTAGTATGATGACTCTTACAATTGTTTAAAGTTTATTTTAGTTTTTCTTAAAGATAGATAGATAGACAAAAAACGCATTCATTAAACGAATTATAGTTAGTAATAAACACGAAAAGTTAAAGTATAATAATTTAATATAAAATATAACTAAAATTATATATACGTAATAGTTCAACAACTAAAACAATTACACTATTTTTTAACTCTCTTATCTAAATAATTTCATTTATAAACATTTGTTTTAAGATTTTTTATAAAAAAAATTATTTTTCTATAAAAATCTTGTTTTAAAAAAAATCTGATTTGTAATTATTCAGGTTGTTTTAGTAAGGCTGTTTTTAAAAAGGTTCATCTTTTTATAATTTTTTTAAAAAACAAAATGATTTAAAATATTATGTTTAAAAAACGGTTAGTGTTTTAGAAAATTTCATATTATATAATAATTATTATTATTATTGTAACACCCGGAAATTTAAAAGAAAAAAAAAAGAAAGAAAGGTGAAATATCCCAAGTCAAGGAGTTAAAGTTGTGCAAGTGGCAAACTTGCCCATTTTGGAATTTAAAAGAAGCATGGTGTAAGGCCCCGTTCCTAGAGACCTCACAGTTGGTCAATCATAGCACAATATATATAAAACATTTTATAATTCATAAATCACTGCAGCGGAATTAATATCAAAAGTCATTCACTTCATTAATAAATACTGTTGCTAAGCAATACATTGTTAATTGTTAATAGTTACAAAAGATCATATTAATTGCATTACAAAACAACAATATTAGTATGTGTGAACGGATGCCAGTCTAGCCCCAACGAGTAGCCTCCCCGAGTGCCATCCTCAGCAAAATTACCTGCCAACTGAAAATGCATAAAAGTCAGCGTTGCTGAGTGAGCTCTAGTTTTAAAATATTAAAATACTTTGAAAGATTTGTATACGAAAATACCCATTAAAATAATATACTTTTCTTTCGTACGCGATCACACAACATACGTACAGCTAAGATAACATCCATTATCTTCTTTACCATTTTCATCATCATTCATCCGAACCTTTATTTTAATCTTTCACTTAATCTGGACCAATGTACTATGCCTCTGATATTGCGCACTAAACTGGTACTGGGCTGAGGTCTACAAATAGACCCCATACTGATGCACGAAGCCGACTCCAGTACCGGGGCAACAACAAGAGTCCCCTCAATCTCAAAGATTGACCCTGTGTGCATCCAACGGGTTAGCTAAACTGCACACAGTTGAGCTAACAACCTAGTGGTTGTGAACCTCATGTGAATTTTCTTGCAAGACTTTCTTCCGTTCTTTATGTTCCACTTCATTATCATTAATCTTTCCACTTTCTTTAATGATAATACTATAGGAACCTCTGAGGTTATGAGGCTGATGCAACCAAAGGATACCAAAACAACCAAGTCTTCCAACATGCTCTAAGGAACAAAGAAGAACTAGCTTCGGAAGTTTTACACACTCAAGTAAAATGCTAAGTGTAAAATCTTCCGAAGCCAATGTTCAAAAGAAACTACTGAGGAAACTTTACACTAAGTGTCAAGTCTTCCGAAGCCAAAACTCAACTCTTCCGAAGGTTAAAGATGAAGACTTCCGAAGCTCTCAAGACAAAGTCTTCCGAAGCTTAATAAAGACAAGACTGATTACTTTAGAAGAAAGAGAAAAGACACCTTTTCTGTCAACTTTATTATAAAGCAACCCCCTGTCCGCTGCATACTCTGGTGGTTCACCAACTATCATAAGTTGGTGAAACTTCCATGCTTTATGATAAAGTAGATAAGGTCTTTGTCTGCAAGTTTTTGTATTTGTTTCTTTTTGGATTTTTGTAATAGGAAAGTCAGTGAGCTATGGCCTGTCATAGTCACTAGTCAAAAGGCAATCTGCCTTTTGACTTTAGGCTGATCTTGTTGTCTAGATTAGTCACATCCAACTGTCTTTTTGCATATTGACGGTTGTAAGTTTAGTATAAAGAGTCAAAGGTTCTTGTATTTCAAATATCAGTGCAAACACTTGTAATAGAACCTAAGAAGCAATATACTACTTCCTTGAAAATTATTTCTTGTGTTCTTGCTCTTACTATACTTGTGTTATGCATTGTATCATCTGTTTAAAAATTTAAGTTCCCCATTTGAATTGTTAAGTGATCCTAAAGATCCTGCTAAGTGTGTTAACTAAGTGCAAAGTTCCTTTTAACGGTCCTGCAATTGGTATCAGAGCAGATGGGATACGAAGGTGACTTCACAGTCAAGACCTTCGGGAAGGGGAAGGTCTTATACCAGTGGAAGTACCTCCTCCATGTTGTCATCCATAGCTTGTCTAACAAACATGGAGGATGGGATCAGATTCCAGAAGACCTCTCCTTCATTGTCCATGGGATGGTTCAAGGGTTCAAATTCAGGTATTCTCAGTTTGTTTTCACAAATTTACCTGCGAATTTGGACTCTCTAGAATATTACATGTTCCCCGGTATGTTCAACACATTCTCAACTATGAAATGGGACCACAGTTGAGGGGAACAGGTAATGTTCTTAAACTTGCACATATGAGGCCCGACATTTTCAAAATATTAAAAAAGCCAACTGTTGGGTTTTCAGGAGTAGAAACAGCCCTTGTCCCAAAAATGTTTGAGCTCATTGCTCAGGGTGACATCCTAGCAGCACCAGCTAGTGATGAACCTACACCCTCTACATCTCAACCACCATCAAGGCCAACCATTACCCTCACTTACCTAAGAAAATCCAAACAACCCCTGCACCTGCTATTGAGCATATGCAAGCCCCCATATCACAACCCACACAGGAGGAAGTGGACACTAGAGCTCCCACTTCCCCTGAGGAGCAAACCACTCCTATTCTTGACACAATCAGTGTTGAGGTTCCTCATGCTCAGCCTGATGAGCTCACACCTCCTCAAATAGCCTTAAGCTATCACTCTGAGTCTCAACACTCTGGTGATCAACCTTTAGGGGAAAGCTACCATCCCCAGCCTCTTGATCTTAATCAACCTATACCCAGCCTTGACTTTTACATTGATGAATATTTGGGTTTCGGTGAGTACCATGAATCTCTCCTCTCCACCCACACTCAAGGTGAGATGAGTACTCCTGCCTCACCCACTTCTAGCCCACATCAGACACCATAAACTGAGGTGGATCTCCTTTAGATTGTCCAGGAGATCCATGTGGCAGAGGCTTTCACTGTTGGCAGTGATTACATCTCTAAGACCTCAACCACGGCAACCCAGCCTCTTGAAATAGAGCAGGGGAAATCCAACAGCTAAGAAACCTATGCTGGTGATGAGGGAGAAGACTCAGGTCCAATCCTCTCATCCCCCTATGATTCTTCATCTGAAGATAAGGGGAGTCTGCAACAAAATGTGCACAAACTTTTAAACATGTGCACCTACTTTGTGTCCAAGATAGCTCACCTGGAATCTCAGGTGACTATCTTACAGAAAAGGGTCAATGACCAGCAACTTGAGATCACCGATATCAAGGGTAAGCTAGCTGAGAGACCAATGAGATCAATTCATCCGGGTCCATAAAAACCTGTGGATGTCATGGATTAATCTCCCAGCTCACCTATGCAAGAGGGTGATGCTACCAAAAAGGGGGAGAAAATCCTAACAATCACAGAACCTAGGAGTTCCTCTCAGAGTATGGACATAGAAGACTCACCATCCTCTCTTGCAGTTGTCCATACTCAGCAACCTCCTCTAGACAGTGATCTATATTTGTTAATACAATAACTATTTGAGGAGGGAATACCAAGAGCAATGTCTGCACCTTCTGAGAACCCAATCTGGGGTTGGGGGTATGACAGTGAAAGGAAAGCTCTTGTACTCTCTAAAGCTCAGGGTCAACTAGAAATCTTAAACATTTCAAACCTGAGTTTCTATGAGGGTATAAATCTGGTAGATCTGGCACTTGTCAACCCAAACAACAATAGACAAGCTGCCAGACTAGCCAGTAGAATTCAAGATTAGGTGCTAGAAGAATTCAAAAGGAGATCAGAACTATATAGACAGAGCCTAGCAGTTGAAGCCTTTGGTCAACTAGATGTTGAGGTGGACCCTAAGATTAGCTTCAAAGGGAAAGCCTTGACTGAAGGCCCAGAGGATGAGACTGTGAACCTTAAGACAACATCTCCTCCAGCACCCCATACCCTCAGTGAGGCACCAGCTGGTGATGGTGCATCACAACCTCTCTCTGGCCAGAGCTTGACTGCTGAATCCAGCAATGAAGGCCAAAGCTCTCCTCAGCCTGAGTCATCAAGATTAGTACTTGACAAAGGCAAAAGAAAACTAATTGCTGAGGAGATTAAAGAAGAGAAAAGAGAGAGGAAGAGAAAGCTGAGGGGAGAGAGTTCAAGTGGTTCCCCAGGATTCATGCAAGCTGCAATTCTGACTGCCCATGTTCCAAACACTAAAGAAGATGAGTTAAGGGCAGCCAGACTTAATTATCTGGGGACCAGGAACTATAACATAGATGAACTCATCTCTCTCCCCTTAGAGGAATTAAATGAAATGGCTGACATTGAGTTTTCAAAGGAGAGGAAGGAAGCTGAGGATGCAGCCTTGACCCTCAAGCATAAAGAGGAAATGAGAAGAAAAAGAAAATGCAAGAATATTCCTGTCCTCTCCCCAGTTCAAGAAAGCCCTGAGTCAGAGGCTGTGGCTGTTGATCAACCTCAGGTAGTTAATGAAGAAGAAAAGACAAAGATGAACAACTACCTGAGAGCCACAGGCCTCTACCAGGCACATGCACTTCTTCCTTTGCCATATGATTACATACTGTTTGAATACAACAAGCAGCTGGAAGAGCAAGCCAAAAGAAATAGGCAAGCTGCTAGGAAAAGGGAAAGGGAAGAAGCTGCCAAGTCAAGAGCCATCATCAAGAAAAGTCAGAAAAAGTCTGTAGATAGGCAGAAGATGATGAGCTTCTTGAAGCTGTATGGGTTCTTCGGAAGGAGGCTTGGTCCCATGTCTCTGTCCACAATGGATGAGCACATAAGGGTGATCAAGTAGAAGATTAAAAGGGGAGAGCTTGTGGATCTCCACTCACCATCAGAACAAGCTCAACCTAAAGTTGAGGTAAAGGTTGAACCTACAGAGATAACACAACCTGCACCTGAAGCTACACAACAGCCAACTTCATCTTCTAATCTACAGCAGGGTTCTCCTCCCTCTCCTTCTAAACCTGGGAGAGAGGAGATCCCAACTGAGAGGAAATCCACTAAAGAACCTGGTACTGAAGACCAACCCTCTCAGTTAAAATCATCTGGGAGGAAAAAGAGGATGGCCAGAAGAAGATCCTCTAAGAAGAAGAAAAGAAGAAAGGCATCCACCTCCCAAACTCAAGATGAGTCAGAACATCCTGAGGAAGTGCATGAAGAGGGCTCTCAACCAACTCCTATCATAGTAGAGCCTCTCTCTGTTGGAAGACCAATTCTATCATGGACATTTGCTGAAAATCCTGATAGATGGTATGTCACTAGAGATCAGGGAGAACAACATGTCTACTTCACTAGTGACATGCTTGAACTCCCTCTGCATGATCTCTATGACATGAGAAGGTACTTCATGGGTCTAAAGAATCCTGATCTGCTGATGAAGAAAGGAATTCTGAAGATTCTCATGTGGACTATCCCAGTCTGAAGACCTCTCTGTTTTGGTAGCATCAGCCTAGGGGGAGTTTGTAGAAACCTCTGAGGTTATGAGGCTGATGCAACCAAATGATACCAAAACAACCAAGTCTTCCAACATGCACTAAGGAACAAAGAAGAACTAGCTTCGGAAGTTTTACACACTCAAGTAAAATGCTAAGTGTAAAATCTTTCGAAGCCAATGTTCAGAAGAAACTACTGAGGAAACTTTACACAAAGTGTCAAGTCTTCCAAAGCCAAAGACTCAACTCTTCCAAAGGTTAAAGATGAAGTCTTCTGAAGTTCTCAAGACAAAGTCTTCCGAAGCTTAATAAAGACAAGACTGATTACTTTAGCAGAAAGAGAAAAGACACATTTTCTGTCAACTTTATCATAAAGCAACCCCCTATCCGCTGCATGCTCTGGTGGTTCACCAACTATCATAAGTTGGTGAAACTTCCATGCTTTATGATAAAATAGATAAGGTCTTTGTCTGTAAGTTTCTGTATTTGTTTCTTTTTGGCTTTTTGTAATAGGAAAGTCAATGAGCTATGGCCTCTCATAGTCACTAGTCAAAAGGCAATCTGCCTTTTGACTTTAGGCTGATCTTGTTGTCTAGATTAGTCACATCCAACTGTCTTTTTGCATATTGATGGTTGTAGGTTTAGTATAAAGAGTCAAAGGTTCTTGTATTTCAAATATTAGTGCAAACACTTGTAATAGAACCTAAGAAGCAATATACTACTTCCTTGAAAATTATTTCTTGTGTTCTTGCTCTTACTTTACTTGTGTTATGCATTGTATCATCTATTTAAAGTTCTAAGTTCCCCATTTGAATTGTTAAGTGATCCTAAAGATCCTGCTAAGTGTGTTAACTAAGTGCAAAGTCCCTTTTAACGGTCCTGCAAATACTTTACATTATACGGATAAATCACACCACGTAAAGTCACATAATAATATAATAAATAGGAACACAAGAACAACCCAAAAACATGCATAAAATAATCAGATAATAGCATCAAGTCAAACCAGGGTCAAACCCTAAAATCCAGATTTCCCAAAATTCCAGAAAATTTTCTAAGTGTTTATGCGCATGGACACTATGCAGGCGCATGAGCCCTGCTTAGGCACATTAACACTATACAGGCACATGAACTTACACTTAGGCATTTCAACTCACTTCTGGGCGCATGAAGTGTTCAGGCGCATGACCAACACTTAGGCGCCTGAACACAAGGGCTGGGCGCACGAGGTACTGTTTGGGCGCATGAGTCTATACTTGGCATTTTCAGGCAAAATCTTGGGTGCATGGGCACTATTAGGGCGTATGACCCTCACTTAAGTTTTTTTTAGGCAAATTCCCAGGCGCATGGGCCCTGTTTGGGCGCATGGCCTGCACTTAGGCGTTTCTAAGTCAAAATCTCAAGCGCATAGGCCCTGTTTGGGCGCATGACCACCTGATTCATTTTCCAGAATTGAAACTAGCCCAGACCAGCATTTGCACCTGTTCTAAGCATAAACTTAACATTCTAAGCAACCACAACATATAACCAAGCATAAACATAAGTGCAAACATACATATACATACGGGCAAACATAAACCAGTTGTAAAACATTTTAATCATGCATTTTCGGCCCCAAAATAGTTTAAAACACATAAAAACCGGGGTCTAGAACTCACCTATTACAGCAAACAAGCAAAACTCCACCAAACTTGCTTGCACAGAAGTTCAAACACCTATAACAAGCATAAACAAACACCAAAACACCAAAAAGCACTTAAAATCGGTTTTAAAGTTAAAAACCCAACACAAACTGAGCCAATTAGCACAAGACACACTTACCTTGAAGATTTTCAGCTTCTTCTTCTCCAACAAACCGAGAGAAAGCAAAAATTCAACTTCCTTCTTCTTCTTTTCGGTCAAACAACAGCAACAGCAGGATGATATGGGTGGCCATGCCCATATAAAGTGCATTTTTGACTTTTTGGTACTATTTACACAAAGCACCCCTCAACTTTGCCTTCTTTTTATTTCTTCAAAATACTCTTCTTTTCTTTTTATTTTGACCGAGGTTTCGGGTGTTACACATGGCAGCCCACACTTCTTCTTTTACAGATCTTGCTTTCGGCTGCAAGAAGAAGGAAGAAGCTGCAATCGGTTCTAGAGAGAGAAGGAGGAAGAGCTGCTTGTAGGTGAGGTTTTCTTGTGTTTTCTGCTTGGTTTTCAGTTGTGTTCGAGCTGCTGGACCGATTCTTACGTGTTTTTTGTGTTGGCTGCTTGTTTCGGTGTGTTTAGGTGCTAAAACTCCCATTTTCTCTCAGTTTGAAGAAGTCTTACTCGAAAGCTGTTAGAGGAGAGTTCTAGATTCCCCTATTCTACTTGTTTTAAACTAGTTTGGGGCTGAAATGCATATTAACTGAATTTTTACAAACGAAGCATGAGTTTTCTGCGTTCTGCATCTAATGTGTATGCGATGTGTGTGTTTTAAATGCCTTCTTTGATGTTGTGTAGTTGTAAGCTCTGTTCTAAGTGTTTAGCATGTTAGATCTGTACTAAGAATAAGTTAGAACGAGGATTTGGAACTAGTGGAATAGCTTAAGTAATGTGTTCATCCGCGTTTGCGTTTTATTCATCCAGATTTGTTGGAGTTCATCCGCATTTGTTTTTGTTCTTCCGCATTTGTAAGTGTTCATCCGCATTTTCTCAACTTTAACCGCATTGGTTAAGTTCATTCACCTAAGACTTAGCTCATCCGCATTTAGTATTGTTCTTCCGCATTTGGACTTGTTCATCCGCATTTGGACTTATTCATCCGCATTTGGACTTATTCATCCGCATTTGGTTCGCCCGCATACCTTTAGACACTTAGAATATTTTTTGAAGACTTTCATCCGCATTTGTTCATCCGCATTGGTTTACATTCATCCGTATTTCTTTGGGGACTTAGGATTTTTTTGAAGGATTTTTCTGAATTTTTGGGAATAGATTTTAAGTGTTAGGAACTTATGTTTAACGAAAGTTTATACTTGTTCTATATTTCTTCCGTCTTATTTATCTTTTTATGGGCTGCTTGTTATGGATAGTTATTATTATACTTCATGATATGTGATTATAAAACAGTGGATATTTAAAAGTATTATTCATAACCAAGTGGACACAAAGAAATAAAAGAAGACAGTGGAACTAAATGAATGTTACCCCCGGACCCTTATAATTAATGAAAAGCCTTGCAAGCACAATAGAATGAGGTGCACGACCTTGTTGTCGTTAGCTCAACTGATGTGTGGCTGATTTAGGATGCAGATCTGGGGTCTAATCCTGGGGATTGACCAACAAATCAATAGGACCCGTATTCATGAGCAGGCTTTGTGCCTAGCAGTGTGGGTCAACTGTCGATGGGTTAGCTACCATAATAAACGTTTGCCGACAGGGGTTCGGCATTTGTTGCCAACCAATAATATAGGCTCTTGCTTTGTGCAAACCTAAACAATGAAAGTGAAATATAACGGAAGAAAGAAAAATAATGAATTTTATCTCTTAATGATTGATTATGTATAATGATGAATGATCACCAAGTGAAGTTTACAAAAAGTATATTTTCTATATTATCAAACTAGAACTCACTCAGCAATGCTGACTTTTTATATGTATTTTATGTTGGCAAGTAATGTTGTTGCTGAGGATGGCATGAAGTTGAAGCTACTTGGCAAACAAAGACTGACATCCATCTCATGCAAAAACATTATTGTTGTTTTATAATACAACTAAGTATTCTTTTGTAACTTCAATCAACGATGTATTACTTGGCAAAAGTAATTATTAATGCATGAAATGGGTTTTGATAATTCTTCCGCTGCAATATTTTCTTATGTTCATATATTTTAAATGAGTTTTAATAATGAATGATGCTATGAATGACCAACTGTGGGGTCTCCGGGATCGGGGCCTTACAATTATTTAGATTATAATTAAAAGATGTGATTTCTAATTTCCTTAATAAAATATATTTTGAAAAAAAATAATTTGATTTTAAAAAAATCAAAATAAGAGAGAGAAATATAACAATTAATAAAATTCATTTTTAATAAAAAAAAGAAATTTATATTAGTATTTAAATTACTATAATATTCTTTTAGATGTAAATTAATGTGTGAATGTTTAGAGTAAAGACAGATGACAAGAAAATGGGTCAAGAGAAGCTCAAGTGTTAAAAAAATATTCTTTATAGACTATAGATTAGAGAATTGTAGAAGTTGCTAAGAATGTTTTTTTTATAGTGAGCACAACTAATGTACAAAACAAATTTCATGGGCTTTAGTTTAAAATATTATTTTGGGTTATTACAAATTCAAATAAGCAAAAAAATTGAGGTACAAAACAAAAGAGATGAAAACCATTAGCAAATGAGCATATACTCATCTTATGGAAAGAAATTCTATCAAATAGTCAAAAGTTTTTTTAGTTAATAACGCATGTGATGCCTATGAGAGTGACATGATTGGAAGCTTTAATTCAAGCGTTCGAATTGCACGAAGGAAGTATGTGCGTTAAAGGAAATCAAAATATTTATGATGCAAAGATTTTTAATTGACAACAAAAGTAGAAAAAATAGAACATAATATACGCCACACAATAATAAAAAAAATAAACCACATTAAAGTGAAACAATGGTAATAACTATTTTATAGTTTTTGTTAGTTTATAATAAATTATGTAGGCATTGAAAGATGATAAGTGATAACATCATATTTGAAGTACGAAATAAAAAAAATGTATATGTAGTGAATACTAATGAACAAACTTGTTAGACCGTGGAAGTTACCTAACATAATTTGTGTTCATATAGTTACGACCTTAACCTTCATCAACAAAGATATATATATATATATATATATATATATATATACACTTAAATCCAATGATTTAGAAACTAGCAAGAGGACTTCCCTCCTTAGACGGACATCAATGGGGGAACAATAGTTCCATGGGGTTTTGGTAGGCCACTCGGAGATTTGTAGGGAGGTATTAGCCATAACTATGAGGGCGAGGATAGTGTTAATGATCTTGTGGTTGGTCATACATCAAACCCACGACAAGCCTTCACGCCACTTGCCAAATAACTAGAGGGATTTTCCTTACCATCGTGAAAGTCCGGAAGGGATTGAGTTTGATGGCTTGTAAGTCTGCTTGAAAACTTGTTTATCTAGCATTGTATAGTATTCGTTTTAGAAAATTATATACTTCGATCTTTTGTCTTACTTTTGCCGAAATAAAAACACTAGTGTTGTATGCCACTGAACGACCATAAGAATTAAAAACACTAGTGTAAGTGAACCGATTTTCATTATCCAAAAGGAAAAAGAAGTGGTGGTATGTATAGTTTAATTAAAATCCAAGATATTTTACATATTTAAATTAGTGACTGTTTAACGTACGCAAGTATACCATCACTCTTGGTTTAAAGTTTTGGAGGCTAGAAGAGCGCCGCATATTTGATCTCAGGAATTGTGACGATCCCACCAGAGAGCCATGTACTTCTAGCATCGGGAGATGTTATGTTCCTCATCCTTCATCATAGATATGCAATTACTTTATACAATTTAGTAATAATATCATCAACATTACTAATCATTTGTTTAATGTTTGTACATTGCTGCCCAAGAAGGATGAGTCAATGATAGTATGCAATACAAACCCTTGCATATCTCTTAGATACCTATAATCCTACACTTGATTGTTGGAGTTTATACATGGGACACATGGTCTCGAGTCCAATCTATAATCTTTCTTTCTCTGTCAGGTAAAAAAAAGTACCGATCGAGCTACCACAAGGCGCAATTCACTGTTCCCGAACCCAAGGATATCTAGGCGCCATGAGATAGTAACTATGTTGTAAACTTTTCATGTTATCAATTAACATGCGATAATTTTATTTTGAACTTGATTTGGGTAGTGATCAAAGAAACGTTAACGAGTTCTCTTTCATATCAAAACTCCTTTATCTAGTGTGTTTTGATTATAGTAATAAATATTTCGACTCACATATTGATTAGTTCTAAACGCGACCTTTTATTAATAATAAAAGGTTTGTTTAGATTTGGTACGGAACCTTCCTTGCTCTTTAGGTTTTTCTAGCAAATTTGGCTACCATCTCATTTGGGTCTTTTATATATTTTCAACCGATACAATCTCAGTATCTGCTAGAAAAGTTATACAAACATTAAGTTGATTATTTCTAAGGTTTGTGGTAGGATAGTTCTACATATATGGAATTAAACTGATGTTTAAATCGTGAAAATAAGCCCCTTTGCTACAGCACATTTGCCGTAATTTTAGTTACATTTTTTGTTTGTAATTTGTTTGTTTAGTTTTGTTTCTAGCTAACTAAATGATGAATAAAATTAAACAAATTAAAAGTATTTGATTCTTGACAAATGAACATTTATTATTAAACAATAAAATACTCTAAGGTGTCGATTCCTAACACCACATGTAAATAGTTATGTAAATAGTCATATATCGTTTTGCATGCTCTGTTTGAGTTGACTAGTTTAACCCTTTAATTAAACATATAGTTGAGCTGTTTAACCTGCTTAACAAAAGTTGTGGTTGATTTGTTTAATCTTAGTAAACATGTCAACCCGTCAACCCATTTAATTAAACAGGTTGACCCATCAACTCGTTTAACCCATTTATTACAACCCTTCAACCTGTTTACAAATTAATTACAATCCGTCAACCTGTTTGGCTCGTTTGCATAAATGGGTTAATCATGTTGCGAGCGAGTTACACGATTTAAAATGTGTTCAAGTTTGGGTTGATGTCTTTGAGACAAATAATTATATGATTCATGCTTACAAATTGATTACAATCCGTCAACCCCACACGATTGACCCCCTTAGAAATTCCCCTTCTTCACATAAGACACACATAATCAATATGCATATCCACACAAGTATGAAACAAGATAATGCAAGAAACATCAATACAGCTTCAAAACAAAACAGAACCTCAGTACACACCAAGGCTCTACAACAATCAACAAACATTGAAACAATTATGAAAAAAATACAATCACCATATGAAATAATTACATTCTTTAAACATCACCATATTTTTCCTTCTCTAAGCATCTTCTATAAATACTTTGAGTATGAAATCACGAAAACGTCTAGAATATTGTCGAGGATCAACCGCAGATATTGATGTAGGGTCATATTGGAACGATTTATAAGCATGCTCGAGTTTTTTGGTGATGTCATAATCTTGAAGTATGTCTATGATGCCAAAAAACATTACAACATCATAGCATACTCCTGTTGGTTCCCCGATCAATTCCATTTCATTTTTTCTTTCCATCCTTTCGACTCGTGCATGCATGTTAATTCCCAGTTTTGACCTGTAATTGTAGCAAGTACATATAAAATCAAAGCTGGTGCCATGTAGAGATGGGGTTTTGACCCATTAGTTACTTTTCAGGAAGTGATTTATACACACCAATAGGTGATTTAAAAACAACAAATAATCTTTTTGACAATTTACCCTTAATTATTAAAGAATTTTTAATCTAAGGGTAAAATCATCTAAAACAATTGTTTGTTGTGTATGAATAACTTTTTGTTGTGTACAAATCATTACCCATAGTTGGAATAGTTATACCTGGGTTTTATCTCTAAGAGGTAAAAAATGGTCAAGTCAAAAGATTTACCTAAAGAGGAAACAAGTCTAATGGTCGAACATGTCACTATTCATGTGCATAAAACCTCGTAAATTCATTTTAATAAATAAAACTAGCTTAATTTATAATAAAATAGCTTGTGCATGCATATTTAACGTGTTTAATTATTTGTAAAACCAGAAAAAATAATTGTGATTGCATATCAACCTAATCTGTATCGACCCACATTAAAGGGTACCTACTTGACATGAATCCATTTTGACCTGAAACCATAAGACCCTAACCCATTACCAAACCCGCGTGACCAGCCCATGGTTGGTTATAGAATAGTAGTAATACCCTCCAGGGTCTGAAGCATATGTAGAATCCGTGCCACCATTATCTGCTAACAAAAAAGATAGTAAATAATGGAGGTTATAGTTCACATTTATAGAAAGTAATTGGATAGGTTACCAACTGATGTACCTAATTCGCTAAAATTTGTGTCTTTAAAGTGAATACCAACTAACAGACTGTAATCCATGATTCTTTCCTGCTCAAGAAAATCACAATCCCTGTCGATTTGCCTGAAATTTTACAAAATTCTTTAGTACCATTACAAATAAGTGTTAATTACACCAAAATGGAATTACCTTTAGTTTTTTGTCATTCCAGGCAAGAAAAAGTGTTTCTTTTCTCCATTGTATGTAGCATACTTTCAGTTTTTTATATCATTGTATGTAAGTAATATTCTATAGCAGCCAGTTTTATGATGATGTGGTGGTGTGCTACATCATCATTTTACATGCCATACAATGATAAAAAGATTGGATGTATTTTACATGCAATGGAACAAGAACATTTTCTTGCTACAAGCATAAAAAGGTGAAACTAGGTTACATTTTGGTGTAGTATATCCTTATAAATAAAGATCCAAAGATATGATTATCATGATAACAAATTACTTATTATTAATATTAGTAGTATCACTCAAGTTCTACCTTCTGAATTCTTGGATCCAGGTTTTATCCAATCTGAACATGAATTTAAGGTCAAGGTCTTTAAGTATTGTGGTGGTCTGGATTTCTGATTCGGGCTTATCCGTGAGCCGGCCAAGTGAAGACCCTTTTAAGTCAAATCGTCTTTGAATTACGTAATCTGTGCAGAAAAGGTTCCCCATGATAATAAATCGTACCTAAAAGAAACAAAAAAAATACATTAATAAAATATACCCAGAAACACTAATTCACAAGTGAGAGCCTTGTAAATTTAGATGTCAAGATTGTTGTGTTGTGCATGCATCAAAACGAGTTCAAGCTAAATCAAGTTATTTTAGTTTGGATTGGGTTGTGGGGCAATCCTTTTGTTAGTCTATATTTAAATTTTTCATAGTAAGTTAGTTATGATTACAGAAACAGCATATGCTTATGCTTATAAGTAGAAGCGACTAAATAGCCTACTAAAAATAACATAAGCTAGTAATTTTGGATCCACAAAAAAAATAGTTTAAAATAAGCAAACTCATCTTAAAATGCTTATCGAAAGGAAAAAACTTATTTCACTCCGAAATAGGCAAACGAGCATAAGCACCTGCCTTCATCTAAACACCAAAAAACAAGTGTCTGCTTTAAAAAAGCAAATGCAATTAGCAGATGAGTTGTTTAAATAAGCAAATTGCAGCACCCTTTTAAACTAAAGATTTTAAGGCACTACGCATTAGAATTAGAATTCCTTTTAGCTAAAGTTTATTTATTTGTCCCAGCTAAAACACATCCCAGATTGACCCAGCCATAAGTAAACAGGTTAAAATTGCCATCTCTAGTATCTTTAATATCAAACCTTCTTTTGTGCAGCACCCGTTAGCTTCACACAATGTAGCCCGTAAAACTTTGTGAGTAAGGTATGCTCAAAGGAGCGAAAATGGTTGTAGTATGCAGACAACATCCTTAGTATAGCCTAAAATCAACCATTAGTAAATAAAACAAATTAACTTAACTCTACAGTATTTCATTACACTTTTGAAAATAAACAGGTTTGAATCTTACTTTGACTTCAGTCTTTTTAATGGTTTTTATCATGTAGCGATCATCGTGTGTTAAGTAAAAGAAGCTTCCACTTTTTCCAGGGGAAGATAGCTCACGAAGAGCATCATTCCCACATATTGATAACATATAATCTGCTGCATCAACCTTGAATAACATCCTTAACGTCCTATATATTACATGTGCACCAAATTATTATAATTACCATATGTTTGTACAAAAAAAACTCAAAGGTGGCAAGATGTGTGAGTTGGGTAAACAGGGTCCACAAACACATTTTTGTCTCATAGAGTGCGTTAACTAACACAAAATATTGAGACAATAATTATCTAAATCTTTAAATAAAACTTGAAACCGTCATATTCACTAAAATAGATTTTGAATGAATTTCAACATGTTTGATTCATTTGCCCCATTTGAGATCCTAGTCGACCCATTGGTCAAAACGACATTTTCGTCCATTTTCTTACAAATAAAGAATGTGTTAATTATGCTTATAAAAACAGTATTAGTACAATAAAAGTTTTCGTCTTTGTATAGAACGAATTATGAGGTTGTATTTGTTAAAAATAGAAATCGTCTGATCTTCTGCATGTATTATTTAAACCACTTGATTGGTTTTAAGGTAAAACAGAATCCAAATTGATCCATTGATAGGTAAATGGGTCAAAATGTATTACCTGAAAACTAAGGGGCAGTAATCTTTCCATCTGAATTCACAAGATTGATGTGGAGGGGTGTATTTGGATCCCTCTGGTGGGAATCTTGTCCAAACTTTTTCTTTTGGATTAAAAGCTGAAGACTTCAAATCTAAAGATGGCATTGGACCTGGTCTTCCTACAGAATGCCTACAAATAACTAATTTCATTAAAAACTCAATAAAAGAAAAAAAAGATTAATTTAAAACAAGAAAAATTTGAACTTGGAATTATAACCTGATACCCAGTTGCAAATTAAGCATAAGTTCATAATTCTTATGCCCTTTTGAGATCGTTTCACCTTGTTTCTTGACAACTTTTGGAATCTGAATTGGACTTCCTTCTGATGATGGTATTAATGCTACATCATCTCTAGATTTTATACTTCTTTCATTATCATCCAACATTCTCATTTTATTAAATTCATCATCTATATTTCCATCCAATCTTGCATCAACCGACATTCTTTTGGAACGAACCAATGGTTCAGTTCCCTTAGATGATCTCCAAATTGCTAATTTCTTCTGTGAAGGCAAAATCGGAACTTTATCTTGGGGTGAAATTATATTATCTTTAAGATAAACATCATAAACTTCTTGTGGATCATGTTCAACATCACAACCATCACATGGTGTAAATGTAAGATTTTGTTCTTCGGGATCTTTACTCCAGTTACCATGGTATTCACACCCGTTTGCACATCTAAACGACCCGTTTCCTTTTGGTAAACCTTCATCCCATTCTCCTTCATACATGCTCCCATCAACAAAGACCAATTTACCCTTCCCACCCATTGTTCCATTGTTCCATTCTCCAATATAATGATTACCATCTTTCCATTTATACTCACCCTTACCTTCCTGTACCCCTCCACACCATTCTCCATCATATATATCGCCATTTGTATATTCTTTAACTCCATGTCCATGTTTTAAATTCATAATCCACTGACCTCGATACGTGTCACCATTTGGGCCCGTATAGGTGCCCTCACCATCCATATAACCGCTTTTGAATTCACCTTCATAGACAGCTCCTGTGGGCCAACTAAAGGTGCCCCGTCCCATGGTCTTGCCTTTAAACCAGTCACCAACATACATGCAACCATCAGTCCACCAATATTTACCAAACCCATGTGGAAAATTGTCTGACCAATGACCCGTGTAGTAGTCACCATTTGATAGGTATCTTTCTGCATGATAGACCTCACCAGCTGCAAGAATCTCATCCTGCTCGATCTCTTCATCGTCTACATGGGCCACATGAGCTGACCCGAAGATATTGCTGGCCTGTTTTTTGGCTTGTTGTGTTTTCCGAATTGTTGCTTCCCATGCCTTCATGACCCCGAATTCAGATTTTATAACTCGATCATGAATTTTGTTCCTAGCTCTCTTTTGTTGAAAGAAAAGGTCATGAATTCCACGGAACAGAACATGATATCAACGTAGATATGATAATAAATATTGATTAAATGACCATAATCCTCCACACAGACTGCAAGATTGTAATGGCTCTAATTTCTCTTTTGTTATCTCTCTCTGTCTTCTCTCTAATTTTCTTTTTTTTTTTTGTTGTCTGTATCTCTCTTTCTCTCTCTGGTTTGGTTTTCCTATGTTTCTGCTAACAAATCAAAGGAGAGCCAATGAGATCCTGATTTTCTGTCACCTCTTCTTGATCCTTTTATGTTGGGGGTTTTGGGTCATTACTGATGGAAATAGAAATAGATTAGGGAGCACAGGTGGATTAGATCCATATACAATAACATGTAAAACGAAAATAAATTAAACAATAAGTTTAATGATAGATAAAGCCATGCATGAAGCAGTTGATCAGTTGACTTGTTCATGCAACAGAATTACACATATCGGTATGACATGTATAGAGATAAACAGAAAAAAAAAAGGAAAAAAAAGATCGAGATAAAAGTTTGCCATTTTTAGAAACCAAACACATGTAAAGAAAACTGTAAAATTCCCAAATGTCATTTTTGCAATGTGGTATCCCCTCAATGAACATTATTGTAGCTACAGAAAATATTTGGAAACATATTACATACCAGATGTAAACCCAAAGGCGTTTAGATAAAACCTCAAAAATACCATTCTGATCATATTATACAACCTTGCAATTGGGTCCAAAGATTAAAACTTTGTGCAGGCATTTCATCAAACACATGATGAGCACAAACAAGATCATTCCAATCAAAGATTATCCATGATGATCATATATCAACCATATTCAATCACGTGTATAAATCATAACAAATTAGCAAATGACACCTGGTAGAACCAAGCAGAAATTGCGACAAGATCGCAAGTTTTTCACGATCATGGAAGAATTGTTGGTGATAACATGTTCTAATGCAATGAAGTTACAAATGAATAACAAAGGATTTCAAGATGAAGTTATAATTCCTGTTAAGAGACGTCATGATTTTATAAACTTAATTGAAATCGAAGTTTGTACACTACGCACAAGTTGTTAACCTTGTCAGCGCATACAAGTTTTTCTATGGGCATTTTTGGAATAAGTGTGTAACCTTTTAAACAGCTTCTAATATGACAGTAAATTTACTTCCAAAAAAGTTCTTAAATTCACTTGCGCTATGTACTGTAGTATTTGAATCATCGACCTACGGAAAAATAAAACATATTACACACTTACTATCATTGAACCGAATGCTCGTTGGTATGTAAACTTTCTACTTCTATGTTTGAATTTGTGAAAGTTTTTAAACCGGTTATAACTACGTTTAGAAAAATATGTCATCTATCTAGGAAGCATTTCGGATTAGCATCATTGCACTTTGGACTAAGGAATCTCAAACTACCTAACAACAATAGTGAGTTCTAGTAGCCCATTTTCTATTTTAAATGCTTTTGGGGGAGAAACCGCTTACATCAACAACCGCATTTGAATCATTGCTTTATATGTTATGTTTATTACTTGAATATCGCACGAGCTTATCTTATCATTATCACATGCTAAATTCTCCACTTTCACAGCGCAACCAATTAACTCTAAGATAAACACGCTAGAACATATGGATAGTGCTATCAGGGTGGGCACCCACATTCTCTACACTTGTTGCACATGTCAATCAATGGTCATTTACATTGAATGTTTATTTCTGCAACAACAAGAGTCAATACTCGTGATAAGTATTGGATGAGTTTTTAGGAGACGTTTGGTATGCAAGAATTCAAAGGAATTTAATAGAATTAGAATCTGAATTCTATCGCTCATTGTGTTTGGTTGATAGGAATTTGTTGGAACTGAAATTTTAATTCAATTCTTAACGTGTTTGGTTGCAAAAGTATTTGAAATTGGAATTGGAAGTAATTTCCTCATATTCCTTCAAATGAAATATTTCAAAATCCTTCCAAATTTGAAGGATTTCAAATTCCACCGACCGCCACCTACCGCCCCCGCCCACCGCCAACCGACACTACCGACGACCCTTGCCGACGCCGCCAACTTCCGACTGCCATCACACCGCCGCCGCCACCCCCGACCTCTAACCGCCGTCTATGACTGTCGTCGCCGCCGAACACCACCTACAACCACCGCCACCCTCAACCTTCGACCGTCGCTGCCACCGACCTTACCCACCAACCGCCACTGCCATTCGCCGACCCCCGCATGCGCCCGTCGACCCTAACCGACAACCGCTATTGATTGCTCAAAATTGTTTGACTCCCCACCCGCTACCCGATTGTCGCCTTGCCCCAGGACAACTCGAACACGTCGATAATCGATCGTTCCATCACCGTTGTTGATAATTGACAGTCATTGCTAACCATGCTCAATGCCGAAAAACGCTCGTCTCCACCGACCGCGCTCACGACCGACCACCGACCATCATCGCCGAACCTCGTCAGTTTTAGACACGCTCGATGGTGTCCGTCGGTTTTCGGCGACGGGCGTGATTGGTTGGTGTCGGTGGTGGGGTGTGGTCGGTTTTCGGCAACGGGCGCGGTCGTTGTACGTGATTGGTGGTCGGGGTCGATTGTCGGCGGTGACGGGCAGCGGCGGTCGGTGGTATGTAGCGGCAATGATCAGGACTCATGGAGGTGGTGACAGTTTGCAATGGGTGATAGATTTCAATTCCTTAAATGTTTTATCACAAAAATGCATTTGGAATTTAAATTCCTTTTATAAATTACAATTCCCTTGAACTTCATTTGGAAAATATTGAATTCCAAATACAATTTCTTCTAATTTCAATTCCAATTCCAACAAATTCCGCGAACCAAACGCCCCTTGAGTTTTTCCACGGTTATAGTTTTGGTTGTTTGCTCATTGCTTTATGTCTCGTATTTATATTTATTTATAATTGCTTGATTCTTATTTTACTTGCAATTGCTTCACTATTGGGACGTCTATTTATCGAGTCTTATACTCTATGAGCTCACCAACTTTTAGTTGACTGTTTTAATGTGTTTTTCAAGTGACAACTAGGTGTGGTGGCTTTGGAATCGATCCTTTGCACATCTAGGCTACAATGGAAGATTGCTTAATATATATTAATAAATTAAGTCCATATATGTAATCTTTATTTTGTAACCTGAGACGTTGATGTGGAACACTATCTTTGGAATGCATTACGTTTAGAATTTCTCGTTACCATGTGTTCTTATGATACGATTTCGCTACTCACTCGTGTTTCCACCTTAGCGAGGATGTGACATCAACCCTTAATACATTGAATCTTTTTAAAAATAGTACCTTTTTGAGATGTGTGGTGACAAGAGGGGTTTTTCTTTTTGAGTTTTGACAATTAGGGTACCCGCCCTCGGCAAGGGCGGGTTCTGACTCATTGGTTCACGCACCATTCAAGATTCTCCTGGTTTTTGTCTTTTTCTTAGAACTCACCCATGGGAGGGGCGAGTTAACTATTGAATCATCCCATCAATGATACACGACAACTCCTATGAATTTGTCTTTTTCTTAGAACTCGCCCATGGGAGGGGAGAGTTCTCATAAGGCTATTGTCAAGTCAAATCAACTGAAAAAGTAAATGTGTAAATAAATATTATCATAACCCGTGAACATATTCTGATTTCAACTTTTACAATAACTACATCAATAAATTCAACCACCTCATTCAATATATGGAGTCAAACGTTATTCTTATATAAACCCGTAAAACATTTCAAACGAATAGCCAAATACAAAAAGTTTCATTCATATATTACACACAAATATAAGTTGGAGAATTATATCAGGTCCATTTAATAAAGAGTTGTTATTTTTAAGTGGTCAACATAGAGCTGATTATTATTTTTAACACCAGAAAAGCAATGAAAGAATATTACGTGTTAGACGGGGTGATAAAGGTTTTTGGGATCACATTGATGAAGAGCCTATCCCAAATAATGTTATGAGGTATATCAGATTGGCTGGTTTTGCTGGTGTGATCGAGTGCGGTTATAGCAAACTCGATCATGGACTTATCTCTGCTTTGGTGGAGAGATCGATCGTGGACTTATCTTCGCTTTAGTGGAGAGATGGAGGCCAGAGACACACACATTTCAATTTCCGGTTGGAGAAACTACAATAACCCTTCAAGATGTACAAGTTTGATGGGGTTTGCCTGTTGAGGATGATGGTATTTCTGGCAGTGATTATATTATGAATACAACCGACATTTTAATGAGGTTTGAATATTTGACGGGCTCTACACTCGCTACACGTGCTGTAAGTGGTTACAAATTAAACCTACCATTTATTTTAGAGAAAATAAAAAAAACCTTTCCCTAAAAATGCCACCGACTTTTAGTGCATCCAGCGAGATAGATTGATATATATTATATGATCGGTGCAACTTTATTTCCTGATACTTCTAGCAATCGGGTGCATATAAATTATTTAAACCATATAGAAAATTTAAATGATTGTAGGAGACTTAGTTGCGGAAGTGCAGTTTTGGCATGTTTATATAGACAACTGTGCAAGGCAACAAATATTACATTTCGAGAGGTTGGTGGCCCCTTATTCTTGTTGCAATTATGGGTGTGGTAAAGATTACCTACTATGTGTCCACGAAATATTCGCCTTGTTGATTTCAGATTACCATACGGTGCACGGTATGTGAAAATAAAATTCTATAAGTTGGTTATTTTCCGGTATTCTTCTATTTTTCTATTAACCGGGTTTATTTTGAAACTTGTTAAAGATGGCGGGGTGAACTAAGTTATATAAACACCACTCCACATTGTTTGAGCGCGTATCATTCCCAACTACATTCATTAATCGAGTCCATGGTATATACTTTATACTAATATTATTTTGTATAATTTAGCATTGAGAAAACATTCTAATCAACTCTTTATTTTTTATATCAATTTAACTGGAAGCCTTATGATAATATTATCCACCGTCTTCCTACAAATTGTACAAATAGACATCAAATTTGGAGAAGTGACACGTACCTCATATGTTGGGAAGTTGTTAAACCCCACATTCTAAGCAGAGTTCTAAGACAATTTGGAATGTTTTAACCAATTCCTACAAGTGTCCTACTAACTGATTGATGTCGTGTGGTCGGTCAAAAATATATATTAAAGAGTACCTAATCACCCTTAATAGTAAAGGGTAAGCAGGGTGTCGAATCCACAGGGAATCACAGGAAAGTGCTAGCAACGATTAATCTAAAAAGACTAAACGTTGAAAAGAAAATTACTTGATTAATTGAATTGAGAAACAATCAAATTAATGAAATAAAAGTTTAGGTTTTTAACAATCTTGGTGAAAAAGCGACCCACTTCAGGATTCAGATTTGGCAAAGTTATAATTTTTCTTGAATAAAACCTAGTGAGAAGTCATTAATGATGACTTACACATGATAGGATTTAAGTGATAATTATGGATTAAAGCTTAAATGTCAGGATCAGCGATCTAAGTTTGATCAATTAGAGTTGAATTGCAGCGGAATTAGAACAAGAATTAGACAAATATAGCAAGAACACAATAGATATTCAATGGAACAGTACACGGTTATAGAAAATAGGGTTTTCTGCAAAAGGGATAATATCATTCATGCACAAATGCTTCGGTATGGCGGCTGCTAAGCTTCACCGGGTTCACTCAGCTGCGCACCTTACAATTAGGTCAACATTCCTTATATAAAGGAATGTGACGTCTGCTGATGTCACTTGATAGTGACATCTAACAGAATTATTACAAACAACTGAAAGTAAGCAAACTACTAAGAATGTTCATAACAACTGAGAACATCTCAGAGTATGCTAAGTACAAGATAAACTAAATCTACTGAAACTACAAGTACTGATTGCAGGAAACATAAAACTACTGATTACAAAAGAACTGAAAGGAAAATATAACTACTGAAAGGAAACCATCACAACTACTGAAGAGGTCTTCTTCAGCTGTTGTGACAACATCTGAAACTTGGTCTTCAGTCTTTGTCTTCAGCTTTTGTCTTCAGACTTTGTCTTCAGTTCTTTAGCTTCAGACTTTGTCTTCAGCTTTTTCACTTCAGACTTTGTCTTCAGCTCTTTCACTTCAGACTTTGTCTTCAGCTCTTTCACTTCAGACTTTGTCTTCAGCTCTTTCACTTCAGACTTTGTCTTCAGACCTTGTTATCAGTTGATGTCTTCAGCTGTTGCAGACTACTTCAGTTGTTGTAATGTCTGTGGGACTTAAAGGTTTTTCTGATCAGGCTCATTGGTTCTTTTGGTCCAACAAACTCCCCCTGAACCAATGCAGCCAAAACCTTTAAGCTTATTGAGGTCCCACTTATTCTTGGCAGAAATACTCTCTTGATCAGCTTCAGAGATATCAGATAAGCACAGGCCAGGGAACAGGTTTCAGTAGATGTGAATGTCAAAGGATGGAAGGGAACTCTGTCTTGGGGAACTGGACACAGAGCTGTTATCCCAACCATGAAACCTACTTCCCATTGATGAGTCTATAAGACTCTCTGACGTAGGCCTCAAGGAGAACAACTTGTTCCTCCTTAGTGAGTTCTTCTGCTTCTCCTTCGAAGAAGAACTCTGGGCCATAGTACTCTGATAGGTACTTTATGTCTTTCCATTTTTCAACTCAACAGTTGTTATCTCTCTGTAAGCAAATTCATCTGGGTGAGTCCCTTCTAATAACAACTGGAGTTCATTTTTCTTGATCTCTTCAAGCCTCTTGTATAACAACCCCTTCTTGACCATTTTGTTCTCCATTAGAGTTTGAGGGGTCATCTTTGACTTGTAGGCTCTCTTGAAGTCTTCAAGTATCTCCCAGGGTGAGACTACAATGGCCAACATAATAACAGCATCTATGGTCTTTCTCACTTGGCCATTGTATCTACTTGGTATGGATTTCTTATGAATTCTAGAACTAACCCTGGGGTCTGGCCAAATCCTTACTCTCTCCTTTTGATATTGAAAGGTATGCCTGAGAGCATACAGCCTTTGAGCGTGTTTCTTCATGGCTTGTATAGATGATGACTGAGGAAACTCTTTGTCAACCATCTTCAAAAGTTGCTCATCGTGCTGTTTCTGCTGTTCTTCTTCTTCAATCTTAACTTTCACCATTTGCCTCTGAAAGTCTGGTGTGATCATTTGTTGACTTCTGGGCTCAGGTATTTTTAGAACAGCAGAGATTGGCAGACTGTCTTCTTCATCATCATCTTCTTCTTCTTCTTCCATCCTCAACACCCTTCTCCTCCTTCTGGGTGCATCATTGGATGTGGTTTGAGGTGGTTTTTGGGGTAAGGGAGTTGGTTTTGAGGGTTGAGTTGGTTTAAGTTTAGGTTTAGGGATTGGTTTGGAGAGTTGTGGGGTTGGTTGTTTTTGAGTGGGAGTTTGGGAAGGCTGATCTAGCATTTTTGTGGTAAGTTTGGCTTTGGAAAGCTTGGCCATATCAGTTCTCTTCCCAGCACCTGCTTCATCTAAGGCTTCGATAATCAACCCCTTATTGAATGCTTCAGAAGCACAGATTCTGGTGGTTATTGCCAGAATACTGTCTCTGGTCCATGATTTAATCTCAATTAATGATCTTCCCAAGTATTTTGCAATAAACCTGATCATTATCTCCAACCTCTCCCTTTCCATCACACTGTAACTGGCCCATCTCTCTTGTATCTCTTTAATCTCCAGCCTTCTGATCTCAGTGTCTAATGTAGCTGTATCAAAGCCCTGTCTGAAGAGTTGGTCTATTATTCTGTCCATTGATCTGCTGTGAGCTTCATCAGCTTCTTTAACCAGATCTTCCAATGATTTCTCTTCATCAGGCTTTTGAGTTTCAGCACTTTTCTTTCTCTTGTATGTGATCAGCTGTTTTTCCTTTTCTAACTCCTTTTCTTTCTCTTGTTGTTTCTCATCTTCCACTCTCTTTCTCTTTCTTTCTTTCACTGCCTTAGACTCCCCCTTTTTGGGTGCATTGGGTTCAGGGGTTTGAATGGCAGAAAGCTTCTTTTGCACAGCATCATCAACAAGTGTTTGTAGATTTGAGGAGATCCTCTCATCAATGGCTTTATGCACAATCTCATTGATGATGGGAGTGATGAGAGGTAAGGAATGTTGAAAGGTAGCAACCATCTGCTCAGAGGGGTTCTGTCCCTGAGAGGTGGTGCCAAAAGCAGTGGCTGGTGGCTCAGTTGAGTGTAGTGGCTGAGTGTTTGGTGAACCTTCAGATGAAGGTGCCATCTGTGGGTTTATTGGGGCAGATGGACTTTGATCCTGAGACATTTTGGCAAGCAGTTCTTTGAGTCTGCTCACCTCAGCCTCAAGGATTGTGTTATGGGCTAAGACATCGAAGAAAAAGCCCAGGTCATCATCAGTCTTTGCTGAATCACCTGACCTCCTGATTGAATCAGGATGTACATGCCCTGAGTGTAGATCAGTTGTAGCATGTGCCCCTTGTTCTTGGTTCTGGGGACTTCCTGCCTCAGGACTGAGTCCTTCATCGGCAGTTGCCTCTGGTGAGGTCTTAGAGATGTTACCAACTGCATCCTGTTCATTTGCTGAATCAGTAGAAGTGGCAGCCTCACCAGATGTTCTAACCTCCTCCTCTACACGGGGAGATTGAACATTATAACCCCTGTGCTGTGGGTTATCAGCAGCATTTTGGTCCTCTTCCTCAGCTGTTGAGGTTCTCCCCATTGTAATTGGTTTCTGGGGAGGAGGAGAGGAATGCAGCTGACTCAGCACTTGTGCAACTATAATGGTTGGGCTTTGAGGGGCGGTTGCATTTGGAGATAGGTTTGAAGCAGATTGCACCCGGGGTGACTGGTGCTCTTCAATGGTAACCTTCTCAATTGAGATAGGTTCCAGCATTGTGGTATCCCCAATTATGGTTGCATCAGGATCCTGTTGAGAGGATGCCTGAGCGGCTAGGGCTGGTGGAGTCTTTGACACTACTGGGGGTTAGAACCAGTAAGTGTTTCCTGTATTGGTGTTACAGGGGCATCCTCAGGGGACTCATCTCCCTGAGTAGCCTTTTTGGGCTTTTTGGTGTTGGGTTTGGTGGGGACTTTGGATCTGGAAGTGGAGGCTGTGGGTTCCCGCTGCTTGGGTTTTAGCAGCCGGGCAGCCCCTTTCAGTGTAGGGTCAGAGTTGTGCCTGGAGTATACTTCAGGCAATACAGCCGGAGCAGGGACTCCAAGGCCAACAAGGCCGTCTGATTTTAGCTGATTTAAAATTATGGCCATGAGAAACCTGGGATATAATATCCATCTGTTTGCCACAGGTTTCAAAGCCAGATCCTTTAGTTCCATGAAAACTATCTCAGAAAAATTTAGATTTTGTCGTTCAAAGATAGAGTATAATACCTGTTGCCATCGGGAGGACATCTGATCCCATGAGGAGGTTTTTGATGCAAGGCAGACATTCACCATGTGGAATATAAGACGTTCAGCATCATGGAAGTGCTTCTTCAGAATGGTGGTAGCACTTAAGTCTCCTTCATACCCGTTATTGATGAAAGACATATCAGTTGTGCCTTTCGGGTATTCTGTGACACAGGTGGCATCATGTAGATTTAGGGTTTGTCGAATGATGTCTGGAGTGATGACCACCTGTTTCTGGTTAACCAACGACTGGAGAGTGATTTGGCTATCATTCTCACCAGTTTGCACAGAGACGTTGGTCCAGAATTGGCTTAGGGAATCGGGGTATATGGTAGGATTCAGAAGAAAAGCGGTTCGGTACTGGGAATCTACCATAAGATCGATGGCATTATCAAATTTGTTCCAAAAGGCCGATTTCGAGAGGTAGGCAACACAGTTGTGTCTGGGTTTGAGTTTCATGGTCGCCATTGTTGAGAGAGTGAAGGACATAAAACGGCTAATGAAACGTTTGAAAGTAGGTTTAGGTATTTATAGGGTAAGAAAAGGCTGATATAAAACGACTGAAAGTGTTGGTGCTGTCATCAGTTGTTTGAAAACAACTGAAGACCTGGTTTTAACTTTCAGAAGTTGTAACAACTGAAGACTTGGTATTAGTCATCAGTAGTTGTGAAACTACTGAAGACATGGTTTTGGCTTCAGGTGTTGTAAACAACTGAAGATTTGGTGTTAGTCATCAGTAGTTGTAAAACTACTGAAGACATGGTTTTGGCTTCAGTTGTATGAAGTGAAACAGCAGTTGTAGAAACAACTGAAGAGAAAAGTTTCTCATCAGCTGTTGTCGTCAATTCTTAGCTCATCAGCTGTTTCATTCTGACCTCAACACTTATCAGACTTTTTGTCTGATTTTCAGACGTTTCATTGGTCATCAGTACTTATCTGTTATACTGACATCAGTAGTTGTAACTACATCAGTAGTTGTAACCACATCAGTTCTTTTCAACAGATAGAGTACTTCAGTACTTTTAAGTAATTTAGTCTTCAGTAGTTATGAAAACTACTGAGGATAAAAGAACTTATCAGTACTTATTTGTGACAATAGTATACGAATGCTCATCAGTACTTGTTGACTGAGATCATCAGTAGTTGTCACTTATTCTAGCTGCAGCATACCAAGCCTTAACACTAGGTTTTGGAAAGTTGAACTGTCCAAAGGCTTAGTAAATATGTCTGCAAGCTCATCAGCACTAGGAACAAACTTTGGATCAATCAGACCTTTTTCAAAACAATCCCTAATAAAATGGTGTCTGATCTCAATATGTTTGGTCCTAGAGTGCTGGACTGGATTCTTGACAATACAAAGAGCTGAAGCACTATCCATTAGTAATGGAGTCTTAGTCTCTGTAATGCCATAATCCAATAATTGATTCTGAAGCCAGAGTACCTGAGATGTACAACTTGCAGCAGCAATGTACTCGGCTTCAGCAGTGGATGTAGCAACAGATGTTTGTTTCTTACTCTGCCAAGAAACCAAACAGTTGCCTAGGAATTGACATCCACCAGAAGTTGATTTTCTAGTTAATTTACACCCTGCATAGTCACTATCAGAAAAAGCAACTAATTTGCAAGAGTGCCCAGTGGAATACCAAAGACCTAGAGATTGAGTACCTTGCAGATATCTAAAGATCCTCTTGACTGCAATCAAATGAGACTCTTTAGGAGCAGCCTGAAATCTAGCACAAACACAAGTTGCAAACATAATATCTGGTCTAGAAGCTGTTAAGTACATCAAGGACCCAATCATACATCTGTAAAGTGTTTCATCAACAGCTTTACCTTTCTGATCTGCATCCAGTTGTGTGGTGCTGCACATGGGAGTAGAACAGGGCTTACAGTTTTGTAAATCAAACTTTTCCAAAAGACTCTTTGTGTATTTTGACTGATGAATGAAAGTTCCATCAGCCTTTTGTTTGATTTGCAAACCTAGAAAGAACTGTAATTCTCCCATGGCACTCATTTCGAATTTTTGTTGCATCAACTTTGTAAATGCATCACACAACTGTGGATCAGAGGATGCAAAAATAATATCATCAACATAAATTTGAACAAGGAGCTTATGCTGACCCACTTTCTTAATGAACAAAGTTTTATCTATGGAGCCTCTAGTGAAATTATTCTGAAGAAGAAAATTTGACAGTGTTTCATACCAGGCTCTAGGAGCTTGTTTCAACCCATAAAGAGCCTTATCAAGTTTATACACCCAATCAGGATGTTTATTATCCTCAAAACCTGGTGGTTGACACACATAAACCTCTTCTTTTATTTTACCATATAAAAATGCACTTTTGACATCCATTTGAAAAACTTTAAGATTGTGGAATGCAGCATAGGCTAAGAACAATCTAATTGCCTCCAGTCTGGCTACAGGGGCAAAGGTTTCATCATAATCAATACCTTCTTCTTGTGAAAACCCCTGGACAACCAGTCTGGCCTTGTTCTTGACAATTTGCCCATTTTCATCTGTTTTATTCCTAAACACCCATTTAGTGCCTATTGCACACTTACCTGGGGGTAGAGGAACCAGTTCCCACACTTGCTGCTTTTTGAACTGAAGAAGCTCAAGCTGCATGGCATCAACCCATCCATTGTCTCTTAATGCAATATGATAGTTCTTTGGCTCTTGCTGACTGATGAAGAGAGCATAGAAGCAGAAGTTGGACAATTGACTTCTAGTTGAGACACCAGCATTGATATCACCAATGATTTGAGACATTGGGTGATTCTTCAGCTCTTGGTACACTATGAGATCTGTGCAAGTGTTTGTAGCACGCTCAGCAGCAACAGATGTTGATCCAGATTCTTGAAACCAAGTATTAGATGGCAAGTCAAATGAAGTAGAGGATTCAGAAATCTCATCAGCATTTGTTGTGGATGGTGCTACTGAAGCTACAGGAACATCAAGTTTAGTAGACTCAGGCAGTTGATCACTAAACTTGAATAGGTGAGTACTGGGATCATCATCAACATCAGTACCACCAGATGGATGACTAGCTGCAGAAGGTGATGAATTCACATGATCTGCAACAGCTGGAGGCTGATAAGGAACATATTGCAGTATGTCCAGATCAAACAACTCCACAGGGTTTTGTGGAATTTTGTCCTTAGGAGATTCATTGAACTTCACATGCAAGGTTTCTTCAACCATCTTTGTTCTGCAGTTGAACACTCTGTAAGCCTTGCAAGTGGATGAATACCCAACAAAATACCCTGCATCCACCTTAGAATCAAACTTTTGGAGTTGATCCTTTGTGTTGAGAATGTAACAAGGACACCCAAATGCTCTGAAGAATGAAATTAGAGGAGCCAAATGATGTAGAACTTCATAAGGAGTCTTCATCAACCTCTGATTCACTAAAGCTCTATTTTGCACATAGCATGCTGTGTTGACAGCTTCAGCCCAAAAGGTCAGTGGCAAACCAGAGTCAGCCAACATGGACCTTGCAGCTTCAATTAGGGTCCTGTTTTTCTCTCCACTACTCCATTTTGTTCTGGAGTCCTTGGGATGCTATACTGCCTCTTGATTCCTTTTGAAAGGTAGAAATCATCAAGTGTATGGTTTCTAAATTCAGTTCCATTATCACTTCTTATACACTTGACTGATAGGGAATACTGCTTCTCAACATACAACACAAAGTTAATAATTGTCTGAGCAGCCTCATCCTTTGAATGCAAGAAGAAGGTCCATACAAATCTGGAGTAATCATCCACAATTACCAGACAGTATTTCTTCTTTGCCATGCTCATTACTCTCACAGGACCAAAGAGATCCATGTGCAGTAATTGCAAGCAGGCAGTGGACTTTGGTTCTTCTATAGGAGGGAATGAAACTTTGTGTTGTTTTCCTTTTAAACAAGCAGTGCAGGTTTCATCACAGTGGAACTCCTTTATTGGTAGACCTCTCACTAAACTATTGTGGATCAGCTGATTCATGTTTTTGAGATTAACATGACCCAGCCTTCTATGCCACAGTTTAGATTCCTGAGGAGAGGCCTTGGAGAACAGGCAAGGATGACCTTTTAAATCAATCTTCTTTGACAAATCCAAGGCATATACTCTTCCTATCCTGTTGGCCTTCAGGAGAGTATGTTCATCCAATACCTTGTCAATCAGCCTCAGAACTTTGGAAGACAGAATCCGGCAGTTCTGGCTTGTGAAAAGTGCAACATGCCCTTTATCACACATCTGACTGACACTCAGTAGATTATACTTGAGATTCTCCACATGGTTAACATCATCAAATCTGATTTCTCCATTTGACACAAATCCTTTCCCGATGATGTAACCCTTAGCATCATTTCCAAATGAGACAAATCCCTTCTTTCCTTGAGAGTAGTCATTAAGAAGAGAACTGCTCCCAGTCATATGCATAGATCCTCCACTGTCTACATACCAGATGCTTCTTTGGCATGCTGAAGAACCCTGCATTTATCATAAGAAACTAGTTAGCTTTAGAGACCCAAACCTTTTTGGTTTTGGGTCTGTTTTCATCAACAGATTTAACCATAACTTGTTTCTCATGATTAACAGCTGATGAAGGTGGAGATGGTGCTGAAATGGATTTCTTAGATTTGGGCTTGGATTTCCTTTTCAGTGGTTTGATCACAGGTGCATCTAGTTGGTTAACTCTCCCCAACAAATGCTGAACCATCATAACAAGTTGTGTCTGATTTGTTGCTAAAGCCTTCAGCTCATTTGACACATCAGTACTTGTTTTTGATGAGTTCCTGTGACCCACCATTTCCTCCTTCTTGAAATTCACAGACTTAGTCTGATGTTTATCATGAGGAACACTATCAGCTGTTTTCTGATAAACCCCATCCTTCTTTTTGGATTTTGGTGAGGCCTTGGGTTTATCAGTTTGAGATGACTGTGGTACAAACTTGGTCTCAAACTCATTTTTCATTTTATTAATCTCTTCTTTAATGAGCTTATCTCTGTTGAGTTTGGAACCCTTTTTGTACCAGCATTCATCAGATAGATGATTGAATTTACCACATATTTCACATGGCTTATTCTTCATCTTGGATTGATCAACTGCTGAAGTGGAAACTACTGAAGGTGTGATCTTCAGTACTTTCCTCCTTTCAGTACTTGTGTTAAGTACTGAAGGATCGGTAACAACTGAAGACTTGTTCTTCAGCTGTTCTCTATCCGTCCTGAAAGACCGTATGATAGATTCCTCAGCAGTTGTTAATCCTTTTATTTCAGCAGATTTGAAATGCTTTTCAGATGTTGTGACTTGCCCTTCAGTACTTGGAGTACTTTGAGGGACAACATCTGAATTGCTCAGCTTCATGTGTTTATCAGCATTTAAACCATCAGGCAATTGATTTGCTGAGATCTTAACACTGACTTCATCCTCTAATTTTGTATTATCATTTGAGGATGAATCACATGATGATGTGGTTTGGAAATTACTTTCACCTTCAGATTTTACTATTGATTTTGAAGTAAAATCAGTAGGTGGTGCAGTATGATTGTAACCTATTCCAAACTTCACATTTGAAGCTGTTTGCTTGCTGAGAAGCATTTCAAATCCCTTGCAGGATGTTACCCAGCGGTCACACTCAACTTGGGTAGCTGCAAGTGTCTCTTTGAGACTTCTGTGGTTCTCAAGTATGACCTCTACCTTAGCCTTTTCATCATTAAGTTGGCATTTAAGCTTGTAAATCTCATCATCTTTGTCATTAAGAACAGACTCATACTCAGCTTTTCTTTTGGAAATAGTTTTCTCAAGCTCAAGATTTTGATTGATTAAAGCTACATTTGCCTCTCTAATAGAGACAAAGGCAGCTATGCATGATTCAGAACATAACTTGGCTTTAGCCTCAGAAGATACCTGGGTTACCTGTGAAGATGATGCATTGGAGCAGGAACCCTCAGTAGACTCCAGGGCCATGAGAGCAAGATTCCCAAAAGGATGTTCACCACCATGTTGACCAGCACCAGCAAATAATTGCTCATTGAAACCAGAAAGATCATCTGGTGAGCTGCTCCAGTCAACAACTCCTGGTGTGAAGAAGCTGTGATGAGGTTGAGATTGTGATGGAGATGGTTGAGGCTCAGGTAGGGCTTGAGGTTGTTGTGCTATAGGAACTTGAACTGGATTTGGCTGTGGCATGTAATAGCAGGGATATGGATATGGCATTGGACCCTGAGGGACAAAATATGCAGGAGATTGAGGTTGTGAGTGATGACCAGAACTAGCAGGATGTTGCCCTTTGTTTTGTGAACTATTGCTTGGAAAGGTCACAAAGGGTGCAGAGGAGTTAGATCCAGTTGATCTACACTCTCTTGCAAAGTGCCCAAGCCTGTGGCATTTGTGACACCTCAACTTACTCTTGTCAAAACCAACTTTGGTTTTGCCAGAGAGTCCTGGAAATTTCCTACCAGTTCTCTTGTAGAACTTTTGAGATCTGATATTGATCAAGGCCATTTGGCTCAAAATATCCATCTCTTCTAAATCATCATCAGCAATACCCTTCAAATCATCCATGATAAAGCATAAATTATCACTATTACACCCAGAATGACTGTCAACACCAACAAATGCATGATCAGAACTGTTTGAAGAGAAATCTATATGCTCATCATAATGGCTTTCTGATCCAGCATATTCTGACTCATGACCGACCAAGGCAGTGTTCCCTGGTACAAAGTCATCAGTGAGCTTTCCTGATGATGCCAGTTTCCTTTTCTGCTCTATCTCTCTTTCAAATGTAAGCAGTTTCCCATGGAGTTGGGTGAGAGATAGGCTATCCAGATTTGCACTGGAGCGTAGGACAATGGTGTATGTGTCCCATCTCTCAGGCAGTGATCTGAGGAATCTGTTGTTCATCTGGCTGTTAGTATACTCATGCTTGACCATTTTCAGCTCAGAGATCAAGCAGGAGAAACGCTCAAACTGTTGAGTCAGTGTCTCACCCTTCCTATGAGAGAATGTCTCATATTGTTGGGCGAGGATTTCTCTGTTGTTTGCTAAGACCTCATCAGTTCCTCCGAATTGTTCCTTCAAAGCATTCCAGAGGTCATGAGCAGTTTCATGATGCATAAGCCCAGAATAGATTTCATTAGGCAGTGCCATGGCCAGAATTCCATGGGCTTTAGCATCAATCTCAAACAGTTTACGATCTTCATCTGAGTATTGCTCCTTCTTCTTCGAACCATTTGGTTGGTCTCCGGATTGTTCACCATAGGCTTGTGTGGACCGTGAACCACAGATGTCCAACAACCTGAACTGTTAACAGATAGGTGATGGAGCATTCTTCGTTGCCATATGTTATACTCACTCCTAACCAGCATCGGAGGCTTGGTTGAGGAGCCAGTATTGTGAGGGTCATTAGAAGGAGTAGTCATTCTCAGATTCAAACCAATTCAATCAAGTTTCAACAGATTTAGCACAAAAACACAACAAACTCAATATGAACCAAGAAGAAACTCAAATTGAATACCAGAAGCAGCAGAAGATCAATCTCTATAACCAATTCTTGCAAATATGCTAATTCGATCAAACTTTAGATATCGAAATAGCAGTTTCAATGATCAATTGTTAAACCGATCAATGATTAACCTGCTCTGATACCATTTGTCAGGATCAGCGATCTAAGTTTGATCAATTAGAGTTGAATTGCAGCGGAATTAGAACAAGAATTAGACAAATATAGCAAGAACACAATAGATATTCAATGGAACAGTAAACGGTTATAGAAAATAGGGTTTTCTGCAAAAGGGATAATATCATTCATGCACAAATGCTTCGGTATGGCGGCTGCTAAGCTTCACCAGGTTCACTCAGCTGCGCACCTTACAATTAGGTCAACATTCCTTATATAAAGGAATGTGACGTCTGCTGATGTCACTTGATAGTGACATCTAACAGAATTATTACAAACAACTGAAAGTAAGCAAACTACTGAGAATGTTCACAACAACTGAGAACATCTCAGAGTATGCTAAGTACAAGATAAAACTAAATCTACTGAAACTACAAGTACTGATTGCAGGAAACATAAAACTACTGATTACAAAAGAACTGAAAGGAAAATATAACTACTGAAAGGAAACCATCACAACTACTGAAAGGAAACCATCACAACTACTGAAGAGGTCTTCTTTAGCTGTTGTGACAACATCTGAAACTTGGTCTTCAGTCTTTGTCTTCAGCTTTTGTCTTCAGACTTTGTCTTCAGTTCTTTAGCTTCAGACTTTGTCTTCAGCTTTTTCACTTCAGACTTTGTCTTCAGCTCTTTCACTTCAGACTTTGTCTTCAGCTCTTTCACTTCAGACTTTGTCTTCAGCTCTTTCACTTCAGACTTTGTCTTCAGCTCTTTCACTTCAGACTTTGCCTTTAGACCTTGTTATCAGTTGATGTCTTCAGCTGTTGCAGACTACTTCAGTTGTTGTAATGTCTGTGGGACTTAAAGTTTTTTCTGATCAGGCTCATTGGTTCTTTTGGTCCAACATTAAAGAACCTTATTCAAACAATTATCAATTTGAATAATGAAACCCTAATTCTAATAATCAATCACATAATGATTAAAGACAATCAAAGTTATAGAATATCAAAATTAGGTTTAAGCATAATCAAACCGTTTAAATAATCAAATCATAAACTAAATCCAAATGAACTTAAAAGGTTCAAGATCCATTCTCAAATCTAGGTTACAACTAAGAAAAATAAGAACTTGCACAAACCCATCCCCCGAATTGAATCACAAACGAATTAGCCTTGCCTCACCATTGAATCTTCAACGCTAACTGAATGAATCTTGTAGATTTGATGATCTTGATGTTAGAAGGGCTTGAGAATGATCCAAGATTATTAAAAACCTAAACTTTTATTTTGTTAATTTGATTCTTTCTCAATTCAATTAATCAAGCAATTTTCTTTTTAATGTTTAGTCTTTTTAGATTAATCGTTGCTAGCACTTTCCTGTGATTCCCTATGGATTTGACACCCTGCTTACCCTTTACTATTAAGGGTGATTAGGTACTCTTTAATATATATTTTTGACTGACCACACGACATCGATCAAATTGCGCTGTTATCGGGGAATCGTTGCGCTTAGTGTTAGTAATAGTTATTTGTTTTCTTAAAAATCCGTAAAAAAAACCCCAAAAAAACCAAAAAATAATTTCGTTTTCTTTTTTTTAGTTTATTTTCTATTTTCATCGTTTGGAATTACACGGGTATTTGTTTCATGTGTGTAGGTAGTTCAAGACTCTTATGCATACGAGACATTCTGGAAGGACTTCACCGTTGCTCTTTGATTCTGAGATTGGAAAAACAGCACGAGATAACCTAGTCTTTCACAAAGCAAATCCTTTAATAGCTCCTATTTCACGAGGTACTTGGTCTGAAGAAGGAACTTCATCGGCCAAAGTGAGTCGGATTTTACGAAGACTATCCAAAACATCGGAAAGTAATTCACTCAACAATATGAATAACTCTTGTAATCAATGTGCTCCGCCTAATCAACCTCCTACACAAAGAGAACATCCTTTAGGTGATATCCCTCCCCTACCGTTCCCACAACATAATGCTCCACCACCTCAGTAACAAGCCCCGCCATTTAACCCGGTTCAGGGAAACCCTATACCTCAACCACCACAATTCCAAATGAGAGAAAATACTGGTGTATACCCACAACTCAATCCACCTATTCAGTAAGAACCGATTAAAAATGTTAACTATAAGGCTCCAAGAAATCCTTCAGTTCAGTTCAATTAATCAAACTCAAGCCGGAATGATGGTGTTAATGATGATGAGGATATAAGGGACTAGGTATCGAATTGGGATGATGGAATAGAGCATGAGCATTCAAATGCTGGTTATGGAGAGGGAGATGAAGAGGGATTTGGGTTTAACTATGGCTATCAACATCCAGGAGGATATAATCATCACTTTAACCCAATATATCAAATGGCTAATCAAGGTCCACCAAGAGGCATGAGGCAACCAATGAATCAACATTCTCAACCGGGTTTTCCTCAACATCATGATGGTCTTCCACAAGTCCATCATCGCGGTCAACTCATCTCCAATAGTAAGCCCTGTTGCAAATGGTAGATCTTTTGAAGTGAGACCATAAGGATTGAACATGTTGCCATCTTTCTATGGTAAAGGAACTGAGGAACTGTATTTTCATATTTCTGAATTGAAGCGGTGTGTGGCACATTCGGAGGACAAGGGTTCACACCGGATCAAGTAAAGCTAGTATTGTTTCAATTCACATTGAAGGATGCTGCAAAACAATGGTTTTTATCTTTGCCATCTGCTAGCATCTTTACGTGGGAGGATATGCAAGAACAATTCTTAAAAGAATATTACACACCTCAATGAACAAGTGATGCAAGGGCCAATATTTCGAACTTCCAACAACAACCGGGTGAGCTTTTCTATGAAGCTTGGAAAAGATTTAAACAATTGTAAGAAACTGCCCTCATCATGATATTCCACAATGGGAGTTAATCAATGCATTCTATGATGGTTTATCCATCGATGACATCCGGGATGTGAACTCTACCATGGGAGGAACATTTCTTTCAAATCATGTGGAGGTGGGTTGGGAATTCTTAGAGAAGATGGCGGTGAACTCAAAAAGGCAAGCTCAATCTAATCGGAAGAAGAAACATGCCACTGTTATATCCGCGGGCACTATAAATGCCAATGAAAGATTAGAGCAATTGGAGAGAGCCAACCAAATGTTGGAACGTCAATTGGTGAGTTTGAATTTTAATGGATGAAATGTGATACCTTAAGGTGGTCCAGCTTTTCCCGTGTGTGAAGGATGTGGTGACTTGGGACATGCCATTGTGGATTGCCCGGTGCAATTGGGTCGAGCCGAGGAAGAGGTCAACCAAGTATATGATGATCGAAAGCAATATGATATGAATTCTAACACATATCATCCAGGTTTGTGTAATCATCCCAATTTTAAGTATGGTAACACATCTAACCAATCTAATCCTCATTTTCAGGTGCCAAATTTGGGAGGTCAACCATATCAGAATCGCCAACCATCATATAACCACCAAAATTACAACCAATAGGGATATAACAAATGATATCAAAGAAATTATCAATCTAATATTGACTAAAGAGGCTCAAACAACTCATAAAAAATAATGGACTTTCTTAGAGAGATTAAGAAGGACAACGAGGTACGAAACAAAATAGTGGAGGCATTAGCTAAGCAAGTTGGTCAAATAGCAGAGGAGATGGCACAAATGAGAAGAAATCCAGGAACATTGCGTAGTGACACCACTATCAACACTCAGCATCAAACATCTGGTGAAAGGAACACGAAGAGTGCAAACATCAGTCGGGTAAGTATTCTTCGCTCTGGTAAAGTGTATGACAACAAAGTGGTCTCTCCACCACTGTTTAAAGAAGGAGTGGTGGAGGATCTTGGTGAAGATGGGAAAAGTGATGATGAGTGTGAGTCAGATATACATTTAGTTCAGAAACAGAAAAAAGTCACTTTTCAAGATACACAAAAACCCGTGCTTAAAAAAGAGTTACCTAAGGTCAACGGTAAGGATACGGAGGTTAATACCATCCCTTATACAAAAGCTTTAGAAAATTCTAAAAAGTCAAAGATATTAAACAAAAGAAGTCCTCAATAGGAAGAAATTTGGGATATTTTCAAACAAGTTAAAATCAACATTTCCTTACTTGATGCAATTAAACAGGTGCAAGCTTATGCTAAATATCTTAAGGACATGTGTACTCGAAAACGAAACAATAAATTTCCAAAAATGGTAAGTGCTGTGTTAATGGGTTCCTTACCCCTGAAGCTTCGGGATCCTGGAACACCCTTGATACCTATTCAAGTTGGTGACTTTAAAATGGCAGGGGCGTTATTGGATCTTGGAGCAAGTGTAAGTATCCTTCCGGGGAGCTTATATGATCAATACGATTTCGGTCCACTTCGTAAGGCAGATACTACTATGGTATTAGCCAATTTAACACCTAAGCTTCCAAGAGGGATCGTGTCTAATGTGATTGTCATGGTTGAAGATTTCTACTACCCAGTTGATTTCTTGGTTTTAGATTATGTGTCAAATGATAAAACAAAGCAACCTAATGTCATACTTGGTAGACCATTCTTGGCCACTGCAAATGCTTTGATAAATTGTAGAACCAGGACAGTAGATATGACATTTGGTAATAAAAAATTGCATTTAAATGTGTTTTCTAATACACCCAACTCTCTACCCAATGATGAATGCTTTATGGCAGACGTTATTGATGAGTGTAATCCTCACGAAAGTGAGGATGCCACCACAGAGACTTGTTCTGCTTATGATGATGCAGGTTGGAACCATATGAAAGCTCTAGATATTGAAGAACAAAAGTTGGATCTGATGGTTATCGATACCGGTAGACCACCATGGACACATCAAGTTGAAAACTTACCTGAGCATATAGACAAAAAAGATGAAGCCCTCTTTGGAAAGTCCACTAGAGTTAGAGTTGAAAGATCTTCCCAAGCACCTCAAATATGCATTTTTGGGAGAAGACAACACACTACCCGTGATCGTCGCCGCCAACTTAGAAGAGGATCAAGAAGCCTTTTTGTTACGGGTTCTTCAACATACAAAGCAGTGATAGGGTGGACACTTGTTGATTTGAAAGGCATAAGTCCTTCAATTGTGATGCACAAGATCATAACCGATGCCGATGCCAAACCGTCATGCGATACTCAAAGGAGGTTGAATCCAAACATGCGGGAAGTAGTGAAGAAAGAGGTACTTAAACGGTTGGATGCAGGTATAATCTACCTAATCTCTGACAGTACGTGGGTAACTCCAACGCAAACGGTATCAAAAAAGCAGGCATTCAGGTAGTCAAAAGCAAGAAAGGTGAGCAAATTGCCACTAGACAAGTAACCGGGTGGTGTGTTTGTATTGATTCTCAGAAACTAAACACTGCCACATCTAAGGATCACTTTCCACTTCCATTCATTGATCAAATTATTAAGAAACTAGCAGGTCAGAAGTTCACTGTTTTCTAGATGGTTATTCGGGATATAATCAAATTGCCATTCACCTCGAGGACCAACAAAAGACAACATTCACTTGCCCTTATGGCACATTCGCATTTAGGCGAATGCCATTTGGTTTGTGTAATGCCCCGTCCACCTTTAAAAGGTGCATGATGAGTATCTTTTCAGATATGGTGGTTCTACTTTTGATAAGTGTTTACATGAATTAACTAAAGTTTTGAAACGATACGTTGAAACAAATTTGGTTTTAAGTTGGGAAAAAAGTCATTTCATGGTTCAAGAGGGCACGGTTTTAGGGCATGCTATATCTAGTCCGGGAATTGAGGTAGATCGGGCCAAAATTACGGTAATTTCCACTCTACCTCCTCCGGTTAACGTTAAAGGTGTGCGGTCATTCTTAGGACATGCAGGGTTTATAGAAGATTCATTAAGGGTTTTAGTGTCATAACTAAACCCCTATGCAACTTGCTTTTAAAAGACGTACCCTTTGTGTTCGATAAAAAAAGTTTACATGCTTTTAACACTTTAAAAGAGAAATTAGTGGAAGCCCCAATCTTGCAATCACCTAATTGGTCACTTCCGTTTGAAATTATGTGTGATGTAAGTGACTTTGCAATCGGGGCTATTTTAGGTCAATGGGTGGATAAGAAACCCGTTGCCATATACTATGCAAGCAAAACATTAGCCGATGCATAATTAAATTATACAACAACCGAAAAGGAATTGCTTGCAGTAGTATATGCCTTAGATATATTCCGATCATATATATGGGGAAGTAAAGTAATTGTTTATTTTGATCATAATGCAGTAAGATACTTGATGGAGAAGAAAGATGCCAAACCTAGACTCATACGATGGATCTTGTTACTACAATAATTTGACTTGGAAATACGTGATAACAAAGGAAGCGAGAACGTGGTAGCGGATCATTTATCAAGAGTCGTGCATCACACCACTGATTCATAATAGGAGATTAATGAGACCTTCCCAGATGAGCAATTACTATCCATATCTTCAGAACCATGGTATGCTAACTTTGCAAATTATTTGGCTGCAGGTATCACTCCCGCCCATTGGAACAAAAGGAAGAGACAACAATTCATGTTGCAGGTTAAACACTATATTTGGGACGAACCAGATTTGTTCAAGGTTGGAGCGGATCAAATCATAAGGCGATGCATTCCTGAATCTGAAATTCCAGACGTGTTAGAGCATGAACATTCATCTGCATGCGGGGGTCATTTTAGCGGGCAGAAAACGGGCCACAAGATCCTATCTTGTGGACTCTTTTGGCCAACTATCTTTCGTGATTCTTATAATTTTGCTAAAAACTGCATAAAATGCTAACAAATGGGAAGCATATCGAAAAGCAATGAGATGCCCATGCAACCAATTCTTTTGGTTGACATATTTGATGTGTGGGGAATTCATTTCATGGGCCCATTCCTAAATTCCCCTGGCAATCTATATATTTTAGTGGCAGTTGACTACGTGTCCAAATGGGTGGAAGCAATTGCCACTAAAACAAACGATCATAACGTTATGTGTAAATTTGTCGAAAGTAATATTTTCTCTTGATTTGGTCTTCCCCGTGTGATCATAAGTGATGGGAGGACACATTTTAAGAATTTTCACTTTTGTAAACTGTTAAAACGTTATGGCGTAGACCACCGAATCGCAACACCGTACCACCCTCAAACGAGTGGTCAAGTGGAGGTATCCAATAGGCAAATTAAAGAAATCTTACAAAAAAATGGTACGGTCGGACCGTAAGGATTGGTCCACCAAGTTAAATGACGCCTTATGGGCCTATAGTACCACTTTTAAAACGCCTATTGGCACGACCCCATACCAGTTGGTCTACGGGAAAGGATGCCATTTACCTGTAAAACTAGCACATTGTGCTTTGTGGGCAATTAAAAATGTTAATTTTGATTACAACACTGCAAGAAATGCAAGGAAGTTGAGTTTGAACGAACTGGAAGAATTACGGAACGAGGCATACGAGACGACGGCCGCATATAAGGCAAGGATGAAAGAAGTGCATGATGCCAAATTACAAAAGAAAACCTTTGAGGTAGGTCAGAAGGTCTGGTTGTATAATTCGTGATTGAAAATGTTTCCCGGAAAGTTGAAAAGCAAATGGATGGGACCGTACGTTGTGATTCGGGTTGGTAAGTTTGGCGAGGTTGAGATTAAAGACCCTAAAGACGGTGTGAAACAAATGGTGAATGGGCACCGATTAAAACATTACTTGGAAAGTAAGGATATGAGCAAAAACATTGACGAGTTGGTGACCTTGTTGGTAAGTGAACCAACTTACACGACAGATAAGCAAAGGGTCAGTTAAAAGTCTTGCTGAAGACATTAAAAACTTAGCGCTAAACAGGAGGCAACCCGTCGTTTTCTTTTCATTTTCTTATTCTGTCTTTCACATTTTAGTTTATTATTATATTTTTTTTCTTTTTATTTTTTTTCTATCGTGTTCATCTTTTTGTGTTTATATGCAAGAACATGCAAACGCCCAAGTGTGGGAAACCTCATGACTATCATGGTACGTTGAATATAATTTTTCAAGAGTCGGGGCGCCTCATTAATTTATAGGGGTGGGGTGTGCCAACGTGACGCGATTTCAGAAAAACAACAAACAAAAACATATGTTTTAAATTTTATGATTTTGTTACATTTTATTTATATATAGTTTTTTTATTTAGTTATCTAGTTTTGTCATCATAAATAATAATAATAATAATAATAATAATAATAATAATAATAATAATAATAATAATTTCTTAAGCCACCGCCACCGACGCCACCCTCATCGCCACTGACGCCGAAGGCGTCAATCCAGCCTAAGGCCACTGTAGGGCGGGGCGACCGACGCTGGGCTTGATGCCACCTTCACCGCCACCGACGCTGAAGCCCAGCAGGGCGCGGGTCGGTCCACTTTCGAGTTGGTTACCCGAAAATTCTCATCCACAAACATCTAAAACCGAGGAAATCTATGTCATTGTGAATCAAACTTCACTTTTTCATCATCTTCCTCCATCTTCTCCTCTAATTCTCTCAAGAACACTCAAACTCTAGATTTTTAAATTTCTCAATTCTCCACCAAATCAAGCAAATCATAGGTGCATCTTGCTTAGTTTTTTGAGGGGATCATATCTCACCGATTATTTTTGTAAGATTTCCACTCGTTTGCGAGATAACGGAGGTTTAAAGTTCGAAAATTTTGAGGGTTTTTGCTAAAATTCACTCCATCCTTCTTCTTTTTCGTCTAAAAGCATCACATTGTGCAAAGGTATGACTTTCACTACATAATTACATGTTTTGCTTCTAGGTTGCCATGGTATGTTCAATTTCATGTGTAAAATCTTAAAATCTCTAGCAAATTCTTTATGGGTTCATGTACACGTGATGCATATGTTGAAGTTCTTTGACTTAAGCTCTATTGTTAATTATACATGAGTTTGGGAGATAAATTGAAACATGATGATGTTAGATGTGATTGTTGGTAATAAGTTGATGCTAAAGCTGTTTCATATAAATGAATTGGTGTTATTGCTTAAATTAACTTAAAAATCCTTGCCATTTGTATGGAATAAAGTGGAAGTCCAACAACTCTAGTTTCGTTATGAGCACGCTATGAAGACGTTTGTGGACTTTATGGTAGATGTGCTTAAAAGATACACAGTCATGAGAATGCTACTTAATATTATGGATTATAAGTTCATGGCACTTATGCTATTTCACATACTTGATTTGGTGTCTACTTGCTCAAGATAGACTTAAACATCCTTATTAGTTATGTGCAATAGAACTTCTAAACCACATAATTGCTTGTTAATCATGATGGTGTCTAAATAGAGATATTGTTATTTGCAAGAACATTGCCACGAACCAAGGAATCAACTTCTAGAGGAAAAGGCAAAGTTGTTGCCTCATCTTCAGAACCCTATGGAAAACAAGCATGGCGAAGCACAAGCGACATAAGTGAAGCAAGTTCTGACAGAGAAACAGATGAAGCAATGGGAACTAACTCTAGTAGCGATGACATTGACTATGACTCTGATGGGAATCCTGTTTGGACGGAGTAAAAGAAACCATTGTCCAAATTCCCACGAGAGAGCAACCACAGTTGTATATGGATAAATTCAAGGGCAGAAACAACCTCACTACACTTATGGTTTGTGAGAGACCTATGGAACTACCAGAATTTCGAATGTTTGGCATGGTTGAATGTTTTGAAAGACTGGGGTGGAGGGAAGTGTTAATATTTATTAAGATGGATCTCCCGCATGTTTATGTGAATCAAATCATGGAATGGATGTCTACCTTGGTGAGAAAAGATGGATCAAACCCACCAGAGACCACCACATTAACTGGCAAGGTTGGTGGAAAGACAATGGTTATGTCTTTTCAGACAATCTCACAGGTGACCAAGTTTGACAATGCACCCGGGCCTTATGAATATCCCCATGAAAGCTCAATTCTAGAAATCCCAACTGGGGATTATCTGCAAGAGGTATTGAATGATATATTTGCTATTCCTATCACTGCATTAGACTCTGATAACATGAACAGAAGCAACATGAAGATTTTACCAAAGCTACTGACAGTGATCCTGAGCAAGAATGTGATTCCCAGAATTGCTGATAGAGGGAATGTGCGACATTATGAGTTAAGAGTACTTCATGCCCTCTCACCGGTAGGTACATGTTATCCTATCAGCAATTGGTAATGATGAACATTTGGGAAAGTCGAGAAAGCAAGGCCCGGTTGATGATTACACATTGCCAACTAATTACTATGCTTTTGCGTAAGCAAAAGGTCATGTCCAATGATGCTTTGGCATACCAATCATTGTTTTGAAGTTCAAACTAATCATCTGGGAGGACAATCATGGGACTACAAGAAGACCACCACTCCTTATCAACTACGCGATAAGGACAGTGGTCGACTATTGATGGTGAGACGAGATGATGTACCTCACCATGATGATACAGATGATGTAGCAAGGGACAAGGTAGTGTGGGGGAACTTGAAGACGTGGGTGCTGATACAAGGGATCGAACCAAGGAAGAAGAGATTCAAGAGGCAGTTGTCAGGGCCAGACCATTTGGATTCTCAGGATGGACCTTGGATCAGAGGCATATGTATGATGAACAGTCACGCGAAAGGGAAAGGCAAAGAAGGTGGAGAGAGAGCTACGATAGGAGGACACAGGAGTATGAACAACAAACGAGGGATGCATGGGCGGTACAAGAACAACACGATAGAGAGCTACATGATGATATGAGGATGTATGCGTGGGACGCCGCGTATGCATGAGAACAAGCTATTAATGATTATTTTTTGTATCGGGAATAGGTTCGCCACTACAATGACTACCATACAGGGCTGCCGTATCAAGCTCGGCCACAACCGATGGATTGGAGTACTCTACCAGAATATATGCCCGGACAACAATATGAGAGGTACCCACAAGCTCAACCGTCTCAGTGGGTACCAATGGCTACAACGCCTGATGGGAGCTCACACGCAACAGGAGAAGCCAGAAGCTTTGACATGCACGCCATGCACCAAAGTTTGATGGAATCTTTCTTTGAACCACCACTGCCCAGACCTCCATTTGGATGAGATCAGAACACTCTCTGATCACTTGATCAGGTCCACGTGTTTCTCCACTCTATTTGTTTCATGTTCGAACATTTTATTTTTCTTTTATTTTATTCACTTTTCTTTTGTGTGTTTAATCTGTGATTGGGGGTGTCAAACAATAACAATGTATGTGGGAATGTATGAGTCTAGAGGTACATTTGTTATGGTAAAACCCGAATGATGACCTGGAAAATATGGTTATAAAGTTACAAATGCCCTTAAATCCACGCTATTTCTAACGATGGAATGGTACATTGGGGAAAATGCACCTTCTAAGTGTGGGGATGAGGGGAGTAATGAAAAAAAAAATTACAAAAGTTTTCAAGTAAAGTTTATTGTATTCATGAAAGCCGAATTTTCAATACGTCACTTGTTGTTATTAGAAGATTGGTAGATCTTAGGTCATGGCCATATTCTTTAAGTTCGGGAAAAAGTTTTCTAGCAGGTTATTTTTGGAAGTGTAAACGGATGCCTGGTCAGTGTTAACGAGTTTTTGATAAAATAAACTCATGTGCATATCGGTAGCCTAAATTCCTACTTGGTGAGATTTTGAGCCTATTACTTACAACACAATTATATATATTCATTTGTTGAGGGTGGGCCACATACCACTTTTGTTGCAGAACTTGTATTGTTTGATGCATATCAAGACTATAAGCAAGGTGTTGCACATAAATGACAAAGGCAATTTAGGAACCCATCTACTTATTATCATGTGTTATTGTTATCCATCGTACCCTTTAATAGCCATGTTGAGCCTTAAGCCATTCGTTTGTTAAAACTGACATATAAAGCCCAAGCTGTTAGTTGATAATCGATTGTTAAGCCGTTCAAAGTAAAAGAGCATTCGAAGTCAAGCTTATATTATGAAAAAAAATAAAAAAAATTGAAAAATAAAAAAAAATAAAAAATAAAAAGGGAGAAAAAGTAGTGGTTAAAAAAGGATCAAAGTGATTTAACTCCGAGAGTCATGATAATACGGATGGTTTGATGGTTTGGGTTATATTTCTATTTGTGTTAGCCATTTTTAAAAAGCCAAAACCTCCTACCCGTACCTAAGCCCAAAAACCCGTAAGTCCTTTAGACGTGTACAAGATCTATGCAAGTGGTGGAGGTGTGATTGCTATACAAGCTTATGTGGAAAAGATGGTATATTGGGTTATTGAGTGATTATACTAGTACATATTTTACTAGTCCAGACATAAACCGAGAAGAGTGAATTATAGTGAGGGGTGTGTGCATGAGACTAAAATTAAAATCACATTAAACCTAGTTGGGTAAATTCATCGTTTACTTGAATATAATTAACTTGCTAGAATGTAAATTTATTGAACAATGTAAGTCTTGCGAATAAGGGCATGACCTTGGACCTTAAATGATTTTTAATAAGTGATTAGTGATGTATATTATCAATGATGGTATTATAAATCACGATTGAGCTTTGCTTGAGGGCAAGCAAAAGGTAAGTGTGGGGATTGTGATCGAGTGGTGAAAGTTCAATGTTTAATAGCTTTATTTTCATCTTTTATGTGTAAATTTATGGGAAATAGAGTTACTTTTGGGATTATCTTGTGTTTGTAGGTCAAACTTGAAGAATACGAAGAAATTGGAAGAAACGGGATGAGAATTGGAGCTCGAGAAGTAAAGATATGATCAATTGAAGTTGCATGATAATGATATCTTAAAACGGGCATAACTTGAGCTAGGAAAGGAGTTACGGGACCCACGACCTATCAACGGAAAGATTTCAAAAAGTTGCACATGAAAATCAAGGTTGTACAGGGGGGTGGCGCCACCGACGCCTCCATAGGCGCCACCGACGCTGGGGTCCGGGTTTTTGTTGAGATTTGACCTAAATTGAAGGGATTTAAAAAGGGAAAAACCCTAATGCGCATTTTAACTTTGAAAACAGCAATCTTGGATGAAAATTAACAATCTTGGGTCATTCTCAAGCTCTTCTAACATCAAGATCATCAAATCTACAAGATTCATTCAATTGGCGCTGAAGATTCAATGATGAGGCAAGGCTAATTTGTTTGTGATTCACTTCGGGGGACGGGTTTGTGCAAGTTCTTATTTTTTTTTTAGTTGTAACCTAGATTTGAGATTAGATCTTGAACCCTTTAAGTTCGTTTGGATTCAATTTATGATTTGACTATTTAAACGGTTTGATTATGCTTAAACCTAATTTTGATATTCTATAATTTTGGTTGTCTTTAATCATTGTGTGATTGATTATTAGAATTAGGGTTTCATTATTCAAATTGATAATTGTGTGAATAAGGTCCTTTAAGCTTTAATCCATAATTATCACTTAAATCCTATCATGTGTAAGTCACCATTAATGACTTCTCACTAGGTTTCATTCAAGAAAAATTGTAACTTTGCAAAATCTGAATCCTGAAGTGGGTTTCTTTTTCACCAAGAAATGTTCTTTTTAATGTTTAGTCTTTTTAGATTAATCGTTGCTAGCACTTTCTTGTGATTCCCTGTGGATTCGACACCCTGCTTACCCTTGACTATTAAGGGTGATTAGGTACTCTTTAATATATATTTTTGACCGACCACACGACATCGATCACTAACCAAAGAGCAACACATACAACTACATTCTATTGCTCGTAAATGTGGGAGAAATAAAAACTGGATAGAAAAACATAATTTCTATATTCAAGTATGGACGTCTCGATATAAGACAGTTGTCACTGGATCATACACTGATTCGCCCATTGCTTCTCCAGAATTTATATGAGGTGGTACTTGGAGCGTACAATTGTATATACAACAAACCCAGCTCTAGAATATAGAAAAAACATACTTTCTTTGTTGGGTGGTGCTTCTGATAGACCATCCGAGCTTTTTTAAACTAGAACCCTTGCACTTGTACATGAAGTTACTTCAAACATGTCGAAGACAAAATCGATGGACAACATTATTTTTCCACTCTTTAAGACTATTCATTGCACGAATAATTCCTTTGTGTCTATCATAAATAACATAACTTTTTTTCCCAAACCAATTGAATTGTGATAAACTATAATGTGCAACCCGAATTGCTGGAAAAACCAACTCCAACTTTCTACCGTCTCTTCATCTACAATTGCATAAGCTATCGGCATTACATAGTTGTTTGCATTTTTAGTAACTACAATTAGCATTTTACCACGGTAGGATCCTTTCAAGAATGTGCCGTCAACAGATATCACCGGCTGACAATACTTAAATGCCTTTATTACTGGACCGAATGCCCAAAACACATATTTAAATGTATAATATTCGGATGAACCAGTCGAATGATGTAACCATTCCATGACAGTAGGGTTAGTCTCTTGTAATGCGTTGATGTACGTAGGTAGTTGCTCAAAGTTACTATCCCAGCTACCATAAATACTCTCAATAGCAGCTTTTTGAGCTCGCGGGCTTTATTATATGAAACATCAACATTCAGCGTGTCTTTTAAATGTGCATGAATTTTATTGATGGGAAAAGCAATGCCTTCACTAACAAATGGATGATACAGGTAACAAATCTCTACATTTGAAACTTCTGTTGTTATTACCAACAACGGTACCAAAGCAGTTGTGTGCATTCACCTATCTTGAAATTCTCTACATGTGATGATTGCGGTTCTTAGAAGCATACACCTACCATTTACATGGAGGACCATTTTGAAGATTATTGTTGTAATTAGGGCTAGTGTTGTAGCATTTTGCTCTCCATCTTGAACGTTTACTTTCAACTACTATTGTCTCCCCGTTACATGCAATATTTCAAAATCGCACCGCATGCATCACTTCGTCTTTTGTTTTAAAGTACATGCAGACACAGATTTCTTTTGACTCTTCGTTCCATATCCATGTGGTCTTCATCATCAAAATCAACAGCCTCATAATCTCTTAATTCCTGAGGATCTTCTGAATAGTTCACCTCCCCGTAAGATCCTGGATTAACCCAAGAATTCTGATGGTCTGGAACTTCATAACCGTTCTTATCATCATCACTAGATTCTTCATGTGACGGAGTTGATTCAGTATCTTCACTGTTGTGTGAAATACCATCATCTAACTTATCAAAACTCCATTATCATCGTCATGCCTATCAACATTTCTAAGGTTGTAACTACATGATGGACCAACTTGATGGTAAGAAACATATTCAGAGTTAGTATTGCTTGACGGACCGACTTGATGATTGTATTGTTGGACAGACATTTTCAGCTCAATGATAACATAAAGATTTCCTTGGAAATTTTCTACATTTTCTCCCAAATAATACAATACTTCTAAACTTGAGTCATTGAAATTTTTAGAAATTTGAGAAAAACCACCATATGAGTAATATAATTTGAATTTCAAATTATATACTCCTTTTGAACTTCAAGATGAACAAAAATTAAATCAACAAATTCTTCGTATGACACTCTATGATGAAGAATAATAGTTGAACTTCTCATACAATCATCACACGTAATATTTCCATTTTCAAATGAAATATTACCACCCCAAAATAACTTTAAGAAGTATGGTCGAGACATAATAATAAATGAGTTTTAGTGTAGTTTTAATGAAGTTATGAGAAGAATGGAATGAAAGAATTTATAGTGTTTTTCGTATTGAATAATTGAGCACGGAACACAACAAAGCTTTTTGAGAACTCGCCCCTCCCATGGGCGAGTTCTAAGAAATAGCCAAATGCATGTGACTTGACTTGACTTGCTGTGTATCAGTTGACTTGCTGTGTATCAGTGATGTGATGTGTTAGCTTTTTGAGAACTCGCCCCTCCCATGGGCGAGTTCTAAGAAAAAGACAAAACCCATACGAATCTTGAACGGGTGCATTAACCAATGAGTCTGGGCGGGTACCCTACTTGTCGTAACTTAAAAAGAAATACCCCCTTGTCACCACACATCTCTAAAAAGTACTATTTTTAAAAAATCTCCGGCCAAACTTTTCGGCGAGCTCCGGCGAGTTGAAATTCCCACAATCTATTCGTTTCTATTCGATTAAACCGCAGCTCTTCATTAGTGAATCAGATTCGAACCTAACCCCCTGTCTAATTGTGATTATATGACCCTTAATGTATGAAATCAAAACCAAATGATTTGCATTCAAAAACCAATATCGGTTTCGACTCAATATCCTTTGAATGATCATAGCCATTGACCTGCAACGTTTCTATAATTACTGAGATCATAATACCCCAATCAATCGAACCTGTAACTGCTTAATTATCTACAAACTCGAGTCAACACTCTCAAATCAAAATTGAATTTGTTGGAAAACAACGCATTCGTCCCCTTTAATCTATTCCACCATCTAATTTCAGCTATTAAACACTCACACATCGAATTGACCCTCATCTTCAACATCAACCTACAACTTGGTCGTTCATCATCTCCCAATCAATATTACCGTAAATTGTTAAGGGGCTATTGTTCATAATCACTTGCGAAATCTTCATTCCAAAACAATTGGATTATTATCATTGCAATCGTGTCGAACCAGATTCATCTAAGCCGCGACCTATTTCTTCCTATTTTCATCGAATTCATCTTCGATTCAAGTAATCAAATACACACACATCCTCGTATATTCATGGTAATCAAAAGCCCTATGTTTAATTTACTTATAAGCATCGAGTTGATGTTCAACTGAATCTAATCAAACGCCAGGGTTCATAGTTGATTTTGGGATTAATTTAGTCATTGTTTTGAAAAATTTCGCAGTAGCTTAAATAAGAATTGGTGCCTTGGCCCACCGTTTATATCACACCACAAACGCATAGGGGATCCGGGTTCGACCCCGGGCACCCCCAATTTTTTTTAAAATTCATTTTTTTCAACTATTTTAAATTCAAGAAAATTATTAAAATGTTATTAAATTGATATAAAAATCAATTTATTAATAAATACTTATTCAAAATTTATTTATTAATTTCTGAAATATTTCAGAAATTATAATTTGATATATTTTTTTTTAATATTAAGATGTCCATTATTATTAAATTATATAAAATTCATTTACAAGTTTTAAGTTTTATAAAAAAAAATTTGTTAATCACATTTATTACAAAAATCTTTATTTAATTTCTAAACATTCTAAACCATATAGTTTTCTATTTTCTTTATTTTTCAAAGGTTTTAATATTATATAACCTTTATAAAAATTATTTAAAAGTTTTAAAAACTTTATAAAATGATTTTAAATCAAACCAAAATAACTTCAAATTATTTTGCAAGACATTTAAATAATAAATTATTTAGTTAATTATTTTTGACCAAGTTTTAAATAATTAATTATTTCTTTTCATACTTTAATACTTAACCATTACTTAATCAATTATTATAAATTAAATATTTAAGTAATATTTAATTTCACCAATGGATCACTATCATTTTCAATCCTAATTACTTAATAATCTTATTCTATCTTATTCAATCAAGTTATTACAATATTTTATTTAAATTACTTTTGTTAAACCCAAATCTCAAAATTGAAACCCTAATTCATATCTAGTCTTAAATCATATTATTCTAATCTCAAGACACACTTCCTTAGGTTAAACTATGAGGAAATCGTTGGTGTCTAATCTAGCTTTCTAACATTCAAATCACATTCAAATATCAAAGTGAGTATTCATTGTTCTTTTTATGTGTTTCATATTTTGAGAAAATCATGTGATTCAATATTCAATCATTGATATTCATTGTTATTTTATTTTATTTTAAATTCAATTCAAGACATGTTATGTTGTTACTTACAATTATGTGTTCAAATTTAGATAAACTTGATAATAACACAATCATTAATTCATGCAACTACGATAACAATGATAGATTTATTGATTTGACAAACCCACCCCATTTGTTTAGTTGCGTGGTGATTGAAACCGGAATCATTCATTCTATAAGGCTTCGTCTGCGGACCGAGTCAATTCAGTCATTAGGTTTGATTGTGTTGGTTTGTTTTTTATGTTACACTATTGCATTTATAAGTCTTGACATTACTATGTGAATTGAATTATTTTCAATCATTTTAATTAATCTATATATGTATTCAAACCTATGATTACTCATCGGCTAATTCGTTAGCTGATTCGTTACTTTGTCACATGATTTCAGGAATGCTGATTAGTGGAATTCTTCATGCTCTTTAAGACTTGGACCTAGTATAATAAAACGTTTTTGTTATATTTATTTGGATTATTATTTAATTGTAATGTATCATTTGATTAGTATTATTCAATGAAAATGACATTTAATGTTATTTCAACTTATTTAATTTCATGCGCTATGAACAATCGATTCACATTCGTTCGCCCCGATGATTCCGCTATTGATCAGGGTGTGACACTTTCTTTAATTACACTACCACCACCACGTGGCCCAAACCTTCAATTATCAAAGTCATGTCTCAATATCCTCATTTTATTTAATGAGTAAAGCATGTTGCAAGATTTCAAGTTTGACTATTTAAAGAGTAGTTATTTTAGTACAAACTCATTTCTTTCTTCCTTGCTCTCAAAACCCATGAACCACACACATACACACCATCCATAGTTTGAATTTAATCTCAAGAATCAAGTGTTCAAGTGGTCTTGCAAATTGTTTAAAATGGTTTTCAAGTGTTCAAGTTTATTACATCTTTTACATATCCTTCGTTGCTTGCTTTAAGTGAGATCCTTTTTCTACTAAATTCTATTGTCTTCCATTTTACAAATTGTTAAAAGAACACCCAAGAAAAACATGATTTTAGTAAGATCTTGTAAAAAAATGGAACCTCGCAATCTTTGAAAGGTTTTTTAAGCGCAAGACATAATATTTTATTGGTTATATAAATTATTTCAAGTAACTCAAGTTGGTGATATTTTGCACTTGTTGGTAACTTTATTGAAAAGAAACAAGTTTATGTTAGAAACCTTAAAAATATGAAAACTCATGAAATCAGGTGGACTTTAAATGCATTTATAATTATAGGTGACTTATGTTAGTTGATTAGAAAATTAAAATGTATGAGCCTACTAACATAAGTATTTATTCTGTTTAGTGTTAAAAGTTTTCACTTGGGTTTCCAACATGGATTTGAACACACATATATATATACACATATATGATGTCGTCATTTTGTATAAAATTATAGCTTAAAACCCTAAATCTTAATTTGATGGAAAAAAAATTCAAGTTTTACATTCAAGTTTTACACAATGATGGAACATGTAAACTTGATATGTTTACTTTAAAAGATTGTATATTCTAAAGCTATTATATAAAAACCCTAGTTTACATATATATTTCTATAAATATGTATTTATTTCTATAAAATTGTATGTATATATTCTGCTAGAAACATAAGGTTTTCTTATTGTTGACTTGGATTTTCGTATGTATTCAAACCATATATATTTTACTAATATATTTTTTTTGTCATAAAACGAAACTAACATTTATTTTAAGTTTGGCATCTTGGAGGTTATTTTTGATGGAAATATAATAAATATTGTTTTCACTTACATACGTGACACATTTTAAAATATTATTTTCATAAATATATTATATATATTTTTTTAACCTACACAAGGAGTTATTGCCCGAGTGTTGAACAAAATGTTATTTTATAAACCAGACCCAAAGTTGAGACGAAAGACTTAAGGATTCATGGGTGCATTTGACGCGTACATTACTTATATTTACTTTATATAAATAAATAAATAAATAAATATATATATATATATATATATATATATATATATATATATATATATATATATATATGTTGGGGAAAATGAAACATATCATGAACACTCGTTGTGTCAAACTTATAGAAACATTAACACGAATTCATGTTGAGTCTAGTTGGGTGAATTGGATACACGAACGACTTGCGCATTGATAACATTGTTTAATATGATGGATTACATTGACGGACATGCTATACATTCTTATCGCTTGATTTACTTCAAAACGTATCCAGTGAGTTCACGACCCTTTTTTGTTGTTTATATTTTAGGGAAAAAACATGTTTATATTTCTAGATGTTATTTTTAATTTTGCGATAACAAGAAAACGAGACTCAACTGATTTATGTAATGCCTGTGTGAACCTTGAGTTAGATTTTCTTATCGCATGCATCAAAGTCTCCGGTTGCTCAAATTGTAACCATTAGATATGGACTTAGCCGTGAAACATACGAACAATACTATTAGGTTTGAGTCCCCCTTTTGTGGTTAGTTGTGACATCCGGTAATTTTCCATTACCAAACTCCGTTAGTTTCGTTAGGTCTTGCATACACGTGTCGTGAGCACACACTAGTTGTCGTTGAATGTTGGTGACCGAATAATAATTAACTATGATTAATAGATAATAATTTAATTAATAATTTTGATTATTAATTTATGGTTATGTGACTCATGAATTTTAAATATTATTTGTGAATTTTACTTGATAACGTGATAATGTGTAATATTTAATTCATGTGTTTTTTTGTTAGTTGAAATTTATAATTATAATATGATTAGTAATAATTGTGGTTGTAGTTAAAAACTTATTCAAAAAGTGTTAAAAAGATTGAGTTTTATAAAATGTAATTAAGGAGGGCTTAAATTGTAATTGCTAATTAAGTAAAGTGTAACAAAATCTAACCCTAGCCCCCTAACCCCCATTCAGCCGAAACCATCACCACAACCCCATCCTCTTTGCGATTTTGATCCAAGAACACAATAGTTCATCCGATTTTGCTTGGTTCCAATCACTACAACACGTTAGCAAGTCCAATTCTTGATTATTACTCGATTAAAGGTAACATTTTGATTAGTTCTTCATAGTTTTTTATTCAAGAACAACCCTAGTTCAATTAACATGATTAAAGTCAGAATTGATGTTGTTTGATGATAATATGATGTTAGTTGTATTGCATTGATGCTAGTTTACGTGGATTATACAAGAAATTCATGGAATTTACGTGTTGTTCATACCTTGCTATAAGTAGTAACTTTTGTACATGAGGTTTGGGAATTTGATGATTTGGTGATGTTTATAATGTCTAAATGGTTGCTATGAACTAGATTAGATGTAAAGTTGATCAATTTATAAATGAATTGGACGATAAATTGATTTTGGGTGTTACTTTCCCGAAAAGAAAACTTTATTGATGTGAATCATTTGATATTGCAAATTAGGCATGTTTATGATGTTAGGATCATGCTAGAATGCTTCTTGATGATGTCTAATGTGTTGGAATGCATTAATTGGATGATGAGGTTACTTGATGGATCATTTGGGAAATTTAGGTTTTATGGAATATTGCAAGAGGTTGGGTTATATTAGGAGATTAAGGAACCATGTTTGGGATTATAATAGATCATTGTTGTGTATGTTAGTTGGTATGAATCTTGTTGAGTGATGTGATAATGATCGTCATACATGCATACGAATCTGAGGCTAACTCAATGTATGATTTATTAGTTGTGATGTAATTATATTTGTGTTGAGCATGTTGATTGTTTGATGTTCGTATGTATTGTATGATAATCCATGTTGGTATGATGATCTTGATAGAACTTAAGATTGATGATGTGGCATACGTGAATAACTTGTATTATAATCATGTGTATGAGTTTCTATACTTGATCAAACAAGATTTCAATTATCATGTCACCAATGGGTCAAACGGGTCAACTAGGTCAAATGAGTCTTTTTTTTCCCAAAAACCTTGGGTCAATGTGTTTATTGAGCACTTAGAGTTGTTAAACTTTCTGGGTTACACGTACTTATGTACTCGTGTGTTCTAGGTAACCTTTGACGGGTTGTCTTTCCATTCACCGTTAGCTCTCTATTATTCTTCGTTTGCGCACCAGGTGAGTTCAATGCCTCACTTTTACTTACTCTCTTTTTGGGGGAGAAAGTTTAGTATGACATAGTATGATATACCATTGAAAGCCCTTACACTTTCGGATCGTTAATTAAGGAATCTAGCGGGAAATCTTGGGTAGTACTACTAGGTCTTACAAGCCCCACCCGTATGACTGGAGGTCAACTGGGAGTGTCACGACTTGGTATGTCGTGGCGGAAGGCAAACAGACAAACATAGTCAGCTTCGATTGCGAAATCACTATTGGTTATTAGTAATGAAATTAGACTAGATATCTATTTCAATGCACTTGTTTATATTTTACAAACGCTAATGTTCATGATAACTTGCAAACTCTAGAACTCACCAACCGTCGTGTTGACACTTTTAGTATGCTTTTCTTAAGTCATTACTAGCAGCTACCCTTAGAAGCACTCACGTGTCAAGCATACTTTGAACAATCATTATTTTACATTTGACTTATTGCATACTTACGTACATTGGTTTGGACGCGTGTTTTACGCAGTTTACATTTATTACTTTGGGTTGAAATATTTACAAAACGCTTCCGCAAATATTTTAAAGTTTAAACTCTGATTTGTCTTAAATGTTACATGTAGTGTCGTTTTGAGTAACTACTGACTTGGATTCTGGTTTGTTCACTCGCCTCGTGGTAAAACCCTGCGCGTGGATTTTGATGGTGTGGCATTAGTCGCGCTGACCCCGACCAACTATTTGAGCGATTGTATGTTTTTCAGAAGGATATCTTATTGTTTGAATGTACATGTGATGGGGAAAATAAGTATTTCATCTCGATTTGGTTATAGGCTTTTGGTGTCATATTATTTTTCGCAGGTTGTGACATGACTATGATGATCAATTGGAACTGCTTTGTTATCATGTGTTTTCAAAGGAGTAATGCTTTCGATTGAATCGATAAAACCTGTGATCTCACCAACGTTATTGATAACGTTTTCTGACATGTTTTTTGGGTAATTAATTCAAATCAAGAAAAAAAAGGTTTAGCAAGCATTGTATATTTTAGGATACTGATTTTTGAGAGATTTTTATTTATTACTCAATTACTCGAGTTATAATTGTGAATATTGTCTTTGTAAACAATACTTTGGGTTGTAAAACTTTATATATTTGATATCCAATTTCATTGTATTAAGTGTTTGCTTAACCATATGCTATGAAATCCTTGAAAGTTGCATCCCACGTTTCTACCGAGGTGGGTGTGACACGTAGAGATAGTGGCGTACGACGAACTTAATGGTGCAAAGCAGTGTAAGCGCTAACTTCACTGGAAGTTGCAGGTCTTGACCGGTATGATGAAGTCAAAGGTTTAGGATGGAGGGGGCTCGATTACGATGATCTAAAGAGGGGATAAGGGGAATTAGATTAGGGTTTTCTTTGTTTTTAGTTTTTTTTTATTTTAAGTAAATTACATAAACATCCCCTCAAATATTAACATCTTCATAAGTTACATAAATTGTCCTTAAGATGTTTAATGACTTAAATGCCTTTGATTTAACCCAAAAATCTAAGAGAGTTATTGCCAATGACAGATACTATTATAAAACGAAAACAACAAAACATGATATGTTAAAAGAATATTTTATGAACTAAAATGGTTGAATCAACCAAACTTTAAGGATTGAGATCGAAATTTACTCAACTACTTTTTATATAATAATTATGAAAATTAGATTTTAATAATCCAAATTATTAACTATGGGCTAATATTAATCCTAACAAACAATTTGACTGGTATTAATCCTAACTTTCATTTTTGCTACCAATAACAATCACATTGTAATTGTTCGTTAACTTCGTTAGTTTTTTATGACATGACATGTGACGTTGCTTTTGACGTGGCATGTGATATAGTATATTACGAAATTAATATAAAAAAATATAAATATATCACTAAATTTTTGCATCTCTTTGTCTCTAGGCTACTCAACTAGCGACAAAAGCGTTACATTGAATAACTTAAAAAAATGATCTTTTATAAAAAAAAGAATTAGGTAATATATTTATTTTATTATAACTATGTTATACATCACATCACGAGTCATATTGCGTAATATGTTATAGACAACTAACGGAGTTAATGAACAATTCGAGTAGTATTGTTATTAGTAACAAAATCAAAAGTTACGATTAATGTCATTCATATTGTTAATTGAGATTAATAGTGACCGATAATCAAAGTAGATTATTAGAATGTTATTTTTCTAATAATTATCGTACAAAATAAAAGAGTACATTAATATTTTATTCCATGGGGTTTGACAAAAATTACGCTTCCAGTCCAATATTTTTTGTATACACTTACAGTCCAATAGTTTTAGGGTTTGTTTCAATTTTAGTCCACACCATTAACTCCGTTAGTGTAATTATTGACTATATTACCCTTAGTAAATAAAAAATAAATAAAACCCTTATCATCATCTACCATTATCATTCAACCTTAACCCATCTCTCTATCTGTTGGTATTCCTCTATCACCACCACCACCACCATCGCTCACCGCCACCCACCACCCACCACCACCATCATGCTTCCATCACCATCTTCATCATGCTTCCAACACCAGTATCACGAATCTAGCAAAAAACAATAGTGATTTGGGGTGATGAATCTGTTTAATCAAGTATCACTATCATCATCTATCTCATCGTAGTTCATCTTCATCTCCCTTTCTTTCTTTGATTTCAATAGATCTATAAAGATCTACTGGTTGTAAGAGGTGGTGGGTGATTGTGGTGGTGGTGAGCGACTGTGGTTCTGCCCTTCTGTCTTCGATTTCAATTTATAGATCTGCAGGTGGGGAGCGACTGTGGTTTTGTTGTATGATAGTGGCAGAGGTGAGCGATGATGGTGGAGGTGAGAGATGGTCGTTCTGGTTCACGGTGGTGCCATAGTTGTCAATAGCGAATAACAGTAAATAGCGACAAGCCACCTATATGCTATGTGGCGAATAGCGGTAAATAATGACCGCTATTTCGTGTTTAGCGATTAAGTAGAATAATGTGTAAGAATGTTTTACATTCAATAGATAAGCATGTTTAGCAATAAAGTAGTAGGAAATCTAAGCAAAGACCCCCAAAATAGCAAAAATACTCGATTACTAATCATCAAAATCTCATATTTACCAAAAATTAAAAATTAAAAATTAAAAAATAAATAAAAAAAAATAAAAAATTCCACTATGTGATCGCTATTTACAAATTGCGAGGGAGGGGCGTCACGCTACATAGCGCGCTATAGCGGTCGCTATAGCCGCTATTGACAACAGGGGGTGGTGCGATGGTGGTGGGCGGAGAGGGCAGTGGTTGTGCCGACATATTGGGGTTGGGGGAGTCTTGGGTGAAGAGATAGAAAGAGAGAGAGAGAGGGAGAGAAAGAGAGAAGGAGGGGGGGGGGGGGGTTGGAGGTCGAAGTGGCGGCATGAGGTGGCGGTCATAGTGGCCTGGAGGTGGAGGTGGAGGTGGCGATGGTGGTCGAAGGTGGCCTAAGGGTGGAGGTGGTGGCCGGTGGTTCTTGAATTTTAGATGAGAGAGAGAGAGAGAGATGGGTAGGAGGTCTTGAACCATGATGGTGGTGTTCTTGTTGGGAATGGTAATGGTGGTAGGTGGTGGTGGTGGGTGGGTGGTGGTGGACTTGTTGGGAATGATAATGGTGGTGGATGGGATATGGTTTAGATGTTAGATGATGAAAATGGCAAGATGATGATGATGATGACTATCTGATAAAGATTTTTTATTATTTTATATTTAATCATAAGGGTAATATTGTAATTTACGTTAATTTAACGAAAATATTTTAACAGTGTTAATGATTTTAATGAAATTAAAATAAAACTTGAAACTATTAAATCGTCTGTGATGAATAAACTATTAAATTGAAACCATAATTTTTATTAAAATGTTAGATACCAAAATATTATCATCACTCGAAATAAAATATTAGGTGTGATGAATAGGTTGAACCACCTCCTCACCGAGAATCAAGCAACGTGTTGGATCAGTTGCGCTTTATCGGTTCCATTCTTCTGCTATTTATTTAATAAAATTTATTCTTCAACAATCAATCAATCAATCTGTTGTTTTCAGATACAAAACTCAGTGTATAGAAGAATCTAATTTCTAGGGTTTCGAATCCAATCGACTGTGATGATTAGGAGAGCATCGCACGCAGGTTCATGGTACTCCAGTAATCGTAAGTTCCATTCAATTCTTGCACTTTCATACGCACTTCCGATTAACCCATTACTGATTTCTGATAATCCCCCTTTTAATTGCGCTAACTTTTGACTGTTTGATGGTAGATCAAGCTAAATTTTGAATTAGTGAAGGCCGTTGTTGGTAGATTGTGTGTAGCTTTCTTTTAGTTAAGAATTATTCAGTGTATATGTTCATCTGTAATTGTTTAAAGATGGTTGTTTTTGCTGTTTGTATGTAGTTTAAGCTCTGTTTCGAGGAATCATGAATTCATGATTGTTGTTCACTTCAAAATTGGTGCAATTTACCACTTTTTGAAGAGTAACATTTGGATTGATTTCTGATTTTGTAACATTACAAAGTTATCAGCTTTATTCAGTATTATTTATGGTTAAAGAACAGTTAGATGATCTATATTAGTGTTAATGTGGCTTATTAAGTTCTTAATTATTGATGGGGTTGGAAGGATGACTAATTAGGTTAATACATTTTTAGCAGTTACAGGTTCGAATACTATTTCATAGTTTTTCGTGTAGCAGTAGTACAATGCTACTGATGGTTTTGTTTGTTGATGGTTGTTTGAACTTTGATGTCAATGTTAATTCGTTGATTAATCACAAACATATATACATGCACACACTCTCTCTCTCTTTTATATGTGTTTTTGGCTATAAAAGGGCCTAGATTTGCACGCAAATGAAAGGATTTGGGGGGGTGGGGAGGGCTTGTTTTCTGTTATTTTAGCTGTAAAAACTTGTATAAGTTAATTACAAAGTGTCATTAGATCATATTAGTGTACCCTTTTGTGCATAGAATACAAGTTATATTTGTAACAAAGGTACCTTCTTTTTGGTACACTAGCTCAAAAGTTGGAGGAAGAACTTGATGGATGGCTTAGGGAATGTGGTTTGACCAAGTCTCCAGATGTACGGGGTGTAATTGCTCCGTAAGCAAACATTCACTGTTTATTTTACTCTAGTTTTTTACTTTTGATTGAAATGGGTTGGTTGGACGGGTTGGGCAACAGTCAAAATGGGTTATTTTTTGCTATGGTCAAATGGGTTGGCTTGGATCGGGTTGACATGAAACCCTTTTTGAGTTTTATCAAGGCTTTGAAATTCTTAGTTATAAGGGTTAACCGCACAAACTGTAAATATACTTCACAGTTTACACATCTTCATGGTTTTAGCAACCAACTTTGAATTAGGCGCAAAGTAGAAACCAATCTACTCTGGGCACTTGCTGGTGCCATGCTCGCCACTACGTCATACGGCGCATATGTGAAAAATGCTTATATGGAAATAAATTATAAAATATTATATATATATATATATATATATATATATATATATATTTTAAATTTATGTTTTTCTAAAGTTTATATATAAAAATGGTTACTAAATTTAACATCAGATGCCATGCGGCATATAGATACACATGCAGTGTCAACAGTTTTTATACACCATACAAGAATGCCCAAGTGGTTGAACAAGTCACCCGTTGCTACAATGGCTAATAAAGTGTTATGTGGTTGTCGAAATCAGGGTAATGATTTGTAAGTTGCTTTCTGTTTTATGCCCAATTTGAACTTGGTTGCTAAAATCAGGAAGTATAAAGTTTGTCTCCCTTTTGTGTAGATTTCCCTATTGATAAATAATGTGTTCAATACGGTTACAAATTTTTTTCCTGTTCAATACAATTACAATATTTCTTCAATTACATTAATCTCTTTGTAAAAAGGTCATTTAGTAGGTAGTTTGCGTGCATTTTGGGCGACTACTAACCCGTTCAACTCATTTGACGTGTTTTTATATTAGTTTAATTTTTTTTTGTTACCCATGTGACCCGTTAAGAGATATAACATAACTTGAATTCGTTCATAAAGAGTTTTAACGTACATTTCTATTAAAGTTTCTCTTCCTAATCTATTTATTACGATTTTGCTGGTATAATGCCACTAGACATGCAGGTTATTCTTATTCTGGTCGTGCAGCAGCCTTTGCATTTGGAAGCATAGATCCAACTAACATGTAAGCCTATTCCTTAAGAAATCATACATTTTTATACAATTACACACCATCCGCCTTTATATATGTGCTAATATTTCTAGAATTGAAACATATATGTTGGTGGTCTATTTGGTAATGATACTCAATAATGTCCGTGTCTAGTAAATATACATTTTTCAAATGCGCTAGCATGATAATTTTGGGAGTAAAAAGAATTGAAATACCTATCTAGTGGCATTGGTGATTGCCGGCTCATTATAAAAAAAATGCCACCAAAACAAGAATGTGATCAAATTACCAAAAAAGCCCGTTTAAAAAAAGTATAATTACCAAGTCGGGACATTAGTTAGTATAATTACTAAAATAGGCCACCATCCTATGTACCTTGCTTTGCTGTGAGATTAGTTGTTTATAAATATCAAAAACCTAGTCTTTCATATTATCTATTTATCTATTTTTCAACATAACCACATGTAAGCTATGGTATATATTTTTATATCTGAAATTGTTTGTCTTTTCAGTAACCGAATATTTCTTCTTGGTCCATCTCATCATCATTACACCCCTAAATGCGCTCTTTCAAAAGCAACAATATACAAGACACCAATAGGTGATCTTCCTATTGATCTTGAAGGTACTTCAACATTATTTACATTTCTACACTTTTTTGTTGAGCTTATGAACCCTGAAATTTTGTGAGGTACTGTTAGGTTATATTCTAACAAAAAGAAAATTTATTAAATATAGTCATTGAAGAGCTAAAAGCTACCGGAAAATTTGACATGATGGATCTTAATGTTGATGAGGCTGAACATAGCATGGAAATGCATTTGCCGTATCTCGCCAAAGTATTTGGTGGGTAAGTCTAATTTTTATTACCAATTCTTTTTATCACTACAATTAGAGGTGTCAATTTTGATTGTTTGTTTTTGAATAAGTTGAATTGGGTTCCAGCCTAAAAACGTACCGCCCCTAAACCAAAGTCAAAAAATCCCGAAGGTGCAACCGAACCGGACCTGAAGAGTTGGTCGGTCTCAGTTTACACAAAAATTTGGCAGGTGGTTGGCTTTCTGCTTAGGTTGGACTAAAGTTAATTTAGGCTGGAACTGTATGATGGGTTTCTTTTAGATAGAATTTCTTTTCGGTCTCAGATGGATTTGAATTATTAAGGATCCAAAAATCACCACAAATATAAATTCAAACCATGTCATAGTTCATAAATAAACAATTTATAAATATTATTTAATTTAAACAAATTCAATTCAATTCATATTTCTAACTAAATTAATAAACATAATTCAATTTAGTTCAAATTTATAATTAATCGTCATTGTTTGTCTTCGATCTTCATTCAATCCTCATTAACACAATTTTCCTGGAAATATCTAAAATAACAAATGATTTGAAATTCAACAACTTCGATCAATTACACAACAAATTAAGAACAACATCCTAAAAAGTATCTTTTGCAAGATCATCCAATCCTTGATTTTGTTGATTTCCTCTCTTGACTTTCAAATCCAATCTTGTGTATGCTCCAATAATAGGAGAGTATAACAAACTTCTATACACTTTAATACCAGTCTACCTATTTAAAAAGTTGACTCTAAAGTACCATTGAAACCGAAATTGCGGAAGTAATTAACAAACCAATCAGTATCAATTACTTCTGAAGTATATAAAGCAAATAAAAATAATGAGCATATAGTGAATAGTTATATAAGCATATAAAAATAATAAATATATTTCGTCATTTTGAAAGAGTTAGACAGGACATGTTTGGCTTCCACCATGTCAATGTATCAACACCTGTACTATTTCTTTGATGCATCCTTTTCATCATTTTATCATGAGTAATATTCCATCTAGTAGGACAATCAAGACATAATAAAGTTTTTGATTGTATCTTTTCTCAATAACACATGTTTTAAACATGTCAAGCCTAGCGCGTGATTGTCTTATATATCTAACTGCATTGTCAACACACTTCACTGTTATATCTTGTGTTTTCAATCCATCTTTAGCCCAACCATGTTGTTAATCAAACACCTAACATGGAGATACTTACCATTATGTAATAAATAAGGTAATTGATTTCTCAAAAACCTAACTCTAATGTCATTTGACGATGCATTATCCATAGCTATGTTCATCCAATCACTCTTCAATAGCCTTTTTGATTTCCTCACCCTTATGGTTAAAAATAGAACTAAAGTTGATGATTCTCTTATGTAAGGTTCACTTATAATCTATTATAATATGTGCAGTTAAACTCATGTAATTGATCATTTGAATTGAGGTCTATGTATCAGTTGCAAGACAAATTCCTTTGTTTATATTTAATCTAAAATATCTTTTAACTTGTTTTTTTTTTCAAAATAATAGTCACAAATCTTCCGAGAAATTGTATACTGTGAGGTATAGTAAAAGTAAAACAAATTGTTTTCATATATATCCTAAGCCCCCTCTTGTTGAATGAACGAGTCCGGAAGTTCGTCCACTATTATCGTTTTAACCGAATCTGCTTTTAACTTTGAGGCATTGAGCTTCCATGTTTTTAAAATACTACCCCTCATCATCAACATTTTTTTTTGTCATAAATATATATTTTTTTGTTATTTGAGTTATTTGGGATTAAATTTATAACTTGGTTGATGTTGACAAAATGTGGATGTTCCTTTTTATACTGTGTGCACACGAAAATTGATGAATGATACCAACATCTAACTTTTTTAGATTTTAAACAACTATACTATATGTTTTAATCATCGATGTGGAGGGGAATTTAAAGTTAGATTGGGTATTGTGCTTTCGTTTTTTGTGCACATGCGGTAAAGAATGGAACATCCACATTGGCTCGACATCTACCAAGATGCAAGTTAAACCTGAAAAATCTCAAAGAACAAAAAGGTTTGTTTGTGAAAAAAAAATGTTGATGGTGAGGTAGTATTCCTTTAGAAACATGGAAGTTTGGACGTCTTAATAGTGTTAAAGAAGTTTTAGTTAGTATGATAGCAGTGAATGCACATTCCATTCTCATTTGTTGAATTGGAGGGTTTAAAAATATATGGAAACAATTTTTCTATGTTTATAATCCCCTTACGGTTCACAATTTCTCGGGATAATGGTGACTTTGTTTGTAAGAAGCTGTTTTCTAAATAAAAATAAACAAAGAGTTTCTCTTACAATTAAGTGGACTTCAGTTTGAGGGATCAAAATGATATGAACCTTACATAAGAAAATCAACTTTAAGCCTATTTTTAGCCTTAAAGATGAGATGGAGAGGACTATTGAAGAGTGTTTGGATGAATGGAGGATAATGTAATAAAAAATCACTATGTATAATGCATCGTTAAATGAACTTGCAGTTATTTTTTTTAAGAAATAAGTTGCCTAATATAGTATGTAATGATAGGTATCTCCATGTTATGTGCATGACTCATTATAAATTTGGTTGTTAAAAGATGGATTGAAAACATAATGTAATAATCGAGCAAGTATCAATTGCAGTTAAACGTACGAGACAATCATCTGCTAGACTTGAAAGGTTTAAAGCATGTGTTATTGATAAAAATATAGAACTAAAAGCTTTATTATGTCCCGATTACCCCACTAAATGGAATAACACTTACAATGATATGTTAGAAAAGGCTACCAAGTTTAGTAAGACTTTGAACAGAAAGATCCAGATTAGAAGAATGATTTATATGGTTAAGCCCTGGGTCGAACCAATTGAGATTATGTAAGGAAGTTTGCCAATTTATTGAACTATTTAAAAGGAAAACTGTAAACAAGGGTTCAACGTATGAGGCAAACATAGTTGTCAAAAGCGACCTAGGCGCGCGCCTAGGCGTTCAGGCGAGGCGCAGCGCAGGGAAAACGCCTCATGGCAGCCTAGGCGCTCCGGCGAGCTTCGGGCGAGGTTGCAACTAGTTTCCGGTGATATTCCGGCCAAGTTCTGGCCAAAATATAAGAAAACTATATCAAGATTAAAGTTTATGGAGAGAGAACGGGTAGAAATGAGATAAAACGTAGTGCAGTCCTTTCTTTTGGCTTTCTTTTATAAGCAAAAAGGACAACATTTCTGATCTTCAACAAGTTTCAACAGGCTGTTGATGGTGACTAAACACTGCACTGTTAAATTGTTTTTTTAACCCATTATATTAAACAAAACCCAAAAAATCGGTGGCTGAAGACTAAACATTATAGTGTATGGAAACGCAATATACACAGCCACCTAACATCTAAACAAGCATTAGCAGAACATGAACCGTATATTATTCAAATCTAACCTCAAATAAAAACTTTGTTGATTTTTAGAAATGCTTATAGTTAGATTATTAATTGTTTATTAATAAGATATATATTTTTTTATGCCTGTTATATTTTTATTTTTCCTATTTGTACGCCTTGTTTAACCCAGGCATGCGCTTTTATTGTGCCTTGCGCCTAGGCCACAGGCGAGGCCTTTGCGCCTTGAGTGCGCCTAGCGCCTTTGACAACTATGGTGGCAACCCATCAATTTTACTATGAGGTTAAGAATGTTAACTTTGATGAATTGTTGAATGAAGTTAATCGAACACTTTGAGTTTATGAAAATGGTAGCATGATAGAGATGTAAGTTTGAAAAATATTTTTGAATTTTTATTTATAAAATATATGTTGTTATATTGGGTTCTCATATGATAATATGAAGCTTTGAATTAGACAATATGGTCGTGAGAGAGTTTGTAAAGTGAACAAAAAGAAGATATGCCACATGAAGAATTGGAAAATATGGTAGATAACGTGATAGATGTTGCCAGAAGTGAGATACAATAATTTTTTGACTATGGCGTTTTGTGTCAAACAAGTTCAAGTTATCTCCCTAGGAAAGAGATTAAATTCGAACAGTTTCGGGCGATGTAAACTCGTTTCATGGTGATTTAAAAGGTTTCGAGGTGAGTTCATTCTTTGATGATTAGATAAAATTAGAGAAGTATCTCAAGCATGACGTAGAAGAAAATAGTACAAGCTTCAATATATTGACATCGTGGAAGGCAAATATGTCTTTGTATTTGCTCTTTCAAAGATGGTGAAATGTATTACTTATTATTTTTATATGCTTATTTCACTATTTACAAGATCATTACTATTTTTATTTTCATAAAAAATATTTTGGCAATTCCTATTTAACCGCTAACTTCAAAGTGGGTTTTTAGATGGACATGTATTGGACTCGTGTAGAAGTTCATTATCCCCTTCTATTGTTGAAGCATTAATCTATACTCACGATTGAGTTTGAATTATTTTTAAAAATTTTCAGATATTTCTAAGAACATTGGGTTGATATAAACAATGACGATTATTTACGAATTGAATTATTGTTTTTGATATTTTAAATCTGTTTATGAATTATGAATCGAATTGACTTCTGTGAAAATTGTTTAATTATGAATTTTAACATAGTGTGATTTTTTTTGGTTGTGATGGTTTCTAGATCTTAATAATTCAAATTCATCTTAGACTAAAAAGAAATCTGTCTTAACACTTTCAGCCCAAAATATATTTGGTCCAACTGAAGAAGCCAAATCAACCCGCAAAACTCGATACCGACCAACTCTCTCACGGTCCGGTCCTCGAATAACACTCGCCCATAGTTGTTAATAGCGAATAGCGGTAAATAGCGACAAGCCACTTATATTATATGTAGCGAATAGCGGTAAATAGCGACCGCTATTTCGTGTTTAGCGATTAAGTAGAATAATATGTAAGAATGTTTTACATTCAATAGATAAGCATGTTTAGCAATAAAGTAGTAGGAAATCTAAGCAAAGACCCCCAAAATAGCTAAAATACTCGATTACTAATCATCTAAATCTCATATATACCAAAAAATAAATAAAAAAAATATAAAATTCCGCTATGTGGTCGCTATTTACAAATAGTGAGGGAGGAGCGCCACGCTACATAGCGCGCTATAGCGGTCGCTATAGCCGCTATTGACAACAGGGCACTCGCCAGATCTTCATGTTTCACCCCGGTCGGTCTGTTTTGACCTGACACACACCGTAGGAATAAAAAAGTTGGAAAATGTATTGCAGTAAATAATCTCAGTGCGTAATGTTTTCTTCATTTATCGAGTAAACCAGAATGTAAAGTAAATGATTTTATTTTATTTACTATGGGATAATATTATAGTTTTGAAATCATAATTAACAAACTAATTAGTATTAATAGAAATGAAGAAAAAGTGTTTATGTTAACCGTTTGTTCCCTGCCATTTTTTGCAGCTTCTTATTTTACATGTTTATTATCCCTTGCAGGCATGCGGTGAAAGTTGTTCCTATTATGGTTGGTGCTGTAAGTGCTGAAAATGAAGCCATGTATGGGCGGCTGTTAGCAAAATATATTGATGACCCCGCAAATTTCTTTTCAGTGTCATCGGATTTTTGTCATTGGGGTTCTCGGTGAGTTCTAATTTCTTAAGTCCTTAGTTACAATATATTAACAGGATTAAATATATCAAGGCCACCAAGTATTCCACCTGTTTGTTATGACCATCCATATATCTCGTTTCATTTATACCAATTTTGACATGAGTTTTGGCCAAATATAATGACGAAAAGACCCTTAAAAATCTAACAAACATACGTAATAATAAGAAAAGGTTGTTCCTAGAGAGGCCCCCGACTCAAAAATAGATATAAAACGCACAGCAGAATACGATACACCAAAATAAGAAAACTTACAATAAAAGATTAATTTATCATAGATAGAACATAAATGAACAAAAAGACATAAAACACCCTAAGACTAATTTAGCTAAGAGTATATTTGGACCCTTAAAAAACTAAAAAGACATTATTTCCATGAGGTGTCAACATGTTGTAAGTTAAAGTTGACGTCTTTTAAAAATTTAAGGGTGTTTTTGTGATTCCGCATGTTTTTGGCCAGAATTGTTCTAAATGAAATGAGAGATACTTGGGTGGCCTATAGCCCTATAGAATGCCTTTGATATATGGGTGGGTCGTGGGTATAACAAAACAAGGTTGAATACTTGAGTGCCTCCACATATATTCAACCTCTGATTCATGGTAGAAGATTAATGTATAATATTATTATATATAGGTTTAACTTCATGCATTATGACAAAAAACATGGACCTATTTATAAATCAATCGAGGCATTGGACAAAATGGGGATGGAAATTATAGAAACCGGAGATCCGGATGCATTCAAACAGTATTTGTTGGAAACTGATAATACTATTTGCGGACGCCACCCCATCAGTGTTTTCCTCCATGTAAGTAATGTCATTTCTCAATTGCCCCTTGCTGAAGCCCCCGGTTATTCTCGATTTGAAAACCAAAAGTCCGTTTTGAAAGAGTCGTAAGAAGGGTAATTTAGACTTTTGACTTATAGGTGGATGTTTGAGGACTTGGTGTTTTAACCTGTCCTCTATTGTGGTTTTCAACAATCACTCGAAAACAAAATCACCAAGTACCTTCTTAAAGAATCAGAATTTGTCAAGCACATTCAAACACCATGTCTTATAGTCTAACTTTTTTGCAGCTAATTATATAATTTTGACCATTTTAACTTTGCATAGTCAGTTTTAAAGCGCGAATCGAAATACCCTACTATATCTTTTTCTCTTTTTCTTTTTAATTTCTTCTAATAAGTTGTTGATGATAATGAGCAGATGTCGAAGAACTGCTCAACAAAAATAAAAATAAAATTTATTCGATACGAGCAATCAAGTCAGTGCAAAAGCTCAAGAGACAGCAGTGTAAGCTACGCATCAGCATTAGCGAAGCTGGATCACTAGTTTTTTTTCATTTCTCGTGTATTTTCTTTCCTTCTGTTGATACATTTGGATATTTGATCCTGTTTGTTTCTTATCAATAAGATAACATTTCTGGATCTTAATTTAAAAAAACCTTTAATCAGTTTCTGTAAGATAACATATTTAACTTGTTAAAACAAGTTTCTGGCGCAAAACGACAAAGTTTGAGTTGTGGCGTTAAAAGGGGGCAATTTTGACTTTTTTTTATCAGTTTGTCGATTCGGGATATGTTCCACCTTAATGGGTAAGACTTGCAAAAAAGAAGCTGGTTTAAAAGGAAATGGTCAAACCGGTCTAATGGCATCCAAAGCATATTTTATAAGATGTCTTCCTTGCTCAATGATTTCTCTTTGGTGCCTTGGTTGTGGTGCTCGTGCCAATCCGCATAGCATTCACAGTTTGGTTTGGCTAAATTTTAAGCTAGTATCAATTACCAATATTGAAAATTAGGTTATAATACTAATCGAAGTTCGCATTACTCAGCTTGACACTTTTGAGTTTGGTTTAGCTTGACTCGATTAAAGTAACAGTGCTACTCAACTTGATACTTGAGCTTGATTTGACACGCCACACGAGCAGCTTGATCTCAAAATCAACCTAAATTGCCCCTTTAAAGTATTTGTTTATTACTTCATCTCGATAGCCAGCGGGTCGATAGACTTAATTACACTACTAATCATCAGTTCACCACTTCTATAAACTTAAAATTAGCATATAATATCGTCCAACAGCGACATCCTGGTCCATTACTGTTTTATTAGCAATAGATTGCTACAACATATGCTCGCCACAATGCACATTAACCACGAACAAAAATTTGTTGCCTTAATGAAATGGAACAAATGATTCTCTTGTTTGCTTCATACAAACGGCTATGAGATGTTATTAGTTATTTTGGCGTGTATGTGGAGTAGGGATGGGCGTTTATCTAACAATGTCGTGTATTAAGACACTTTGTTTATTCTAGCTAGGCATGTAGCCGTCTCTGTGGGGAAAAGCCCTCACTTGCAGTTAGCCCAATAACTTTATAAGGTTTGATAATATTGACCTGATCCGTGGGCACCTGGTGTATTTTTGCCCCCTTTAACAAAAACCTATGGATCCGCCATTATAGGTAAACGATAAGCTCATGCACATGAGTTTGCTCTTAACCTTACTGACCAAACAGGGGATCACAAGCAAGTTCGCAAATTGTGCAGAAAGCCATCAGATTCAAAACACTGGTCATACAAACTATGGACTTCTGATACGAACCCAGATCCAAATCGGGTGGTATCTGTGGGCCTATGTACCGAGTCAAAGGGGCAACAGCTTAGTGGGGTTAGTGGGTGAATGGTTAGCTAGTGTTTAGGCGATAACTGCAGCTTAACTGCCTTTGTTCTTCCTATTTATGTTTGCTTTTCTAGGATGTTTAGGGTGTCTTGTTTTGTTTTAGATTACCTAAGCACTGATTGTATTGGAGAATTGCCCTTCTCGAAGCAGGCCGACTATTGTTTGCATTTCAATTACCGGTTCTTATCAACTTCACATGTTTTGTGCACAATGAAAGTCGGTTTGTATGAAAAGGATGATGGACAATGGGAACGATACTAACCTAGCGACCAGGGTAGGCCAATGACTCAGCCCAATGGCTCAGCGTGATCCAAGTGACGGTCAGGTTCTGGTGGTGTTTCATATCATGAGAATCACAAACACTGCTGTTCATATGTATAAGCCAGTAACGGCTTTTTCGCTGTTAACTGTCTTAATTGCCAACCCAACGATGATTAAAATCGTATATGGAGACCAAACAAAAATAAAAAACAAACACGTGCTCTACGAAAATCAAGACGAAGCATAAACAAGGTATAATATTATTATTTCTGTTAATTAGATAGCCTCTGGGCATGAGTTTCATAAGTCAAAACTATATCTAGACCATTAAGGTCACCATTAGATTCAAACTTACAACACATCCATCATTCCCATATTATGACTCTTGACTCTATCTACAAAACTTCCATACCTTTAAGCTGTTACTAGATGACTAGCTCCCTTTATAGGAAGCATGCAAGAGTAAGTCACATACTTCACACTATCTAATAAAACCACCACAAATATTCTTGAAAATGACTTACCCTTACCGCCGGTGCTACCCATCATGCCGTCAACATCACCACCGTCTCCAGCCTCACGAGGATCAACCAACACCGAAACCACCATTGATGAGACAGAATTGTTTTTGTGGCGGGGCTCGTTGTGGTTTGAGTCATGACTGCCTGCTTCCGCTGTTTCTGCCACTCGTTCTTTTGTGACGTTGGTGGCAGAACCTGAAAGGGGAATTGGAAGACCGTGGAGGATTCTTCTGTTTTTAACGGTGGTGATGTAGGTTGAGTTGTCGTGGTTTTCAGTGGAAGTGATGTTGACTACTGATGCGGCGGGAACTATGGCTCCTGAAGCTGAGGCACCCAATACGTCAAACTGAAATACTTCAGTGCACATGCCTGAACTCAACATAGGTCCTGTGTAACAAAAACATTTTTAGATTATTACATGTTTAAATTTGATGGTGTGATATTATATGTTTAGAATCAATAATTGGCCATAATAAATCAATGTCACAGAAAATTTAATGAGATGATCCAAATACTTGAGCGTTTGGTAAATTCTGATTGTTAACAGAATTCAACAAAACTATTTGAACATAACAAAAACCGTCAATGAAATATAGATTAAATGAAGGGGTAAGTATGCAAGTTTTCTTTACAAATGGATTTTGGTTGCAGCTAAGATGAAACTGGTATCTTGACCCGATATCATAAGCAACTTATTATAGCTATATTGAGTCGCAACACAAAACAGGAATCTAAACACCCCTAAAAGCTCAATTATGGCGATGAAACATGTCCCGATAAGAAACTACAACGTTTTCACAAAAAAAGTTATCACATTTTTCTTCTTCTCCCTAATTAAATTTCCAAAATCCACCAGTTTCTATAATAACATTCTAGAAATCACTTCCTTTTCTAGCAGATCTGATCTACTGTGTTCTTAGCTAGATTACAATCATGATAAGATGAGATAACCAAAAAAAGGAATTCATATGCTACAAAATAACAAACTAAGCAATATAAGCAGTTAATCATATAGGTAGGATATATGATGAAAACAGCTAAAACTGAAGTGTGTGCAAGCAGGTGATATGGAAGTATAATTGAGATGCAAGAATGAGCAACATTTACCAGCAAGGCCTTCACGAAACCACTGTTGCAATTTACCATCAGCATGCTTCGACTTCAAATTCTCCTTATCTGACGAGAGAGCCCTTTGATGATCACTTGAAGTCCTATACATATGTGGCTGCCTTCCACCATTCCTATTTACCGCTGGAATGGAGATAGCAGGGACCAAATCTAACGAAACCGCCAAACTAGTATCATCTTTTATACTCATTTCTTGTTCTTCAATAGACGCCATAGCTTTCTCACTCGCCAGAACAGAATGGATTATCAGATTACCATCAATTTTCACAAGCTTATCATTCCTCGGAACATACAGAGACGCAACAAGAGGCTCACTCACATTACGATTAGTTCCATTGACATGATCATCACCCATCAACACCCTCCCATGGTGTTTCTGATTGTATAACTTATAATCATCAGATTTACCAGAATAAACACCATCAGTCACTCCACTGAACTTAACATTCATAATAGGAACCAACCCACCAAAAAGCAAGATAAACAGCAACAATCCAAGAAAGCTAACACCAGCAACCTTTTTAGTTTTCGATTTCGTTTTAGATGTACCTTCAGCAGCTTTCTTCACCTCAACCTTTTTTGATTTCTGCGAAGACGCAGGCTGTTGAGGCTTCAACCGAGGAATCGGAACCAACGGCACTTGCGAACCCTGTGGCTTGACAACATAAGGTGGACAAGGCATCCATGGGTATCCCATGGGCGCCATTGCAGGGTGCGGTGGGTACATCACAGGTGGAGAACACACACCACCACCACCACCACCACCAGCAACCATCTGTTGCTTCAGAGTTGCATTCTCCGCTGCAAAGTAAGTAATTCTAGCATTCAAATCCTGTATAGTCGCATGCATTGCCCTAACTTTATCCTCCAACTCCTCCACATAATGCTTCTTCCTCTGCCGCGAAAGCTGAGCGCTCTCACGGTTCCTAATCAACCTCGCTTTCTTCTTCTCATCTTTCTCATCAACTTGATTCGAATTCTCCGTCATCGTAGAACCTTCATTCGACCTCCGATACTTCATCGTCCTCGACTCCGAATTCACGTCACAACTCTCGTTCTTCCTCTTCAACACGAAACCACTCCCCGTCTCCCGCTTCACCTTCTGATCCACAACCGAATTTCCAGACTCCGGCGACGGACAACTCATTCCAGCCTCCGATCCGGCAGAACCGCCATCACCAGAGCCCTGCGACGACACCGGATTCTCCAAAACTCTCACAGCCTTCACCGTTTCCTCACCGGAAGTACTCTCCGGAGACGGAATGTTGAGAAATCCAGAAACATCCGATCCGTGATTCTCCGAGCAATTATCGGGATCAGACACAAACTCATTGAACTCAGAGGACGACAGATCAAGCAGATTGGAAGGATGCAAGGTCGAATTGAGAAACTCTTCGGTATCCGACGGGAGATGAAAGTCGTCAAAGGTGATGTCGAAGGCTTCGTCGTCGAAGAGGTGGAAGGCGTCGGGTAATGTGAGGTCGTCGGAGAAGATGGCGGAGGTGAGCGGTGGAATAGGTGGCGGATCGGCGACGGCTGGCGGGTCGTCGGACATTGTTAGGGTTTTGGTGGTGGTGGTCGGAGAAGAAGAGTCTAGAGTTTGTAGAGAGAGAGAGAGAGAGAGAGAGAGAGGGGTGTTTGGGGGTTTGTTTGAAGGTATTAAACGCATCGAAGGTTTCCGTTTAAAAAACGTTACTTGCTTCCACGCACTAACATCAAGTTGATAATATTATCCGTCTTTCTCAATCTAATATTAAAATAATAGATGTTATAAATATAAGTTGTTGTGAAAGACAAAAATGTCCCTTGACTAAATATTTGTTATTCCATTAGTCTTGATTTTTTGAATGGTAATCTGGACTGCTTCTATATCTAATTCATTTCAAACTATTAAGGTATGTTTATTAACTGGAATTGAAATTAAAATCGGAATTTGAAAGAACTGGATTTAGAATTTAATATTTTTTATAGGTTATAAAATTCAAAAAAATTGAAATCTATCAAACTAATTTAATTTTCAAATGCATTTTTGTGACAAAATACGAATAAAAGAATTAAAATTTATTATTCATTTCGACTCATCACCGCCGCTACATACCACCGACCGTGCGTCACCCTCGCCATAGACAATCGACTAGGGCCAACGACCCACCACCAGCAATCGACCGTACCCCGCCACTACTATCGTTGCCACCAACCGATCATGCTCGCCGCCAAAAAACTATCGGTCACCATCGAGCGCGTCTAAAACCGACGCGATACGACGACGACAGTTGGTGGTCGGCCGCGGGCGCGATTGGTGGTGACGGGCATTTGTCGGCGGCAAGCGCGATTGGTGGCTAAGGTCGGTGGCAGCAGAGGTCGGAAGGCGGTGGCAATGGAGCTCGGAAGTGGCACTCAGAGGCGGCGGTTGGCGGTCGGAGGTCGCGATCGGGGGCTACGGCAGTGAACTGACCACCGTCGTCCGCCACCGCCCCCGACCTCCGACTGCTAACCACCCTCGCTGATTGCCACTTCTGATCGCGACCGCCAACCTTAGCCACCAACCATCGACCTCCAACCACCACCACCATCGACCTTAGCTACCAACCATCACTACAATTCGCCGACCCCCACAAGCGCCCACCGACCCTAACCGACGACTGCTCCCAACAACTCAAACCTGCCGACAACCGATCGTGCCGTCACCATTATAGACAATCGACAGTCACCGCTGACTGCGCTTGCCGCCGACAAACGCCCATCTCCACCGACCGGGCCCGCAGCCGACCACTGACTGTCGTCGCCGAACCCCATAGGTGGTGGGTGTGATCGGTTGGTGGCAACGACAGTAGAGCGTACGGTCGGTTGTTGTTGGTGGGTGCGGTTTACAATGAGTAATAAATTTCAATTCCCTTATGAGTTTTTTGTCACTAAAATGTATTTAGAATTTAAGTTCCTTTGATAGATGCAAATTCCCTTGAATTCCAAATTATTTGAAAAATATTGAATTTCAAATACAATTTTTTTAAATTTCAATTCCAATTCCAATTCCAATTTCAATGCATTTCTTGAACCAAACGCCCCTTTAGATGCCAAAGGTGTGACTTAAATTAAATTACATAGACCATTTGTGTAATAACTCTTTCATTATTAGATAAATTTCCTTCAAAGATAAATATTTAACCTAAAGGGCTTGTAGCATACTGTAAAAAAATTGTTTCTCTTCAACCTTTTACTTTTTTTTCTTTGTGATATATTTCATAGTTGTAACTCTTTACTTGATCAAAATTTTATGGTATCCATTAAAACGTTAACACATTTTCATATACATAATCCATCACTTTAACAACCAGTCATCAAGTTTTTTTTATTGATCTCAAATTCTAACCATAACAATTTTCTTCATCAAATAAGAACTCTAGATTGGTACCTTTTCAAGTTAATAAACTGACAACAAGTTCTCATAACGGTTAGGCATGACAAAGACATCAAACATGACAATGTTGTTTGCTAGTTTTAAATGACTAATTTTAGTTACTTTAGTAGAAGTTTCATCTGGATGTCCTACATTTATGTTAAACACAGAACCATCGATATAGTTAACCAAATATTTATCAATTTTGACCATATGTTGATCTAACCTGGTCATCGATGCCAGTCTTTTCGAGACCAACTTATTCACCCACCTCTATAGTATCTTGAACCTCTTCCTCATCATCGTCATTACTTCCCGGGTCGGACTCAATATTTTGTTGTGTATTTATTGGGGTTTCATCTATCTGACATATATCATCCGCATCCTCCTCCCATTTTGAATTGCCAGTATCGTTACCAACGATCACCTCATCTTCATCAATCCTTTCTAACCGTCGTCTTCTAAGTGAAGGATCCCCACTTCCTTTATTTATCAATGTATACCTTTATCTTTCTTTGCTTATGCTTGCCTCCATCCCTACGTTCAGATCCAACAACTTTTTCTTGGATATAATCTTCTTGGTTTCAGCATTTGGGCCTTAGCTTTGTTCGGAGATTCCCTCGTCCTTTTCTTTTGTACCCAACGGTCTAGATCCCTTCTTTATTGCTTATATCAGCATCTTGGGGCAGGCCTAGACAATCATTTATTTGGACCCCAAATTCTAAAGATTACATGGTGGTAGCATTAACTTCTAGCCACCCTGTGCATGTTTCCATGCTTCCATGCAATAATGATTACTCTCCATGCTTTGGTCGGGAGTAGACCCAGGCGATTGTTCAATCCTTTCTAACTATTGGAATTCCCCGTTTTCCATTGCATTATCCTTAGGATCATACGCCAACGATGATATTTTCGATGATACATTCCGACCATCACTTGTGGGGGAGTTCAACGTTGGTATATCCTTCAAGAAATTCAAAACCCACATTTCTACATCCTTTGTGATCCAGCAATTGAAGTGGATGTTCGATGATACATTCCGACCATCACTTGAAAGGGAGTTTAGCGTTGGTATATCCTTTAAGAAATCCGAAACCCACATTTCTACATCCTTTGTGATCCACCAATTGAATTAGATATTCCTTCATTATAAAGAGATTGATTCATCAAACCTCCCATTTTCTACCAGAACTCTAATTATGTCATATGATAAATTACTATATGTTATGGAATTTTTCGGTCCTTGAACTATCCTTTCGAACCGTACCCCGATTTTATTAAAGATCTTCTTATCCTATCGTTGTGCATTAACACCATTTATCTTGATTCATGCTATTCTTTCGTAACTTACATTCCTTTCGTCCTATGCTAGCAAATTGCTGAACTATTGATGTGTGTTATATATATATATATATATATATATATATATATATATATATATATATATATATATATATATATATATATATATATATATATATATAATGGATTTTACACAATTAAGCTTTATATTTATAAAAATGATTTTCATCTTATGACTAACTATACACATAATAGGTAAATGTACCTATCGGATAGTAGTATAGCTTTTGGTAAGAATCAAGTATCGATCCATGAACGCGAGAGCTCCTGATACTAAGCCTTTGTCATTATCTAGCCGAAGAAAGATGATTTATGAATAATATGATTAACTAATTTAGCTAACAATTAAACTAATTGAAGAAAGTAGACGAAGATGAAGATAATCAATCAGAGGAAGATATCACTTAGACTTTGAATCCGCTTAGCAAAACAATGACAACATACATGAACCTATGGTGAGATCATCTTCTACGCATAAAACATGGATGTAAACTAGACTCATGTCAATGTTATCTAATCATATAACTTGTTGCAAAGCTAAAATGATAAACACATAATAGCCACCTAAAGTTATGCCATGAAGACCCAATGATATTATTAACCCAAATTTGAAGATGGTTAGGACTCCCATCAAGGATACCAAACCCACAAATATTTCGAAAGTTAGCACGATAAACTCATGGTAACCACCTCAATTCGCGTAATGTAACTTAGTTATGTAAATCCTTCAATTTATGAATGTCCTAACATGAATACACGAATCATAAACATGCGTATTATATATGGTTATACATACACGATGTTAAGAGATATTCATAACAACACAATGATTTTCACAAACATATGTATTTGGATGCACACTTGATAACCTTGACTAAATAATCAACCATCATTTACCATTCCTAGTCAAATGCCATAAACCACACACTAATGTACGCATTTCATGAATAGATGTTCTAAAACACAAAGTTTTCCAACAATATGTGATTATAACACCCATAAGATTCATCATGTCATCAATTTCAACAAGCATACAAAATCATTAAAGAACATTCATAGCCTTGTAATAAACATTAACCTAATCATCACCAAAAGTTACATGTAAAATGTCTAAGTAAGCTAAGTTTCATCTAATCTAAGTGATAAAGAGTGTTTAGCCTATGAGGCTTACAAAAACCACAACCAAGCTCATAATAATAGAAGAAATCATGATAGATCTAGAGATTTTCAAACTAAAGATGAGTAGAGATGGGTTATGTGAAGTTGAATCTTCCTTTGAAATGCTTGATCTTCAACCTAGCTTGAACTCTTGAAAGAACTCCTTTAAAGTTACCACAAGAATGGAGAAAAACTAGGGTTTCTACTCCAAAATTTGTCTCCCCTAAAATGAAGAAGAAGAAAGGTTTAAAAGGGGGCCTGATGCGTGTTATGACCATGACAGAATCAGTAATGACCATAATGCGTAGAAAAAGGGGCCTGATGCATGTTATGGTTATGACAGAATCAGTCATGACCATAACAGCCTCTAAACTTCCAAAATCTTCATGCATTTCTTGTCTTTTTCTTTTGAAATCATCAAGCAACCATCCAAAACTACAAAATCCAAATTAATCATAATTAAGTATTGATAAAAATGAATTTGTAACAAAAAACACTTAAGATGGGGAAAGATATGCATTATTAACATGTATATTTATTCACATATCAACAATTATCTCATCGATCTTTTTTGTCTTTCTGGAACTTTTTTACATCATAGTTTCTTATAAAGGAAATTAATACTTTCATGCCCCCCGAGTATTTAAGAGCCATGTTAGAGAAGTCCATTCTTGCTAGTATGTTCTTCATTTCACATTAAGTTTTCATATCTCTTGCTTCACCAGTGAGCGAGCAGCCCTCCATGTCTTAAAAGTGTTTATTTCTTTATTGACATACATTGGTTTGTTATCATTCACCTCCACCCTTGTGTGGATCAAGATATCCTTAAATGTTGATTGCCCAGTGTTGACATTGTCGGAATCCATTAGCTTAGTAGTATCTTTCTCCTCCACTTGTCTTTTCCTATGTAGATCTTGTTGTGGTTTCCGATAGTTCTCAATGCGGTTTTCTTTCTTTTCATACTTTGTTGTGTTTGCAGATATGATCATACCTCCCAGACGCATATTGTTGAGATCCCTTGTCACTTTTTCAGCATCCTTTACTCTAATAACTAACAAAGGCGAACCTTTTCTTCGTTCTATCTTTCTTCCTTGGTATGTAGGCATCCACCAAATTCTTGTAATTAAAGCATTCCCACCATAGTTCCTTATCTATTATAGTGTTTAGGAAATAAGCGAGATAGAAAGTTGTTGCGTCCTCCTTTCTTACGTCCCCTTTTCTGTCCTTTCCTTTGTGTTGATTGTAAGGAATACACTTAGAGGCTGATGCACCCAAAGAACAACAAAGAGCTCTCAGCATGCTGAAATGAAGTACAAGGAAGTTACTTTGGAAGATTTGATACAACTCAGTGACTTATGCTAAGTATCAAATCTTCCGAAGCCAAAACACCATATCTTCCAAAGCCAAAGATGAAGTCTTCCGAAGCTTCAAGGACAAAGTCTTCCGATGCCAAAGACTGATTTCTTTCGAAGACAGAGAAAACATGCTTTCTCTGAATCACCTTTTGACAAAAGATGAACAACTTTCCGCTGCCACTTCTGATGACTCGCCAACTTATATGAGTTGGTGAAAAGTCCATGCTTTTGTCAACTGTAGATTAAGGTCTTTTGTCTGTAACTTTCCAACTATGTACTTTTATCCTTTTTTAATAGATAAGGATGTGAGCTATGACATGTCATAGTCACTAGTCAAAAGGCAATGTGTCTTTTGACTCTATATTGATCTTGTTTTCTAAATTAGTGTATCCAGCTAGCCTTCAAAGTATGGCCGGCTGTAGGATGTAGTATAAAGTATCTCAAGTACTTGTATCTTTTATGAATGCTTTGTAACGCTTGTAAGAACTTGAGAGAATATACATCATTTTTGAAAACCATATTTAAGTGTTCTTGTTCTTGTTCTTTTGCTTGTGTTCTTTACATCATCTTTAACTGGTTCCCTATTTGATCTGCTAAGTGTTTCTTATCTCTCCATCCTGTGAAACTGTTGCATTGACCACCCTTCACTGGTCCTACAGTTGGTATCAGAGCATTTCAGGCTCTTGATTGTAAGATCTCACCATCTTTGATCACTTTAGTTTCACAGAACACTTAACAACTCAAATGGCAGCTCTTGCTAAAGCTGATATGGAAACCGATACTATGACAAAGTCTTCACTGATCACTCCTGATGACTTTGGTGCCAACATATGAAATGGTTCATCAAGTCTCAAGACAATAAGATATGGAGATCTGTTGTCGAAGGACCTCACATCCCATGCACCTCTTCAGCCACTGCTAGAGGTGGCATGATACCAAAGGAAATGGCTGACTACTCTGAAGAAGACTGAAAAAGAATAGATGTAGATCAGAAGGCCATGATCGCTTTTCAAACTGCTCTTCCTAACTCCATATACAGAGGCTTTAAGAAGTGCAAGACTGCTAAACAGCTCTGGGATGCATTGAAGCTGATGTATGAGGGGTCTGATGAAGCCAAAGAGAACAAGAAGGATATCATGAAGCAGTAGTTTGAAAATTTCACCTACAAGATAGGTGAAACCATGACTCAATAATACTTCAGGTATGTTGAGATTGTGGATACTCTGATTGATGTTGGTGTAAAGCTTGAGAATAGGGACATAATGAGGAAGTTCATGTTCTCTCTTCCCAGATAATGGACTTACTATTGTGTGGCCATTAAGAGAACTGAGAACCTCTCTACTCTTACTCTCATAGAGCTATATGGTATCCTTAGTGATTACTAGATGGAGATGAACTTGCAAAATCCATCCAGCAGCTCTTCCAACAACCAACAGAGTTCAGCCCTTCATATGGTTAAAAGGGATAGCATAGAACCACAGCATCATCTCATATGCTTTCCTGAAAACTCACAAAATGGTCCTTTCATCACCTTCCACTAGACACCAAAGGAGAGCTACATCCAAGGAAGCCCATTCCAAGAGACAAGCTCTGCACAAGCCTTTGTGTCTACTGATGAAAGTTGTGGCAACTTTCTTTTCACTCTTGAAGACTTGGACTGTATCCATCCAAATGATCTGGAGTACATGGAGATAGTCCAGCAGATGGCTCTTCTCACTCATAGGGCCAAGAAGTTCTACAAGAGGACAGGGAGAAAGTTTCCCAGTAATATGGCCAACGGAAAGTTTGGACTGGACAAAAGCAAAGTGAAGTGTTATAATTGTAACCAGATGGGCCACTTTGCTAGAGAGTGCAAGGCACCAAGGACAAATGGTGGCCAAGCACAAACCAGACCAAGCTACACTGATGTAGCTCCAATAACTGAGAAGCCAAGTCAACCCAAACAACATGCTGCTGTTGCTGTTGAAGAAGGAGGCTTTGATTGGAGCTTTTAGGTGGTAGATGTCTCTCCAAACGAAGCACTGATGGCTGATCATGAAGAAGCTAAGGTGTTGGAACATTTCTGTACCCCTGAATGCATTGCTAAAGTTAACATGTATAGGTCCTATAATTTGGAAGTGAGATCTGACATTGAGTCCTTGAATATTTTAAAAGCTGATTTTAGAAGAGCTGAAAATGACTATAAACTTAAATAGAAGATTTAGAGAAAACCATTTCAACTCTTATGCATGAGCATACAAATTACAGGACTCGGATCAAAGATCTCATTACCAAATTAACTTAATGCCAAGCTGAGCTTGTGATCAGCAAAGTCAAGGCAGAAAAATATGTTCTTGAAGAAGAAACCTTCAAGAACATAATATCTTCATGCATGCATATAAAGATTTTTTATCAGGACAGGCAAGGATTGGGTTCAAGTGAGATAGCTCCTCCACACACATTGTTATCTGTAAGATCTCCAGGGTGTGAAACTTGTCAAGATGAGCTGCCTTCCATAGATCCCATTCAAGAAGAGGATGAAGATGAAGAGGAGGTAGTGAAGGATGAACTGAGGAGAGTGACAAGGGTTATCTTGAGAAAGGACACTATTCTCCTGAAGAGAAGAATGAATCCAGGATGACCAAGTTTGCAAGGAAGAACTTGATCAGGGCAGCCAAGAGAAAGTCCAAGAAAGCCTAAGAGATCAAGACCACCTTCAAATCCAAGCAAAAGCAAGCTTTCTTCTCTATTGGATTTGAAGTGGTAAAAACCCAGGACATAACCATGGACTCTAGTACCAAGAGTTCTAGTTTATGTCCAAGTCATCCTGATTCAAAGAAGAAGAATGATAAAATGTGCACCACTGCTGCACAGCTTGAACCATCTAGTTCCAAAAGCAAGCCTCATCCTAAGAAGCCTGATGCATCATAGTAGAAGATGAAGAAGGAAGCAGAGAGTGATCAGGCTCAACCTCCCTCTCAAAAGAAGATTCTCAGAAGTATGCCAACTAAATGCATCATGTGTGGAAGTACTTCTCACTTTGCCAAGGATTGCATGTATAATCCCAAAAGTACTATCCATATGAATAAGAAGAAAACTTCTGAGAAGAAGAAGAAGAAAATAGCTTCGGAAGAAAAATCTCTTCCTTTCAGAAGCTCCAAAGTGAAGAAGAAGATAAGTGAAAACTTACCTTCAAAAGAAATTTTGGTCTCGGAAGAAAGGAATGCTTCTAAAATACTGAAGTCTGCTGCAGTGGATGCAAAAGCTTCCGAAGTCTCCAAAACTTCCGAAGTCATCAAAACTTCCAAAGTGTTGAAGGCCAAGTCTAGTCTTCCAAGGATGGTGTGGAAGATGAAGGAAGGCCATATGACTGAAAGTTCTTCATCAACAACAACAAATGATCCTCAGAACTTGCATATAGGATCAATTACTATTTTATTATCTTCTTTTCACTTTGACAAGCCCAAGACCAATGAGGCTTGGGTTTCCAAATGTAACTAACCATATCTCTTTGTGTAAGAATAGCTAAAGACTAAAGGAAATATATGGATCATTGATAGTGGCTGTTCTAGCCACATGACAGGCAATGGCTCTTTGCTTCAAAAATTTGAAAGAATTGATGGAGGGCCAGTTGCTTTTGGAGGAAAATCTAGTGGTTACATTACTGGAAGGGGCAGGGTTACAAATGGTAAGCTCAGGATTGAAAAGATAAACTTTGTTAAGGAGCTTGGGTACAATCTTCTGAGTATATCCTAATTTTGTGATCAGAGACACAACATGTTTTTTACTAAGCATGAGTGCATTGTTCTCAAGTCCGGGTTGGTCATTCCTCAAGAGCATATCCTGCTCAGAGCCCCCAGGAAAGGGAGCATGTACAAGATGGACTTGCAAAAAACATCCCCTTCAGGAGAAGTTTCTTGCTTTTTATCTAAGGCCAATAGTGATTAGTCTTTACTTTGGCATAAAAGAATGTGCCATGCAAACTTTAAAAACATGAACAAACTAATTAATAATGATTTGGTAACTAGAATGCCAAAGAAAGAGTTTACAAGTGATGATCATTATGTTGCATGCCTGCAAGGGAAGCAACACAAGGTATCTCACAAGCCAAAGTAAATGAACTATATCACTACACCCCTACACTTATTACATATGGATCTCTTTGGCCCTACCAGTGTAATAAGTTTAAGAAGGACCTCTTATTGCTTGGTGATCACAGATGACTTCATAAGATACACTTGGGTCTTCTTTCTTATAACAAAGGATGAGACCCCTGAGATCTTGAAGAGTTTCATTCGGAAAATTGAGAATCAATGTGATCACAGAGTCAAGATCATAAGATGTGATCAAGGAACCGAATTTAAAAACCTAATCCTTGATACATTTTATGATGAAAAGGGTATTACAAGACAATATAGTGCTCCTAGAACTTCTCAGCAAAATGGTGTTGCTAAGAGGAGAAACATGACACTTATTGAAGCTGCAAGAACCATGTTGTCTGACTCCAAACTGCCCATCATCTTTTGGGCAGAGGTAGTTAACACTACCTGTTATGTGCAAAATAGAGTTTTAGTAGTCAAGACTCATGGTAAGACTCTTTATGAACTGTGGCACAAAGGGAGACCTTTCATTGGTTTCCTCAGGTCATTGGGATGTCCTTGCACTATCTTGGATACCAAGGATCAAATAGCCAAATTTGATAAGACATCAAATGATGGACATTTCATTGGGTACTCCTCCCAAGCCAAGGCTTATGGAGTATACAATCTTAGAACCAGAGTAGTTGAGGAGTCAGCCAATATGACCTTCAATGAGCACACACCCAGTGTGAAAGGTTCTGGTGCTAATTGGTTGTTTGATCTTGATTTAGTTACCAACTGTTTTAACAAATCTTATGAGCATGTTTCAGGATCTACATGTACATTATTAATAGGAGATTCTGATCCAAGATTTGAGCTGAGAAGACCAAGTGTACAAAGTACTTCAGCTCCCATGGTAACTAGCCCTGCAGTTAGAAATCTATCAGCACAACCATGACAAATTCTTTAGCTGACACATCTGAGGTGCCTATAAATTCCAACACAAAGGCACCAAACTTAGATGAATGCATTTCTAATATAGGAGGAGATGGAGGTGGTGATAGTGATCAGGAGTTTCTTGATGTTGATAACCACTCCATAAAAGATAACATTAATGATGTAACACACTTATTAGATCAAGTCTTACTTGATAAGTGTGTTGATGTGTTGGATGACTCTCAAGCACCAGATCAGAATTTCACTAATTTAGATCTATCTAAAGAACTTGCTATGATTCCTCAAATAAGAATCCACAAGTCTCATCCCACCACAAACATAATTGGAGATGTTGACACCGGGGTAAGAACAAGAGGACAAACCCATGACAAAAATGTTTGTCTTCACTCTTGTTTCTTGTACCAGATAGAGCCTAAGAAGATTGAAGAGGCTTTGAAAGATGGAAGTTGGGTTGAAGCAATACAGAAGGAGCTACTTTAATTCAAGAGATAGAAGGTTTGGAATCTATGTCCTCTTTCTCAAGGGAAGACTACCATAGCCAAGTGGGTTTTTAGGAACAAGAAGGATGATAGAGGACTTGTCATCAAGAACAAGGCAAGACTAGTTTTTCAAGGATACACACAAGAAGAAGGAATTGATTACACAGATGCTTTTTCTCCTGTAGCAAGACTTGAAGCTGTTAGAATATTCCTGGCTTTTGCTGCATCCAAGGATTTCAAGGTCTACCAACTTGATGTCAAGTGTGCTTTTTTATATGGGGTGATTGATGAGGAGGTGTAAGTCAAACAACCACTTGGCTTTGCAGACCTAGATCATCATGATTATGTCTACAAGCTTGACAAAGCTCTTTATGGGCTGCATCAGGCTCCAAGGAAGTGGTATGAGACACTATCACAGTATCTCTATAAGCACGAATACAAGAGAGGTACTATTGATGGAACACTCTTCATTGAAGGAACAAGAAATGATTTCGGGTCAACTAATCCGAAGCTCTGCAAAAACTTTAAGAAGCTGATGAAGAATAGATTTGAAATGAGTGCCATGGGGGAACTCAATTTCTTTCTAGGAATTCAAGTGAAGTAGGTTGACTATGGAATCTTCATAAACCAATCAAAGTATGTGCAAGACATACTTGTCAGGTTTCACATGACTGAGTGCAAGGTTGCTAAGACACCCATATCCAGAAACCACTCTCTTGGACCAGATCTTGAGGGGGAGTGTGTTGATAAACATCTATACAGGGCTATAATTGGGTCTCTTATGTACCTCACAGCCAGCAGGCCTGATATCATGTTTGCTACATGTATTTGAGCAAGATATCAAGCCAACCCCAAGATGTCACACCTGGTTGCTATCAAGAGAAGTCTCAGATATCTCAAGGGTGCTCCCAAATTAGGCCTTTGGTATCCAAAGGATTCTGACTTCAATCTGCATGCATATACAGATAGTGACTATGGTGGCTGCAATATGACTGCAAAGTCAACATCTGGGGGATGTTAATTTCTTGGTGGAAGGATAGTCTCATGGCAATGCAAGAAACAATCCTGTGTATCTACATCAACTGCTGAAGCTGAATACATCGCTACTACAAGCTGCTGTGCTCAAGTGCTTTGGATTCAGAATCAGATCCTAGACTATGGATTCAACTTCAGGGAGACTTCCATCCACATAGGCAACAATAGTGCTATTTCTATCACAGAGAATCCAGTTCAACACTTAAAGACAAAGCACATCAATATCAGGTATCATTTAATCAGAGATAATTTTGAAAAGGGATTTATAAAACTAGTCAAAGTTAACACAAATGAACAATATGCTGATCTGTTCACAAAAGCTTTTGATGAGCAGAGATTTAAGTATCTTATATCAGCTATTGGCATGATTAACTTTGAGTAGATTTTCTTTAAACTAAACTCAAGATTATTTTTAAATAATATGTGTGTCTTAAGTTGTCTATATCATCACCATGTAAGCCCAGTTTACTTTGGAATGAACTTTTCAAAATGATATCCCTTAGAATTTTGAGAATTTTGGATATATTTTCCTTTGGAAGACATCAAGTTGTCTTCGGAAGAAAATTATGTCTTTAAAACAAATAACTACTTCTGAGAAGTTAACCTTCGAAAGAAATTTGACTATATCTTCTGAAGCTTATAGTTGTCACCAAGTACTTATATGTATTAAAGGACTATTTTCTTCCGAAAGCAATTAAGTCTTGGATGACTTATTCTCTTCATTGAATAAGACTTCTAATATTTGATCTCTTCCGAAGCAAAATCTATCTACTTTTTATTCCGAAGCAAAAGTCTTAGAAAACTAAGAAATATCTTCCGAAGCTAAATTGGCTTCGGAAGTTTTCCTAAAACCTTCCGAAGACAAATTACTCTAAGTATTGTTCTTACCTTCTTTCATCACAAAGCTACTCAAAATGGCTAACCCTGGTCCCCGAAACCAATCGGATTTTGCCATGCACTTACACAGGCAACATAATCAAGTTGCTCTGTTGTCGTCTGAGAAAGATCCTGGTTTCTCAGATGTTTGCCGTTTCTTATCTCTCACCAACTACCTCACTGCCCTCACAATCGACCCTCCATTATATGAAGATCAACTTTTGAAGTTTTAGAGGACATACTAGGGTTGTAAACAAGCCGAGCCGAGCCGAGCCAGGATAGGTTCGAACTCGAGCTAGAAGCATACTAGCTCGAGTTCGGCTCGTGAAAAGCTCAAGCTAGCTCGTGGCTCGTTCGTGCCGGCTCAATTTAAAAAAAATCTTTATTTTTTCGCATTAATTTATATGAAAACACAAAAAATATATATTAGAGCTTTTACTTTTTGTTAAGTACTCGTATTTAGAGGAATAAAGATCATTATTTTGAATATAAACAATTTACTATCAAGTTATATATTTTTTAAACAAAATACTTAATGTTTCTAAAAAGAATCCATTTTTATTTTAAGAAAATCTTTTTAAAATCTTAATATAAAAATAATAATCATAATAATAGTAGTAGTAATAATAATAATAATAATAATAATAATTATTATTATTATATTAATATTATTATTATTATTATTATTATTATTATTATTATTATTATTATTATTATTATTATTATTATTATTATTATTATTATCATTATCATTATCATTATCATTATCATCATATTATTATTATTATACTATATAAATATATATATATATATAATATGCACCGAGTCACGAGCCGAGCCAACGAACCAAGCCACAAGCCGAGCTCGAACCGAGCTAACCCTGGCCCGAGTTCAGCTCGTTTAGAATTCGAGCTGAGCCGAGCCGGCTCGCTTAGATACGAGCTTTTTTCGAGCCGAGCTTTTTTCGAGCTTTTTTCTAACGAACTTCGAGCCGCGAACTTTTTGTACAGCCCTTGGACATACCAAGAGGTCATCTTGGATGGTGGGAAGGCACTGTCTGCCACAGTGCAGGGGAGGACAGTATTGATCACCCCAGCCACCATCAACTCTCATCTAAGGCTGGATGATGAAGAGGATGACTTGTCATTCCCTAAGTCTGCTGTTAATAACTCATTCTGGCAGATGGGCTATGAAGGGGACTACTCCGTAAAAACCTTCAGGGAAAAAAAGGTCTCATACAAGTGGAAGTACTCCCTCCATGTGGTCATCCACTCCCTTTCAAACAAGCATGGAGGATGGGACCAAATTCCTGAAGACCTTTCCTATATAGTCCATGAAATAGTTTAAGGGGTCAAGTTCAGGTATTCTCAATTTGTATATACAAAATCTACTTGCTAAATTAGACTCCTTAGAATATTACATGTTCCCTAGATATGTTCAATACATTCTTAACTATGAACTGGGCTCACAGTTAAGGGGAACAAGTAATGTTCTAAAATTGGGACAGTTGAAGCCCGACATCTTCAAGACAATGAGAAAGCCAACTGTTGGCTTCTCAGAGGTAGAAACAGCCCTGGTCCTAAAAATGTTAGAGCTCATTGCTCAAGGTGACAACTTAGTAGCACCAGCTAATGTTGAACCCACACCTTCTACATCTGCAACCCCCACACTATCACAAATCACCATCATCTACCAAAGAAAATCCAAACAAACCCTAGCTTAGTCTACTCAGGTTAAGCAGGTCCCCAAATCACCAACCATGCGGGAAGAAGTGGACACTGGAGCTCCTACTTCTCCTGAGGAGCAGACCACTCCCATTCTTTCTATGATTAATGTTGAGGTTCCTCATGGTCAACCAAATGAGCTTATAACCCCAGCCTTAAGCCTTCACTCAGAGTCTCAAAATTCTAGTGATCAACCTTTAGGGGAAAGTTATCATCCCCAGCCACTTGACCTCAACCAACCAATTCCTAACCTTGAATTCTATGATGATGAAGATATAGGATTCAGTGAGTACCATGAATCTCTCTTCTCTACCCCTGCTCAAGAAGAGATGAGTACTCCTATATCACCTATATCTGGCCCATATCATCCAAACACAACTGAGGTGTACCTCCCTGAACCTGTTTAGGAGGCCCATATGGAAGAGGCTCTTACTTTTGCAAGTGATTACATCATTAAGACCTCAACCATGGCAACCCAACACATTGACACTTCTTTTGAAGCTGTCAGTGTGCAGGGGAAAACCAACAGCCAAGAACTTAAAGCTGGTGATGAGAAAGAAGACCTTGGTCCTATTCTTTCATCCTCCAGTGATTCTTCCAATGAAGATGAGGGGAGTATGCAACTAAAGGTGCACAAACTGACTAAACTCTGCACCTATTTAGTTTCTAAGGTTAGTCACCTACAATCTCAGGTGACTACCTTACAGAGAAGGTCAATGACCAACAACTTGAGATCACCAATCTTAAGGGCAAGTTAGTTAAAAAACCCATCCAGAGGACTCAACCAGGACCACAAGAACCTGTGGATGTGATGGATCTAACTCTTAGCTCCCCTGTGCAAGAGGGTGATGCTACCAAAGAGGGGAAGAAAGTCTTAATTACAATCACAAAACCTGGGAGTTCCTCTCCGAGTATGTACATAGAGGACTCACCACCCTCACTTGCAGTTATCCATACTCAACAACCTCCTCAGGTCCACATTGATGTGGACTCACTCATTCAAAGCTTGTTTGAGGAGGGTATAATAAGGGCAAGGCCAACTCCATCTTACCCAGCTGATAATCCAATTGTGGGATGGAGGTATGATGATCAAAGAAGAGCCCTGGTAATCTTTAGGTCTCAGGTTCAACAAGAGATCTTCAATTTCTTTAACCTAAGATACTATGAGAGCACCTATCTAGTTGACCTCCCGCTTGCCAACCCAAGTCAAAACAGGCAAGCTACAAGGTTGGCTGATAGGATTCAACAAAGGGTGATTGATCACGAGTCAATAATTTAGTGTTTAATTGATCTAAATACGTGATTTTATATCATGATTACAGTGGAATAGTTTCAAGTTGTTTGTGTTTTGATTTATAGGTGTTTGGAGCTAAAGGAGGTTTATTTTGGAAGAAAAGAAGAAAAATACACAACTACAAAGACTGAAGATGTAAATATCAAAAGTTACAAAAAAGGCACAATTGAAGGCCATATCGGCGTATGATACGCCGGATATGGGCGTGTAATACACGGTCGGCGTATTGGCGACGTATTTGTGGGCGTATTTGACAAAAATTACAGAAAGTTGGGCATATGCCGGTTGCTGAACAACTTTTCGGATTTTGTGGATCTTCAAGTTATTTAACACAATCCAACCCTAACTCAAAGAAAAACTTTCCAAGTTCATTTTTTGACGACTCTAAGTAGATTTGTGGTGATCTCAAGCCTTCACATTCATTAAAAAGCATCTACAATCATCAACAAACCACGATTGAAGATTCAATGAAGGCCATGAGTGGCTAGTTCGTTCGTAATTGCTTTCGGGAGTACGATTCTTGTCAAGTGAGATAATTGATATGCTTTGATTAGGTTTTTGTATTGAACATGCAATTATTTAATGAAAAATTATGTTTTGACTAAGTTAAAAGGTTTACTTGTAAATAAAGTTGTGTGCTTTATTATCAGTTTTCGGTTTTCTTGCATCGTGAACTCATTAAGACTAGTAGACAATTTGATATAGGTAAATTGGTAACATTGTGAATGAACGAATCTTAAAAGCTTGTTCTTTTATTACCAATTTAATCAAAAGTTAATATCTTGAAGTTATGTTCTACAAACCCTAATTTAAAAGTATCAGTTGTGGATCTTGTGGAATTGAAAACCCGAAAGTGGTTGTTTCTTATTATTTAATCAAATTTGTTTCAAAGTTTGTTGCATTTTGCAATTGTGTTCTTAATTTCATCCAAAGTTCCAATCTTTAATTATAAAGTTCACGTCTTTAAGTTAATCGAGTAGTATTTGTTAAATACTTTTCACATATTCCCTATGGAGACGACCTTACTTACCCTTACACAATAAAGGTAGCTAAGACCAATATAATAACATGTTTTTGATCAAGTCTCGACAACCAGATCAGTGATTGAAGAGTTCAAGCTAAGAACAAGACTATATAGACAGAGGCTAGCAGACAAGACTGTTGGTCAACTGGATGCTGAGGTGGACCCTAAGATTAGCTTCGAAGGGGAAACCTTGGCTAAAGGCCCAACAGTTGAGCCTGTGAACCTTGAGATAGGAGCTGCTTCAGCACCCTCAACACCCACTACCCTCAGTGAGGCACCAGCTGGTGAAGGTGTCTTACAGCCTCTCTTTGGCCAGAGCTTAAGTGAAGAACCAAGCAATAAAGGCCAAAGCTCTCTCCAACCTGAGTCATACAAGCCTGTGAGTGACAAAGGTAAAAGGAAGATGACTCCTGAGGAAATTGAGGAGGAGAAGAGATAGAGGAAGAGGAAGGTAAGGGGAGAGAGTTCAAGCAGGACCCCTGGCTTTATGGAAGCTGCAATCAAGGCTGCCCCCAGGCCAAGTACTCAAGATGATGAGTTAAGGGCAGCCAGATTGAATTATTTAGGGTCCAGGAACTACAATATTGATGAACTCATCTCTCTCCACTTGGAGGAATTAAATGAACTGGCTGAAAAGGAAATCTTTAAGGAGAGAAAGGAAGCCGAGACAATAGAACTGCTTCTCAAGATCAAAGAAGAAAGAAGAAGAAAGAGAATCTACAAAGCTCCTACCCTCTCCCCAGTTCAGGAAAGTCTTGAGACAGAGACTATGGCCACTGAGCAACAAACTCAGGTAGATAGGGAACAAGATAGACAAAACATGATCATCTACCTGAGTGCCACGGGTCTCTATCAGGCAGCAGACCTCCTTCCCTTGCCATACGAGTACATTGAATTTGAATACCTCAAGCAGCTTGAGCAAAAAGAACAAAAAGCTGCTAAGAGGAAGATGAGGGAAGAAGCTGCAAAGTCAAAAGCCACCATCAGAGCAAACTTGAAGAAATCTGCTGACAGACAGAAGATGGTGAGCTTCTTGAAGATGTATGGATTCTCTGGAAGGAGACTTGGTCCAATGTGTCTATCCACAATGGATGAGCACATCAGAGTGATCAAGCAGAAGATCAAGAGAGGTTAGCTGATTGACTTGCATTCTCCACCAAGTCAGGCTGCACCTGAAGCTGAGGTCAAGGTTGAACCACAAAAGACAACACAACCTGGACCTAATGCTGCATCATAGCCAGCTTCATATTTTGATCAATAGCAGGGTCACGATCCTTCTCCTTCTGAACCTGTGAAGGACAAGGACCCAACTGAGGAAGACAACTAAGAACAATCTAGTACTGCAGGCCAGTCTCCTCAGTTGAAATATAGAAAGAGGAAAAGGATGGCCATCAAAGGGACAAGAAGAAGAAGAAGAAGAAGAAGTCCAAGGCATCCACCTCTACACCTCAGGATGGGTCAAAACATCCTGAGGGAGATTAAGAAGAGGCTACTCATCCAACTCCTATTCAAGTAGAGCCTCTTACTGCTGAGGGACCCATTACGTCTTGGATGTTTGCCACCAATCCAGACAGATGGTGTGTTACTAGAGATCAAGGAGGTCAAGATTTATACTTCTGGCAAAACATACTTGACCTCCATCTGTATGAACGCTATGATATGAGGAGATACTTTGAGAGTCTGAGGAATCCTAACCAGCTGATGATCAAAGGAATGGTCTTGATTCTGATAAGGACTGTCAACAGATGAAGATCAAGAATCAAAGTTCTCTTTAGTTTTGGTAGCATCAGCCGAGGGGGAGGTTATAAGGAATAAACTTAGAGGCTGATACAACCAAAGAACAACCAGGAGCTCACAGCATGCTGAAATGAAGTACAAGGAAGTTACTTTGGAAGATTTAATAAAACTCAGTGAATTATACTAAGTATCAAATCTTCCGAAGCCAAAAAACCATATCTTCCGAAGCCAAAGATGAAGTCTTTCAAAGCTTCAAGAACAAAGTCTTCTAAATCCAAAGACTAATTTCTTCCAAAGATAGAGAAAACATGCTTTCTCTGAATCATATTTTGACAAAAGCTGAACCACTTTCCGCTACAAATTCTGATGACTCACCAACATATATGAGTTGGTGAAAAGTCCATGCTTTTGTCAACTGTAGAGGTCTTTTGTATGTAACTTTCCAACTATGTACTTTTATCCTTTTTGTAATAGATAAAGATGTGAGTTATGACATGTTATAGTCACTAGTCAAAAGGCAATCTGTCTTTTGACTCTACATTGATCTTGTTGTCTAGATTAGTGTATCCAGCTGGCCTTTAAATTATGGCCAGTTGTAGGATGTAGTATAAAATATCTCAAGTACTTGTATCTTTTATGCATGCTTTGTAACACTTGTAAGAACTTGAGAGCAATATACATCATTCTTGAAAACCATATTTGAGTGTTCTTATTTTTGTTCTTTTGCTTGTGTTCTTTGCATCATCTCTAACCGGTTCCCTATTTAATCTGCTAAGTGTTTCTTATCTCTCCATTCTGTGAAACTGTTGCGTTGACCATCCTTCACCGGTCCTGCATTGATAAAAATTGTTTTTGCGGCGAACTTCTGTCCATTGATCTTCTTTCCCTCCCTTGCTCTCCATTTAATTGTATATATCTTTCAAAGGCAAACTTGTTTCCCATTCTATCTTTCTTCCTTGGTATGTAGGCGCTGAAGGCAAGATACCAATGAATTCACTGAAAGAACCCCTAGAAACAAAGCGACCCTTGATCTCCCTAGAAAACCTTATGTTCGAGGAACACCATAGATCAATCTGAGTTCTCGTACCATGTAAACTTGAACCATTTTAGTCAACTTGAACAAAAAACAGCTTAAAGCTTAAATGCTAGAAAATGAACAATATGTACTAAAACCCAAAATCTCTCAAATCAAATCAATTCAGCAGTGTAACGAACCAAAGACAATTCAAAAATATGAATATGAAACAGATACACATGTATGAACAATCTAACAATCTAACAAGAGTATAAACTACACAAAGATTGTATAGAACTTGGACAACGATGAACATGACAATGATGATGATTGCGAGAGAGAGTTGAGAGGAAGACTAAAAAAATCAAAGGACTAAGATTAACCCTAGTCATCTGGAAGCGAGCTTACATACTCCAAAAGATATAATTAGCCCCCTTAATTTCTACCGGCTGTGATTTCAGCACCAGCTCTTTAGCTCTCATTTTAGCTCTTGTTCCACATCAACCCTCCAACTTCTATAATCATATCATCCAAGCTAAAAACTTAAATAAAAAACAAACACCTCAAGTTAGTATGTAACTTTACATGTTTACACTTAAATGAACAATCTAATAATTTTAACAATATATGAGATAGAAAAACAATAATAATAAACCCGATGCCATAATCACAATTAAGATTTGCAATTTTCGCATCTACTTAGCTATATTTTCTATAGGTTCCGATTCGTAAAATTTAATTGGATTCCTAGAAATGTCTCATGATATTCACGTCTCTCATGATACAACTTATATTACACAGAAGAAAAAACAGTAAAAATAATTAAATATCAGACAATCTTATGATTTTCTATATAGTAACACTTGCTTTGTTAGATGTCATTATCTACTGATTGAATTAAATAGTAAAAGACAAGCAACGGTCACGTGGCGAGTAGTTGCACTGCAGGTAGAGTTGGTCTTTGGTGTTTACTTTTCTTTTTTTATTTATAATTTATTTTATTTTAATTTTCTTTTAGTTTTTGTTTTGTTTTGGGTGTTTGATCGGGGCGTGTCAAACAAGAAGAAGAATCAACAAAGAAAACCGCGTCTCTCGAAACTTCGTCCAACAAATCTATAAACCTTTTTGCTTATAAACATCATTATTATTTTTTATATATGATTAAAAACTAAAAAAACGATATACTATATGTTTTTTTTCTTGCACAGGCCTATCAATAATTTAATACACATAAGAAACAATATACTTATTGTTTTTCAAAAAAAAAAGTGTCTCAACATTTTCTAACTGTTAAAGTCTAAGATCGTGAAAAAAATGAAACCACATATTTAGTTTATGATATGAGTAATAACTTCATCAATAAGTAACATTCAATTCGGGTCAATTTTTTCTAATAAAAAAATGTTATATGTCATGTCACGAGCAACTTCACATGATACGTTATAAAAACTAATGAAGTTAACGAACGTTTAGACTGAGACTGTTATTAATAAAAAGATCGAAAGTTAGAATTGATACTTGTCAAATTATCAGTTGGGATTAATTTAACCAATAGTCAATAGTTTAAATTATTAAAATCTAATTTTTCTAACAAATATATATACCAAATCTGTGTACTTCATTACAAGTTGTAGTTTATAATTTAATATTATGAAAATATTTTCCAAGCTCCAATGCAATATTTTTAGAAACATTAGACAGCATCTTGCTTCACGTTAGGTTTTGAAGCTCATCCTAGCCATTACCTCCCCACCAAAACACACATAGTTTACTAGTTTATTCTAATTTTTTTAATGCTTACAATCCATAAAATCGTTTTATTAAAATTTTAGATTATTGTGGCCGTGGGTCAACCCAGCGCATTTCAACTGGCACAATTATATGTCCATTTTAACCCGAACTCATTACTTGATTTATGATCATGAAGTGGACTAAATATTCATTTTGAAATAAACTTAGTTTAGTTTTAAAGATAAGCCAGAATGATAGAAAACATTTCAAAACCTCCACTTGATACTCGAGCATAATCAGCCCTGGGCCAAGGTCGGGCTCTCAAGGGTAAGTTCAATCTCAAAAGAGTCAAATGGATGAAAGTAAACGATTCATCTACAACTACAAATGGGTCAAAAGTTGTATAAGAGTCTTTTTTAAGGAGAGAAATAAAAAATATTGAATAGAAAATGAAAATTAATTACGTTCCTGAGCTTTTTTAATGAGAGAAATTAAGGAAACAAAAAACTTTATGTTCTCGAGTTTTTTTAAGGAAAGAAATAGAAAAAAAATGAAAGGTAAATTTTATAACAATTTTTCCTTCTAACTTTTTTTTTAAAATATAAGAAAATAAAAAAAAATGAAACACATAAAATTCTTACTTTCTTTTCATTTTTTTCGAACTTTGGAACACGAAAATTTAAAATGTTTTTTCTTTCTCTTTATTTTTTCTCTCTCCTTAATTTTCTTTGTTTTCGTTTTTTTTCTCGCTAATTTCCTTTCACTTTTTTTTCTTTTCTTTTCATTCATGTATTAAACTCGGAAACACAACGTTAGGTTTGATCACTTGCACTTTGTTCTTGTATTTTTAATTTGATTTTTGAAAGGAGATACTTTGTTACTTCCTTTTTTAAAAAAAATGAATTTACAAGATCAAAGTTTAGTAAGTTTCTAAATTAAAAAAATCAAGCCTTTTAGATTTTCAACGATTTTAACTCGTAGACTTTTTCAAAAATTTCGTATCATTAGCATCTATGTTACTTATCATTAGTATTTATGTTACTTTAAATTTATTTTTTGATATTTTATTAAATTACTTATCTTTATCAATGTTTGGAAGTAAGTTTTTGTATTGTTTAATGTTGCCGCCGCAACACACGAGTTTTAATTTTCCTACTCTAATAAAATAATAATTAAAAGGGACACGTAACATCTAACATTCATTATCATCAAAAAATTTTCGTTTCTCTATCATCTTAATTAATTACATTGATTTGCTAATAATATTATTTAAATCTTTTTAGATTAAAAATAGTTTTTTAGTAAATTAAGAAAAAAGATCTTTTATATTAATGTTATTTATAAATAAACATATTTTATATTTTTTTTCTAAAACATCAATTTTAAAAAAATACGAAATAGTTTAAAATTTGTGGTTTTACAAAGTAAAAATTTTATAAGCCAAAAATATTTAAAAATGGAGTTATAATAAGAAAATTTTTAAAAATTACATCTTTTTAAAACGGTTTGTTTTGTAATAAAATGTTTATTTTTATAATAAAACAATAAAATTTTAAAAACAAAACTTAAAAAAATGATATTATTGTTTTATTACTTATAGTCCTTACTTATACGTAATTTTAATGATATCTTATCTTAAAATATTATTTTATAATTAATAAATTTTTATTTTAAATTTTATATATTCAACACGTATAATACAAGGGTTAGTAAAGCTAGTAACTAATATATATGTTATATCGAAAACATTTACTTGAAATTTATTAACTATATACTAGTGAGAACATAGAATATTTCTCCTTAAAATACTAAAATTATTTACCACTTTCTAATAAGACAGAAAAAAGATTTTATTACCCTCACTTTTTAATTATGTCATTTAAATTAAGACACATTTTAGTTATTAAATTATCATTTATCATATTTATTTTTTGGATTATTGGATTTTAATAATTTTAAGTTTTATTTATTGGCCAGAATTAATTCCAACTCAGTAAATGTTTACACACACTCCCAACTTTAAGTTTATTTTCCTCCAATGATCCCTTACTAACCGAGAGTTAACCCCATTAGTTTTTTTGATGACGTGGACTGATTTTGTGGCCAAAACACTAAGCGAAATGTTAAAATTTATCATCAGGTCCGTCAATTTGAAACTTGCACACCAAAAACCCATCAATCTCCACATCCTGATTTGAACTACCTGACTCGTTAGAGGTAGATTTTAGGTGATTATTGAGGCTAGATAATGAAAAACATACCTAATTGAGACTAGGCGGTGCCTGAGTTGAAAAATTGCTCAAAGTTTGTCTCATTTCATCAGAAAAACTAACGATGGTTAACTCTTAGTTAGTAAGGAATCATTGGAGGCAAATAAGTTTAAAGTTAGGAGTGACTGTAGACATTTTCTAAGTTGAAATTAATCCCGACCAATAAATAAAAGTTGAGATTATTAAAATCCAACAACCCTTATTTTTTTAAATATGATGATTACTATTTTCGTTAATAAGTTCAATCAGGTTTATAAAAAAATTATTTACCACATATTGTTAAATATGTTATAAAGCTTAAATATAATAATCATTTATATTTATAATAGCACACACTTATATTCAATATTATTCATACATACGAAACCGTTAAAAATAGTATAGGTTATTAGATTTTAAGCTGAATTTAATTTGTATGCTTTTTCATTTCGTTCATAATCATTATTACAACTAGAATTGAGTCCAAATCAAACGTAAAAAATTGAAAATTATACCATTGGGACTGTTGTTGGTGATAAATATAAAAGTTGAGAGTATCACTAACCAAGTTAATAGTATGGATTACTATCGACCAATAGGTAATAGTTTGGATTATTAAATCCAATTTACCTTTAATGTATTATGTATTATCAATTTATGATACAATGGAGTATTTAAACTAGTAATTTACTATAACAGGTACATTCGTAGTGACCAATAAATATTTTTTCTGTTAACATCAAACACATTTATTCTTGTGCGTGAGTGGATATCCGTGGTCATCATCACTCTAGTAGTGTGATAGTGAGAAAACATTAGCACGTAGGCTGCCACTTATGTAATGTGTGATGATGAAGATGAGTGTATAGAAAAATTTATAATTAATAGAGTTGATGAGGTATTATTGTGGCAAAGAGTAACACGCAAAAAAAAGAAAATAAATGAAAAAGAATGAACTTGTAATACACCCGTGATAGCTAGTGATGACGCAAGAGCTCTATCACACCCCTATCACACAAGAGGGGAGTGGTGCTCTTGTGCGATAAGGGTGCCAAATCACCCTATCACACCCCCACAAGCCTCCATTATGGATGTAATAATGGTAAAGTGGTGTACGGCGCAACAAAATGGTTATGGGTTTAAACCCAGAAGTGTACAACTGCAATGATTTTAAGAGTGAAGTATGTGTAAAGTAGAGAGTGTGTTTTTTATGGTAAAAAAATGCTTCCTTTTCTTTAAATGTTTTTAAATTGACAAACTTTGATTGTATAAATCTAATCAAATACTTAAAATCAGCAAACAGGTATTTTTTTTGTACATTTCATTAAAAAAATTTACTAAAACTAATTTATGGTATGAAACAGGCATATATAATACGATGTCATTACACATCTAACCTTAAATGTGAAGTCAAATAAAACTGTCACTTCAATTAAAATGATTTAAAAGTTTATTTTATCGCTATTGGTACAAGACATTTTCTTCCTCAATCCCTCATTATATAGATCATACAAAATTGATTCAATAAAATTACGACCTTGTTGATAATCTATCATGCCCTCAAGGCTAAAACTGATTGTTGTTATTTGAAATCAAATGCAAGTTCATTAGATATACTTCTCGTTTATATTTGTGACTTCAAATTTCAAATAGAATTTGTTTCCTAAAATTGATGTAATACTTAATTTACTCGAGCATAAGGTAAGCAAGAAACCATGTGAACCTCGTCCTTCACATTTGAGCGCCCCCAAAACATATATGTTTACCATTTACTCATCTTAGACACAAAGTATAACTTTATTAAAAAGTAAATTGTTGTTTTCTTTTCCATGATTTAGTTACATTTGACATTTTTATCTAAAAAGGATTTTATTATTATTAGACAAATTGAATTTTAATAATTTAAATTATGACCTATTGACTGATAATAATTCATACTATTTAATTGGCCGATAATAATCACAACTTTCATTTTTTGGTCAAGAGCAATCCTAGTAACTTAATTATTTATTTGTTTACACTTGATTTTGCTCAAGATGATGATTGTGAATGAAAATAGTAAGACACGCAATGAAATGAAATGAAAAACGAGTGAAAGTCAAGTCTAAACCAATAAAAATTATGTTATTATGATTGCTCTTGACAACAAAAATAAAAGTTGGGATTATTATCGATCAATTTGATAGTATGGATTATTATCGGTCAATGAGTCATTGTTTGGATTATTAAAATTCAATTTGTATTATTATTATTATTATTATTATTATTATTATTATTATTATTATTATTATTATTATTATTATTAATTAATTATTTATTTATTTTTTTCATCTAGCTTCCCAAGGTTTAAACAGTTGTTATTTTCTATAAAAAATTATTAACTTCGTTAATTTAAAATGTTAAATCATCTATCACTAAACGGGTAATTATGTATTTTGCATATATAAACAAAATCCCAATTTATGTTATGTATTGTTATTAAAATTCTATTCACGTGTTATTGTTCTATTCACGAGACCTACATCGTGCAACATTTGCCCCATTTTGAAAATGTAAACCCAAAACCTAAACCCATTTTGATATTTCATACAATGGAAATTTATTATTTTATTCATTCAAAAGCAATAAATGTGTTATTTAATTAATTTTATGAATTGTATTATTCAACTTTCATTTATTATATAATTTAATCAATTTATAATAATTTTATAATTTATAAAATAAACTTTTATAAATTTATAAAGTTTTATTTTGATATACGAGTTTGATTATTAAATTGAAATAATTAATTGAATTTCAAAGTTTAACAAATTTATAAAGTTTATAATTATAAATAACTTTCGTTATTTTTAAATTGGGATTTTAAAAGTTAAGGGTTAAAATGGTAATATACAAAACTTAATTTTAAAGTTTTAAACATAAAATAATAATACCATAAAACACTAGGGACTAAACTATAACTTTATGTAAACCCAAACCAACCCATCCCCGTCGGTCCCCCCTATTCCGGCAACCTCCGGTGACCACCTCACACCCAAAACACTTGATTTCTATGCAATTAAACCGTCCCTTATCGTTCGCAACCAAGATTCGAAATTAACACCCTGTTTAATAGAGATTATTCAACCATTAACATACGAAATTGAAACCAAACAAATTTCATTCAAAAACCAAAAGCGGTTTCGACTTAATCTTGTTTGAATGATTATAACCATCGAGCTACAACGTTCCCATGGTTACTGCTACCATAATACCACAATCAATCGGACAGGTAACTGCTTAATCATTCATGAATTCAAGTCACAACTTTCGAATCAAAGTCATAATTCTATTCAAATGAAACTGATAAAACATGTCCTATTTAACCAAGGCTAAACCTTTTACTCGATTTTCTTAAACTATCAGAGACCACAAATTTTTACAAAACACACACACTCATTGAACAATAATCGCGAACATCACGACCTGCAACCGAAGTGCTCATACTCCTCTGGGTATTGTAAAGCTCAATTGATAGAGGTATTTTGTTCCTTGTTATCTATGGAAGCTATTCAAGTCATCAATCGAAAAGAATTATCATCATTCCCTTGAAATTCAATCGAACCACAGTCTAGACTATCCTCTTCTTCATTCATCATTAATTCACTTGTTAAACAAGTAATTCAAGGCATATTTACACTCATTTTTACATAAGGAAGCGAAACCCCATGGTAATTATGATTATTAAGATCGAATTGTACTTTAATTTGATTCAAATCAAAATTAGGGTCATGATGGGTTGGAGATTTACTCAATTTAAGTTTTTATAAAATTCATTTTGATTCTAAAACAGATATCGGGCTTTGGCCCACTGGTAAATCTACCGCACCCCACAAAGGAGACCCGGGTCCGACCCCGCTCCACCCCAACTCATTTTTAAGCTATTTTTTAAAATCATTTTTAATTCTAGGAATTTTAATATATCATTAAATTAATATAAAATTATTTCGTTAGCTAAATCTATTTCAGAAATTATTAATTAATTTTTGAAAATTCTAAAGGTTATAATCTTATATTTTATTACCTTTTAACAAAAATAAATATTATAAAAACATATTTAATTTCTTTTAAAGTTTTAAATTTTTAAAGTTATTTTAAATCAAATATAAATTAATTCAAATTATTTTTACTAATCTTTTACAAAACCTTTAAATAATCAATTATTCAACTAATTATTTTGATTAAGTTTTAAATAATTAATCATTAAAACTTAATTAATTATTTTTCATACGTTGAAACTCAAATTTTACATCATTATTATAAATTGAATATTCAAATAGTATTTAATAATTCTATCTCAGTATTACTTATTAGTATTATTTAAACATTCCATTATAGTTTTATTTAATCAACATATATAATAAGTTACAACATTTTTTATATAATCACACAAATCCCAATTAAAACCCTAATTCATATGTAGTCCTTCAATCATTATTATTCTATTAAAAAGACATCACTCTTAGGTTAACCGTTGGTGTTTATTTTTGCATTTTAAAATTCAAGTCAATCACACCTATCAAGTGAATATTCATAACCCATTTTTATATTTTATTATTTTGTGAAATCATATATTTAAATATTCAATCATTGATATTTATTGTTATTCTATTTTAAAATTTAATTCAAAACATGCTATGTTATTACTTGCAATTATGTGTAAATAGTTGAATAAACTAGATGATAACACAATCATTAATTCATGCAACCATAATAGCAAATAATAGATTTATTGGTTTGACAAACCCACCCTACTTGTTTATTCGCGTGGTGATTGAACCAAAATCATACATTCTACAAGGCTTCGTCTGCGGACCGAGTCAATTCAGTCGTTAGATTTGATTGTGTTGGTTTGTCTTTTATGTTACACTATTGCATTATAAGTCTTGACATTGCTATGTGAATTGAATTGTTTTCAATCATTGTAATCAATCTATATATGTATTCAAACATGTGTTTACTCACCGCCTAATTCGTTAGCTGATTCGTTACTTTTTCACATGATTTCAGTAATGCTGATTAGTGGACTTCTATATGCACATTTAGGGCTTGGACTCGGTCAAAATTAAAGACAATTTTATTATGTTTGCTTGAATTTTTATTTAATTGTAATGTATCGTTTGATTAGTATTATTCAATGAAAATAATATTTAATATTATTTCAACTTATTTAATTCCATGTGCTATGACAATCGATTCACATTCGTCCGCTCTGATAATTCCGCCGTCTGTCGGGGTGTGACACATCAAACATTTCATCTTTTCGTCTTCAAACCTCTCATCATGATAAAATCACAAGTTGTCGGCTTCATCGATGGCAGAAGAGGGTAATTTTGTCAATTTACATGTTTAACATTTAAAATTAATGTAGTTAATGTTTTTGGATGAAAGTATCAATTTTTTAAAACCTTGGGCAGCCAAATGCGAAAAAGATCTTTTTTGAATGAAAATAGCATATGTGACTACGCTACATGAAGAAAAACGACAATTCACTCTTTATTAAATTTTCAATGTAACGCATAATATAAGATGCTTTCTCGGTTTCTTCACAAAACCACAATCAATCTTATGTTCATCTTAAGTGCTATTTGATGAACTCATTCAATGTGTTTGATAAAATGTTTGTTTCTGAAAGATTTCGTTTTATAATGCATTTTTTAAGTGTGTGACTTCACTTCCATGATAACACATTAACACATGGATTTACTTGGCTAGAGACATTAGTACAAAATTTTAAACACTTTTGTATCATGCAGTCTTAGATGAAATGCCTAGTACACTTACGTTTTTATTGTCTAACATGACATATAAGAAATATCAAAGTCTTTTTATTCAGTTAGTTTAATTTCACTTCTAGAGTTCTAGTTCATATAGATTTTCTAATTTAGTGCTTGTTGACAGTTAAATGATGATAAAGCCCAATTAGAAAGCACAATTATTAATCAGGTAATGATTATATCATATTCATAACTTGCTTCAACTTTACTTTTTAATCCATCTATTTAGAGCTATATTTTAATCAATTATAATTTAGATATTATAATCTAATCATGTATGTTTTTTTAGTGTAGTGACTTTTAATGTTTATTTTCATCAAATTAGTACAAGTTCGAGTCTCACAAAATAAGATATAATTAAATTTTAAGAGAGGATATTAATAGAGTGCTTGTTCACAGCTTAAAGATAAACAATTTTCCTCCAAAGGAAAAGAGAAAAACATACTTTAATATAAAAAATCTAGTTGTGCTTAGTGTGGACTTTGTGACCTTGTGGGATATATAATTTAGACAGCAACCTTTTTATCATTTTCGTTATCCCTTTCATATTACGTCGTCCCATAAAAGTTATTTTTGATTTTAGTTATCTCCTAAAATATGCTTTTTCTTTATTATTTATGTTAAAATTATAAAGAGGTATTAGAAACAAATTGATTACGGTTTATAGAGTTCTGTTATCTCATCAAGTTATATCATAAATCTTTTAGAAATAAAGAAAAAATAATAATAAAATGGCCTTAATTATTATGATTTATGCTTCGATATAAGACTTACGCTGAAAGGTCCGAATGAAGTTCAAGTGTAACATATTTATGTGCGTAAGGGAGTGAATTTTCAACCAATTTATCGCTAATAAGTATTTGTGCATCACGTGTATGTGTGTTCTTATAGATATGTTTTACGATGCATAACAAACATAATTGCAATTAACTTTTTTAATACTATTAATTTGTTCAAGAAGTAGCGAATATGCTTGTGCGAATGCATTATTTAGGCTACATGAAGTACATACGTCGCCATAACATCGCTTTCGAGTATAAAATGACATCTAGTGACATGCTTTTGATCCTTTTTGTAATTTTCCTAAAACATGTACGAACAAGCTTTCCTTCTCTTGGTAGATTAATATATAATTAATAACTAAACTAAATTAGACTAAAAATTAGCAAAAACTGTTAGTAATATTCGTGTAAATCACTTTTTTTTTATTTTGCTTATAAAACAAGTAATTGCATCGCTAATGTTGTTTTGATCAATTTTGTCAATTATTGATAACACTCAAACACGCTAATCATGTTAATAGCCTAATGCGTGTTCCTAAAAAGGTTAGAAAAGCTGAAAAAGTGTTTATGATGTACATACCAAACCTCTAAATTCTTTTAGTACTATCCTCAAATTCAACTTCATCATAATTCTTTTGTCAAAAAAGGTCAAAGTTAGGCATGTTCTATTTTTCTTATAATCATTTAAAAGAGAAAAAGACCATAAAAGATTGATTTTATTATATTGTTCATCCCGAGCAAGATTGATATTCTTATGCGTGTAAAAAATGTCGACACTAGCCCTAACACACTTAAGATCGTGTAATCTAAACACGGCCCATTTAACCTAATTATCTATACGTGTCACACTGATTGGTGGGTAGTCATCATGTTGCAAAATGTGTTGATCGGTATAGTGGGCTGTAATAAATAGGTTCAACTGGTAATATACAGGTTGGCAAATCGACCTGCTTAATTAAACGTGTTCAACGGTGCAACCCAAACACAATTCGCACTTCTTTATTGAACCGAATATATATGACAACCCAATGTCTGATTATTTTAGTGTAGTGTTTCGAGTCGTGTCTCAAACTTGTTGGAGATTACCACCTTTTGGACTTGGGCATAAAAACCGGGTTCGGACCCGACCCGGAACCGGGTACGGGTACGACCCGGTATATGCATACCCGGGTTGGACCCGAAAAAAACCGTAGGGTTGGAACCGGGTATGATTTTCTAGAATTTCTTAGAACCCGACCCGAACCCGACCCGGAACCGGTTGAACCCGGGTTGGACCCGGTTTCGACCGTTTTTTTTTTTTTTTTTTTTAAAAAGTGGCCGTTTTTTAACGGCTATATAGCCGTTGGGATCGATTTGTGACCGTTTTTTTGTGTCACTTTTAGGCTTATAAGTTAGTATAAATAGGTGTGGGTTGATATGGTTTAGTACCCAAGTCTCAAACGCAAAAACATACGCAAAAAACGCAAAAAATACTCTCGTTTGCTCTCGTTTTACACGTTCACTCTCTCGTTTTACACTTTCACTCTCTTCAATCTTGATATGGCTCACTCACAATCTTCCGTTGGTCAAGGTTCGTCCAACGCTCCAACCGTCGTTCGTGTTCTTGCACACAATCGTAACATGGATGTTTGGTGCAATTGGGATATGGTTGAGTTGAGTGACGGGTCTGTAAAGGCTCGTTGCAAGTTTTGTGGAGCTTTGCTTGCTAAAGATTCTAACACGACTTTAAACAAACACATTAGCAAGAAGTTTTGTAAGTCGTTGAAAAGTAATCCGGATTCGCAACAAACACAATTGGGTGGAGACGGTGGAATCTTTAATTACGATGTTAATACGGTTCGAGATCGAATGGCGAAGTTCGTGATTCAAGAAGCTTTGCCTTTTAGTCACTTCGATAATTCTCGGTTGACCAACTTAATTCGAGAGACGCTTCAACCTCGTTACACTCACGTAAGTCGTACTACACTTAGACGTTATTGTTTAAAATTATGGAAACAAGCAAAAAATGATTTAATTGTATTATTTGAAAATTTAAACTTAACTAGTGACGTTTGGTCGGCTCCACACGGTTTACCCGAATCGTACCTTTGCGTCACCGCTCATTGGGTGGATCCCAATTCATGGCAATTGATGAAACGTACGATTGCATTTGATCTTTTTCCGCATCCACACACCGGAGAATTTTTGTTTTACTTTTTAGATAATGTAATAAGTACTTTTAAATTAGAAAATAAACTTTTTTCAATTGCATTTGATAACGCCTCTAACAACACAACCGCGGTTGAAAAATTAAAATTAAAATATCTTCCGATTGCAAACGGTGATTTTTTCCATACTCGTTGTGTTGCACATATTATTAATTTAGTAGTGCAAGACGGACTATCCGGGCAATATGTTAATAACTTTATTACATCTTTTCGATTTATGTTACATGACGTTTTTAAAAAAAGTAGAAGAAGATATCAAGATTATAAACAACTTTGTAAGGATACGCACTCTAGATTTTTAGGTCCTAATTGGGATGTACCTACTCGGTGGAATTCGACTTGTCACATGTTTGAATGTGCTTTAAAACAAAAGGGCACTTTGAAAGCTTTTCATAATAGTCTTTCGGATAATGGTGAAGCCGACCCATTTCCGGATGCGGGTTGGGAGAATCTTCAACGTCTATCCGAGTTTCTTGAGGTTTTTAAAAACTCAACAACAAAATTATCGAGTTATTCGGTGCTTCAAGAACTATATTTTATGTCTTTGAATTTTAAAAATTTTCAAAATAAAAATAATATGTTTAATCAAATGATAGAACCAATGAAAGAAAAGTTTAAAAAATATTTTAAGGACTTACCACCCGTTTTTACATGTGCCGCCGCTTTAAATCCGTTTCTAAATGTTGCGGGGGTTGAATGTTTGATAGATGAGAAAATGACAATTTGGATATGCATGACGAAAACCCTGATTTTTCAAACGAGGCAAAAGAAAATTTTAATCATAGTTTGAAAACAATTTATAATTTTTATTTAAATAGATATGGGCCTAACGTAAACATAACCATGCCAAGCGGATCAACCTCAAGTGCTAGTACCTCGCTTAAAGACCCTGTTTTGACTATGTTGAATGTTGTTCGGGATGTGACGAAACGTCAAAGGGGTAACACCCCAACAAGTGAGCTCGGTAGATATAGTGGAACGGATTTTATTTCCACTATGACTACCGAAGATTATCGTGCATTTGATATTTTGGCTTGGTGGAAAGGAAAAGAATCTCAATTTCCGATTCTTTCTGCTATGGCCCGTGATTTACTAAGCGTCCAAGCTTCTACGGTAGCTTCGGAATCTGCTTTTTCTCTTAGTGGCAGGGTAATATCATTACGAAGAACAAGACTAACTCCGAAAGCAGTGGAGATGTGCATTTGTTTAAAGGATCACTTAGACGCAACGGATCGTATACAAGACCAAACAAGCCTCGAAGACGAGATTACACTCGAAGCTAAAGTACATGATGAAGAGGTAGAAGACGGAGTATCTTCTGGCATATCCGATGAAGAATTAGCATTTGATCAAGCATCTCGTAATAGATAATATTAGACGATATTGTTATTTTTAAGTTGTTTTAATATTATATGTCTTTCATGTTCTTTTTAAATTTCTTTGTCATTCAAATGTTTTATATAAAAAGTATTTAATATTTGTATATTATAAGTGTAATATTTCTGCTCAAGATTTGTATATATTTATATATTAAGTTGTTTAAATTTTTGTCATTCAAGTGAACCCGGTTAGGAAAAGAAAATTAAAAAGAAAAAAAAGGAAAGAAAATATAAGAAAAAAAAACATTCGAACCGGTGTTCGACACACACACAAGAAAAGAAAAAAAGAAAAAAAAAAAAGGCAAAAACCCGGTTGAACCCGGGTTTCATACCCGAACCGAACCCGACCCTACCCGGGTATACCGGTAGGGTTTGTATCTCGCTGAACCCGACCCGGGTTCGTACCCGGGTTCACCAATACCCGGGTACAAAAAACCCGGTTGGGCCAAACCCGGTTGTACCCGGTTTTCGGGTCCGGCCCAAACCCGTTTTGTGCAACTCTACCACCTTTATCAAATGGATTGTGTTATAACTCTATAATATTTATAGTTCTATTTGGGCCTGGGCTCTGCTCTCAGTTTGGTATCCTTAGACAGTTAAGACCCATCACCCTTCACCCATAGTCTGACTCGTTGACCCAATTTCTCGTTGTATAGTTCTCATCTTTAATATAATTACAAAAAGTATAGAAGGATTTTAATTTATATATTTTGAGATTTAAATTTTTGTATTTGTATACTTTATAAATTTATGTGATGCGTAACCATCGGGATTACTAATTTATGTAATATTTGGGAAATGATACCCGTTAACCAAATTTGTCTTGTTAACATGTAAAAAGTGAGATCCAATAAAAAAAATATAAGGACAAATGCATACCTAGTTTTTGTTGTTAGAATTGAATCATAATTAAAAATTGATAGTTAAAAGATAATGTTTTATCGTTAGCATAACAAATGCTCTAAGAGCACATGGTACCGTACCCGGGAAGGGTGGGGATTCTCAACCCCAGGTGGGAACACTATCCACCAAACCCAGGGTTTTTTTTTTGTATCATCCGAGGGAGTGCCGCTCTTAAGTGGAACTTGAGCTTATATAACTCAAAAGCCAAACTAAACCGTTAGACATTAATATCAAATAGAGCTGAGCTTGAGCTTTTAACATAAAGCTTGAAACGAGCAAAACTTAACGTGTATTAAATTATATGAGTCAACTTTGAGCTTAGTTAGACCTAGGTTCATTTTCGACTAGCTTACAAACTGGACAAGCCCTCCACTATTTCAACAATCTTACTCTGATCGTCATTGAAATCAAAAACATTACAAGAACTTTACATGCCTTAAGAGCCAGAAGGAGTTGTCTCAATTCTCGGGTTTTTTTCATTTCCCCAAAGAGGGGGGGGGGGGGGTGTTCCTGGTTTTTTCCAGGTCAAATTTCCCGGGCAACCACCATTTTCTTCATTGTACATTCTACCAACCTGGTGTATATTCACTACACATTCACGTTTCATCATCTCTATCACCGGTCACTACCCTCTACATAGCGCTCCTGTTTTATCCCAATATATCTACCAGGAGGTAGGGCCGGCTTTGAGAGAGGACGAGGTAGGCGATCACTCAAATCTCCCCTTGGCCGAAATTTTTTATAATGTTTTATATTATATATCTTAACTACCATATAATACATAAACAATGACTAGATTTGTAATTTTACATCATTTTTAAGATAACATATGAAAAGTTGCAAGCTTTAATATGTAATGTCATAAGATTTTTTTCCTAATATATCCTTTTAAGCTTTAAATACTTGTACTCCATTATTTTCTAATTAAATTTAAATTATGACTATTATATTTAAGGTTATCTTAATATCTATACCTATACTACTATATACTACAATTTTTTGGATAATATTGTAATTTTTATCCATTTTTAAGTTACTTAAGAACAATTCTGTTACATTTGGTACAAGTGATTATGCATAAACAACTTGTTATTTATAAATTTGTTCATTATTGTAGTAATATAGATATGTTTAATATCGCACATTAATCAAATAAAAAACCAAAATATGAGTTAGTACAATAAGAGAGAGTTAGCTAAATACACAGTCCTAAAATTATTTATACCCCCGCCGCAACACGCGAGTTTCATCCACTATATAAATATATATATATATATATATAGGGTAAGGTTCAAATAAAAACTTACCTTCTTTTAAGAACTCTTTAACTATTTTTGATCCATTGATTTAATTATTGAAGTACTAGATTATGCCATGTTTTTTTTAATAAAAAAAGATAATTTAGACATTTTGCATACCATTCAAAAAGTCAAAAGATTAAGATTTAATATGGTGCACCTACCATCTTTTAATTCACCTTAATTTTTCTTTTTCTTTTAAAAAAGGTTTACCCTTTAATATTTAAAACCTCTATAATTTTTTTATATATTATTATTTTTTTGAAAAAAATTACACCATTAAACTTGTCTCATTTTTTTTCTTTAATTCTACTATAGTCTTGAAAATTTTTTAAAATTTTTTCCGGACCTTAGATATTATAATAAATTACATTATGTTTATACCAAACTGACAAAGATCCCTTATCACCTACTAGAAATGAATGAATTTATGATGAAACAAAGATCCCTATTATACCAAACTTTATCACCTACTAAACTAATGTAAGCATGGGGTAATTTATTGATGCAACTTAGTGTTACGTTAATATAAATAAGTGTAACATATCACTGTAAGAAGGTGTAACATCAATGTAAAAAAGTGTAACATAGAATATTAAAAATATGCATCAATGTACTCAGATATGAAAATAACAATAAATAAAAAAACCTAGATACATGAAACAAATTAAAGTAACAAAATATTTAAAAAACATTCGCCACTGTAAGTTGAAATCTATAAATATCTACTTTAAAACATTAAATTACAACCTTCATTCTACAAAAATACATTAAAATCACACCACTTTAAGTTTAAATATATAAATATATACTTCAAAACATTAAATCAAAACCTTCAATCTACAAGAAATGCTCGTCTTATGTTTTTCTTTAATTCCAATATAGTCTTGAAACTTTTTTAATTTTTTTTTCAATCGCTGCTTATTACAGTACTATAATCTGTAAACATATATATTGTGTTAATATAAATTTAGGGTTACAGTGATGCAACACAGTGCAACATTTACTTACAATAAATTACATCATGTTTATTAGTGTGTAAAATCTTAATACATATAGTAAATTATGTTATGTTGTAATTTGTTACAGTGAATTATATAAAAAACGTATATGCACGCCAACAAAAATAAAACCTAATAAACCTAATAAAATGGGTTCAAATCCCTTTTCAAATGCAGATCGAAAATTTAAATAAATCTTGACCTAATTCATCATCGTTACCCTCCCCTTTGTGCAAAATTATAGTACATAAGATTAATTTCAAAATTAAAATGATGAAACATAGTGTATTAACAACAAAAAAAAACTAGAATTAAACATAAAAACATACTTAAATCTCTAAACAATAAGATTTTGCTCATTACAATAAAGTTCTTGTAACGAAAACAATTAGTTACAATGAATTACATCATATTTTTTTGAATGCAAAACCACCTTCAAGATCGGGAAGTAAATTTGGATGCATTGTTTTCCAATCTAGCATCTTCAATTGCTTTTACGCAGCCTAAGAAAATGGTAGTAATTGCAGCAATAAATAAAAATTCTTGAGTTATCACTATTTTTAAGGCCATCCATGACACCTATTTGACTTTGCAGGGCCTGTGCATTGGTCTTAACATGAAAATCATTAGAAGAAGTCAACTTTGACTTAAATCCCCGCATGTCGACACTACCCAAACAGCCTCTGTGCTTACCAAAATTTTGGCACCAGAAACAGGTTGCTAATCTGTGGAGAAAATTGGAAACAATTATGCAGTGAAACAATAATCAGTTTTTAAATGAATTTTCACAAATCTAAAACAAAAACTCAATTGAGAACAAATTAGCACAAACAATGAAACCTAATTCCATCTTTCAAAAACAAAACTCACATCACACCATTTCCCCTTACATCAATATGAACTTTCTAAAAACAAAATCAAATTCACATAAAAAAACATAAATCACCAAAATGAAATGTACAGATGCTTTCGTACAGTGTAAAAAGTGTTCATCAGGTGCGATAACCTTGCAGTTATCGTCGTCCTCTTCTTAGACTTCGCCCATCTTCCCCACTTGAGATTGAGGGAAGATGCAACGAAACATCGGTGCAAAATTACCAATATAGCTTCAAAGGTTGGATTTTGAGATGAGGTGTTACGAATTGAAATTGATGGCTCTTGTTACTTCGTACCTTTCGCACGAAAACAACACTTTGTACCATAAAATTTCTTTCTATATATATACTTTGTTAAATACTTAAACCTATTAGGATATCAACAAACCAATTGACATTTTAATTATGTTAGCCCTATTCACATTAAAACACATTAACATTTTAATTATTTTAATCCACTACCATTTATGTATTACAAAATTATAAACCTACTTTAAACCCAGATATAACTTGTGATTTTGGGTGAAGGTGGTAAAAGAACAATCGAAACACCAAAAATCAGGGCAATCAATTGATTCTCGGAGACGACCCTGATTAGTTTTGACACGTGCTTCAATTGACATTTTGAATGATACTAAAATCGGTATCCGGGTTGTATTAGTGTAAAATATTAACTTCAATGATAATTTATTTATGTTTTTTTCTGTGATTTTATTATTATTATTATTTTTTATTTTGTATTAATTTTATTATTTTTGTCGTTACTTAGTAAGTAATTGTTTAAATTCCAATTAATAAATAGATGTATGTTTTCAAAAAAAAGTTCATTCAAAATGTGGCGTCCACGTGACACCACAAGAACAAAACCGTTCGAAAATTTAAGTTTTTTGCAACCAAGGTAAAGAAACAAAGTTTAGGGAAAATTAACGGTAGAAAACCTATAATTCGTGCGAAGCGTACGGGTAATGAGAATCATTGATTTAAGTTAACGTTTCAGATTTAAGTTTAAATAATCACGTAAGTAAATCTGTCTAGAGGGGTAGAATTGGAAATAACCTATAATTGTTGATTTTTTTTAAATTCCCTATGTTTTTTTAATACATATAACATTTTCATATGACATTATTTTTTTTAAAAAAATACACCCTAAAAACGAGCATTTTATCCTCTTTAATATGAGTATAGTGTTGCTATACTTTTTTAAAAAAAAAAAACATTTAAAAAAAACGTCTATGTGCTGTACGTATAACTTCTGTGATTATTCACTGCGTAATTACCACATAACTTGCGTAATTATCATATAACTTGTGTAATAATAAATATAACTTGTGTAATTATTTTTTATAACGTGAGTAATTTTACTTTGCGTAATATCAAATATATCTTGCATAATAATACATATAACTTGAGTAAGTATGAATATAACTTGCGTAATTATGTACATTATATGCGTAATTCTGACGCGGACGAAACTACCCTACGCCAGAAAACACGTGTCGCGTCCTTGTGACTTCGTACGGTTCGCACAAAAATTATATTTTGTATAGTAACCGACCCCATAAAGTTTATATAAACGTTTATATTTTGATATCATTTGTTCTCTTTATATAGATTTGAGGTTTGATTGTATCTAGGGCTGCAAATGAAACAAACATTTAGCGAACACTTGGTCAATCGTTTGGGTAGAAGTTTGTTTGTGTTTGTTTATATAATAAAGGAACGAACACAGACAAAAAAATTTGTTCGTGAATAGTCGGTCATACATTCATTTATGTTCCTGAACGTTAGTTAATGTATTCATTTATCTACATTCTTTTATGTTTGCTTGTGTTTGTTTGTGTCTTTCATTTGAAGGATGTTTTATAGTTTCATTTTGTTGGTTATAAATTTTAAAAATATGAAATCCGAGTTATTGTATACGCCTCCGTCAACATCTCTAAATTGGGCCAAGGGAGGGGTGGATGGACGACTGCCTAAGGCCCAATCTCCCTTGTGAAATCCTCTATATATTATTAACTCGTTACATAATTTAAATTAGCTCATTATGACCAAATATCAACATTAGAGTCCTCACACACTAGATGTGGTTCGGCTTGATACCCTTAGCTTACACAACTTCACATGAAACCTCATATGATTATGACATTATTGTTAAGGATCTACTAACACGAGGAAGCATAAGAAAATTTGTGTTTATACCTTTACACGTGAAATTGCACTTACGGTATTCATTGAATTAGTTATTCAGATAGTTCCAATCCGCTCGTTTAAATTTACAAATTTTAAAAAAGAATTTGAATTTGTAATAAAACTAAAATTTCATTGAGCGCTTGAATAAGTTTAACTACCTCAAGAAGACATATTTTACACTAGTTGATGTATACTTTGTCATTTGGACCATATATACAATCTGTTCTATAAGAAGACATTGTAGTTTAAATGATATGTTTTAAGTACATGTAACAATTAAATATGGATTTGTATTTATTTTTAGAATATGTTCAAATGGTTGTTAAATCACTTGAATTACTTGGATAACGTCGCACACATTAATACCGAAGTTCTATTATTATATTATACTATTAAAATGAATTAGAAGGTATAATAATTCATGCATTAGATTACCGTTGTGAGTCATCATTTCTTTTAAGCTGATCTTTTTTCTTATAGTTAATTCATTAGAAATAAAACATAACAAGAATCGACTAATTTCAATATGGTAAAATATGAATAAAAAGTTAATAGTAGTCAAGAAATTGAACAAAACATGGAATAATGATGTATCCAACTAGAGGTCAAACAATAGTTCAAGAATCACGAATTAACAGTCAAACGCAAATAACTACAAGGAATCGACCAAACAATCACTAGTTACCGGTGAAAGTTACAAAACTTTGAATATTGCTATGATAAGTTTGTCTACACCAAGTGGAGATAACGTTTTGCATGAAGACAAAAACAAACACTATATATAATCTTGTTTCAATCATCTATACTACATAAATTCCATCTTCATAACAGCTTCTCTCCATTAATTCATTTCAAAGTTCAAAAAATCAACTTTGAACTACTTAGTAAGATGAAGGCCAAAGTTATCAAGGAAAACAAGTACCAAAGATTGTCTAATGGATTTGTTAGATTTTTAAGTAAATTCAAAGATTTTTATGTCAAAAGCATGACAGAATTGGACTATAAAATAGAGTCCGGTTGTGGGGCCACACCCGTCTCTACTTTGCCCAAGAGTTTTAGCACGAACTCTGGAAGATTGAGTAGTGGTGACCAAGATCTTGCAGAGCTCGTGAGAGTTGCTTCCAGGAGGGGTTTGACTGGAAACGTCGAGTCTGAGTTTCAAAGTCAACGACGGTCAACGCAAGGTCATGTTTTGATAGATGGTCTACCAAATACACGGAGTGTGGGCATGGGAAAGATTGATGAAGATAAGGCTTATGATTTTAATGGAGTTGATGATTTTGATGATGGTCTAATTAAGTATCCGAGAAGCAAAAGCCATGCTGTTTCAAGGAACAAGATGTTTTGAAGATCCTATAAAAATATGATGAGAAATCTTGATCCATCTATGTGTGTGTCAAATGTATAGAAGATAGCTAAAACTAAAACTTAACCGCTCAAATGGGTCAAAAGTTGCATGGTGAATATCAAATGTTAACGTGATTTTTTTTATTTAAAAGAATTATAATTAGTATTTTCACTTCGATACTCATGTTTAATACATAAAATACATATAAAAGATAATAAATGGACAAAAAGTGTTGCTCAATCTTATTGAAGCTAACACTTGTAGACCCGAGCAAAATAGTGAGAGGTGACAGTTTTTACTTATTTATCTAGAATAAATATTGTTTTGGGTTGTTTTATTACCAATGGAATTTTTAAATCTTAATAAAAACCGAAACGTGTCAAAAGCTGACTAAGATGTATTCAAATGCTAACCTTGAGAAATTGCTTTACTTAAATACATATTGTTATAATAACATAGTTTTATAACTTAAAATCATACATAAAATATTTTAGAAATTATATAAGAAAACATATAAGAAAGTATTCACAGGTCAACCAGTCTCATTTTGAAAATAACCCGTTATAGCCTGTTATCTAAACTACGACTAGTCCATATATGATGTCTCATATGTTATCATCGTATCTTAGATTCTTTTCATGTAACAGAGCATAGGATACTCATCACCATTTTATATATTCATTAAGAACACATAATTTTTTAACATTATTAGCTCTATATTACGTATTAGTATGGCAGGTGGTTAAAGGTTGTTAAGGTTGTTAATTATGGTTGTTAAGCAGATCAAAGTCAATAGTCAACTGTGTTAGTATAAATAGTCGTATTGTAATAATGCAAGGTGTGCAGAAATTGTTGAGTCTTTCTTTCCTCTCTTTGTAACGACTTTAACTACTTTCCCATGGTTCTCTGAGTGTTAATACAAATTCAACCATTATTTCAATCTTGAATTTATGCATATGCATTAGTGGTATCAGAGCCATTGATCCTCAGATTACAATCAATTGAATCAACGAAGCTTATCGGAATGACTAGACGACTAATTCAAGGGAATTCGGATGGTGAAACAAGCAAGGGATCCAAAAGTGAAGTAAATCCACAATTGCAATTGAATGAGAAGATTGAAGAGAATGCGAAGGCTTTAGCTGATTTGAGAGATACCTTTGTGGTCTTTTGATTCAACTTTCTCAAATTGTTAGCAATCAATCGGCAAAGAGCGAAGGATTTCGAACAATTTCAGGCGATAGATCGGGTTCGATGGATAGAGAAGGTGAAGTGGAATTAGGTGTCAGTTGTATGACTCGATTGTCTAAAATTGAGTTTCCAAAGTTCAAAGGAGAAGATCTCAATTCTTGGCAATTTCAAGTAGAGCAATTCTTTTAGCTGGATAAGATTTCGGATGCAGCAAAGGTGAAATTAGCTGTGATTCACTTTGAAGATAAAGCTCTTCAATTGTTTCAGTCTCTTGTTAGTCCGAGAGGAGAAGTTCCTTTGAGTTGGACAGAGTTAAACAACGAATTAAAGGTGTGATTCGGTAAGCTGTATGATGATCCTATGACAGAATTGAAGAATTTAAGGCAAACCAACACAGTTCAAGAGCATCATGATGCCTTTGATGCTATTATGAGTAGATTGAAACTTCTGACCGCCTATGTTTTGATTTGCTTTATTGCAGGGTTGGAGAAGGAGATTTAGTTGCATGTAAGGATGTTTAATCTTTCTAGTGTTCAATAGGCTTTTTGTTTAGCAAAACTATAGGAAGCCACAATTAAAGCTAAAAAACTCCAATTCTCAAATAAGCAACCATTGCTACCAACTTTAAATGCTAATAAAGCTTTAGTGCCTTTTGTTAAACCTACTGAAGTTAAGAATGAAATAACTAATAGAAGGACATTGATCCAAGGGGAGTATGATGAGAGAAGAACAAAAGGAATATGTTTTACTTGTGATAAAAGATATACACCAGGGCATGTATGTAAGGGAAGGAGACCTCAGTTTTACCATATTAAAGTGGAGTTATTGAATGAAATTGAAAAATTTAAACCAGAGACTCCTGAGGTGGAGGTTGCTCAAATTTTGGTGAATGCCTTAGATGGGGATGATAAGTTTCAATCACTAAGGGTTACAGGTCATTTTAGGAAGATATAATTTCAAATCCTTATGGATATAAGCAGTTCCCATAATTTCCTAATTTTGTATTGGCTAGGCAGTTGGGATGTAGGCTAATAACTAAATCAACAATATTGGTTAAGGTGGCTGATGGTGGAACCGTGGTATGTGATAAAGCAGTGGAAGGATTCAAATGGAAATTGTAGGGTCTTGTCTTTGAAGCTGATGTGTATATTATGCCCTTAGGGGGTTGTGATGTAGTTTTAGGTGTTTAGTGGTTCACTACCCTCAGTAGCATTAAGATGAATTATAAAGATAAAACTGTTGAGTTCAAATACCAAAGGCAGAAAGTTATATTGAGGGGTAAGCAAGGCAGAAGATTAACTGCTCTTAACAAGGGAGATCTAAAGAAAGTGTTTTAACAAACGGGTGAGCTTTGTATGTTGCAAGTTTATGCAAAGGTCAGCAAACTCCAACTTCTATCATTTTGCAACAACCAACAAATAGCATATTTTATCCTATTGAGTTACAAACTCTTTTAGTAGAGTTTGAGGATGTCTTTAAGGATTTACAATCATTACCACATTCAAGGGGTACTTTGATCAAGAGGTTATAAGATATATTAGCAGCTCTCGCTTCTCCAGTGGTTTTAGTCAAAAAGAAGGATGGAGGCCAGAGAATGTGTGTGAATTATAGGAGGCTAAACAAGGCAACTATTCAAGATAGATTTCTAATTCCCTTGATTGAAGAGCTAATGGATGAATTATATGGTACTCAGTTTTTCTCTAAGTTGGACCTCAAATTAGGTTACTACCAAATCAGAATGCATCCTGAATATATAGGCAAGACTGCATTCAAAACCATTTTGAGTTTCTAGTAATGCCTTTTGGGCTTACTAATGCTCCTTCAACCTTTCAAGGGTTGATGAATCATGTTTTCAAAAAGAAATTGAGGAAGTTTGTTTTGGTTTTCTTTGATGATATTCTCAGTTATAGTCCTTCATGGTAGGAGCATTTAACACATTTGAGGGTGGTATTGGAACCTTTAAGACAAAATCAATTAGTAGCCAAGTAGAGCAAATATGTATTTGGGGCTATAGTGTTGGAGTATTTGGGACATATTATTTCTTAGCAGGGAATAAGTACAGATCTAGCAAATATAAAAACCATTCAAGAGTGGCCTGCTCCTGAAAATGTAAAGGCTTTGAGAGGATTTTTGGGTCTCATAGGGTATTATAGATGATTTGTTAAGAACTATGGCAGTATTGCTAAGCCATTAACTCAACTTTTGAAGACAGATTCTTTTCTTTGGTCAGGTCAGGCTGAGTTAGCCTTCCAAACTTTAAAAAAAGCTATGCTGCAGCCACCTGTGTTGGCTTTACCAAACTTTAATGACACCGTTGTGGTTAAGACAAATGCTTGTTACGGTATTGGGGTTGTATTAGTGCAAGGGGGCCATCCCATTGCCTATATTAGTTGGGCTCTTTTTCCAAAGAACTTACTTCTCTCTACCTATGCGAGGGAGTTATTAGCCATAATATATGTTGTCCGAAAATGGCAGCCATATTTAGCATATAAACCGTTTGTCATCAAGATTGATCAGCAATGCTTAAAGTACCTATTGGAGAGTAAAGTGTCCACACCTTTGCAACAATGTTTGTAAGATCATCTGAAGATTATGAGGCTGATGCAACCAACAAGCCAGAACAACCAAGTCTTCCATGCATGCACTAAGGAACAAAGATGAACTAGCTTTGGAAGTCTTACACTCTCAAATGTGTCTAAGTGTAAGATCTTCCGAAGCTAACAACAGTTCAGAAGAAGTTACTTCGGAAGTTTCACACTCAAACAGAAAAATATTCCAAGTGTGAAATCTTCCGAAGCCAAAGATGAAATCTTCCGAAGCTTCAGAGACAAAGTATTCCGAAGTTGTGAAGACTGATTTCTTCAGAGGACAGAGAAAATATGCTTTCTCTGAATCAACTTTTGATAAAGCTGACACACTTTCTGCTGCCTGCTTTGGTGGTTCACCTACTTTACACAAGTTGGTGAAACTTCCATGCTTTATCAAAAAGTAGGAATGGTCTTTGTCTGTAACTTACCTTACTTGTTCATGTAGACTTTTTGTATTAGTAAAAGTTAATGAGCTATGGCATGTCATAGTCACTAGTTAAAAGGCAATCTGCCTTTTGACTTTAGATTGATCTTGTTGTCATAGTCAATGAGCTATGGCATGTCTAGATTAGTCAAATCCCAACTGTCTTTTCATGTAAGTGACGGTTATAGATTGTAGATTAAAAGTGTCTCAGGTCCTTGTAATTTAGATATGCTTTGTAGCACTTGTAAAAGAACTTGAGATCAATATACAACATCTTTGAAAACCAATCTTGTGTTTTTGTGTTGTTCTTAGTTTTGTCTCTTTAATTTACTTGTGTTCTTAGTATCATCTGTTTTAAGTTACCAGTTCCCTATTTGAATTGTTAAGTGATCTAAGATCTCTCCTCAGTGTGAAACTAAGTGTTAAGTACCCATACCCGGTCCTGCATTTGGTATCAGAGCATTCCAGGCTCTTGATTGTAAGATCTCACCATCTTTAATCCTCTTAGCTTCATACATCACTTAACTCTTTAAATGGCAGCTATCTCTAAGGCTGATATGGAAACTGGAACTATGGCAAAGTCCCTACTGATCACTCCTGAGGATTTTGACACTTGGTGTCAAAGAATGGAAGGCTTCATCAAGTCTCAAGATTCCAGGATGTGGGAGTCTGTTGTCAATGGACCTCATGTACCATGCACTTCTTCAGCTGCTGCTGGTGGTGGCATGATACCAAAGGAGAGGGCTGAGTTTTCTGATGAAGACTGGAAAAGGATTGATATTGATCAGAAAGCCATGACAACCCTCCAAACTGCTCTTCCAAACTCCATCTACAGAGGTTTCAAGAAGTGCAAGACCGTTAAACAGCAATGGGATGCACTGAAACTGATGTATGAGGGGTCCAATAAAGCCAAGGAGAACAAGAAGGACCTCCTGAAGTAGCAGTTTGAAAACTTCACCTTCAAGACAGGTGAAACCATGACTCAACAATACTTCAGGTATGTTGAGACTATGGATACTCTGGCTGATGTTGGAGTAACTATTGCGAACAGGGATATTGTTTGGAAGTTCATGTCCTCTCTTCCCAGATAATGGACACACTACTGTGTGGTCATTAAGAGGACTGAAAACCTCAAGACCCTTACTCTCACTGAGTTGTATGGGATACTCAGTGGATACCAGATGGAGATGAAAATGCAAAATTCATCTGGTAACTCCAATACTCATCAGAGTTCTGCCCTTCATATGGGTGAAAGGGATAGCAGAGAACCATAACATCATCTTATCTGCTACCCTAGAACTTCATATAAGGGTGCTTTCATCACCTTCCCAGAGACACCCAGAGAGAGCTACATCCAAGAAAGTCCCTTCCAAGAGACAAGTTCCTCTCAAGCCCTTGTCTCTACTGATGAAAGTTCAGGCAACTTTCTCTTCACTTTTAAAGACCTGGACTGTATGCATCCAGATGATCTGGAATATATGGAGATAGTCCAGTAGATGGCTCTTCTCACTCACAGAGCCCAAAAGTTTTACAAGAGGACTGAGAGAAGGTTTCCTAGCAATGCAGCCAGTGGCAAGTTTGGGCTAGACAAAAGCAAAGTAAATTGTTACAACTGTAACCAGATGGGACACTTCGCCAGAGAATGCAAGGAACCTAAGCCAAATGGTGGCCAAGCATCATCCAGGACAAACTACACTGAAGGAGGGCACCAGAATGAGAAGCCAAGACAGCAAGCTGCAGTTGCTATTGAAGAAGGAGGCTTTGACTGGAGCTTCCAAGCTAAAGATGCTTCTCCAAATCAAGCACTCATGGCTGACCATGATGAAGCCAAGGTATTAGAACATATTTGCTCTCCTGAATGTATTACTAAAGTAAACAGATATAGGTCCTACAACTTAGAAATGAGATCTGATATTGAGTCTTTAAACATTTTAAAAGCTGATTTTAAAAGAGCTGAAAATGACTATAAGCTTAAAATAGAAGATCTAAAGAAAACAATTTCAACTCTTAAATATGAGCAAACAAACTACAAGACTCAAATAAAAGATCTTGTTACTAAGTTGACAGAATGCCAGGATGAGCTTGTGATCAGCAAAGCCAGGGTAGAAAAATGTGTTCTTGAAGAAGAGACCTTCAAGAACATAATATCCTTATCTCTGCATGCACAAGTTTGTTATCAGAATAAGCAGGGACTGGGATCTTGTGAGATAGCTCCTCCACACACCCTACTATCAGTAAGATCTCTAAGGTGTGGAACTGGTCAAGATGAGCTGCCCTTTATAGACCCTAGTAATGAAGAGGATGAAGAGGAGATAGTGAGGAATGACTCTGAAATGAGTGAAGAGAGTCAATCCAAAAAGGGTCACCATTCTCCTGAGGAGAGTAAGAAGGCTGGTATGACAAAGACAAAGAGGAAGAACTTGATCAGAAGAGTAAAGAGAAGATCAAAGAAGGCTCAATAGATCAAGGCCACTTTTGACTCCAAGAAGAAACAAGTGTTCATCTCTGCAGGGTTTGAAGTGGTAAAGGCTGAGGAATCAGCTGCAAACTCTAGTACCAAGAGTTTTAATACAGTTCCAACTCATTCCAGCAAAGAGAAGGCTGAATTACTGTTTACCACTGCTACATAGTCTGAACCATCCTCCTCCAAGAGAAATTCTCTCCCTAAGAAAATTGTTGCATCATCCGTGAAGAAGAAGCTGGAGAAAGAAAGTGTTCAAGTTCAGTATTTCTCTCAGAAGAAGACTCCCAGAAGGAAGCAAATGGACTGCATCATGTGTGGTAGTACTTCTCATCTGGCTAAGGATTGCTTCTACAATCCTAAAAGTACTATCCATATGGTCAAAGAGATGGCTTCTGAGAAGAAGAAGGAAAAGAAAGCTTCGGAAGGAAAATCTGTTTCCTTCGAAAGCTCCAAAATGAATAAGAAGGCAAGTGAAAAATTGCCTTCGGAAGAAAATTTGGTCTCGGAAGAAAGGAATGCTTCCGAAGTACTGAAACTTGCTGCAGTGAAAGCAAGATCTTCTGAAGGTTCAGTCTCTAGATCTTCCGAAGCTGCCAAAGCTTCTGAAGCTTTGAAGGTCAAGCCAAATCTTCCAAAGGTGGTGTGGAAGATGAAGGAAGACCGTGTGACTGAAGATTCTTCATTAGCAACAGCAAATGATCCTTAGAACCTGAACATAGGATCACTTACTGTTTTATTGTCTTCAACTCATTTTAACAAGCCCAAGACCAATGAGGCCTGGGTTTCCAAATGTAACTAAATCATCTCTTTTTGTGCAGGGACAGCCAAAGGCAAATAAAAATGTGTGGATCATTGATAGTGGCTGCTCCAGGAACATGACAGGCAATGAGTCCTTACTTCAAAACTTTGAAAGATTTGATGGAGGACCAGTTGCTTTTGGAGAAGATGCAGGAGGCTACATTACTGGCAGGGGCAAGGTTACAAATGGTAAGCTCAACATTGAGAAGGTAAACTTTGTCAAGGAGCTTGGATACAATCTTCTGAGTGTGTCCTAATTTTGTGACCAAAAACATCACATGCTCTTTACTAAGCATGAGTGCATTGTTCTCAAGCCCAGGGTTGACTTTCCTCAAGAGCATATTCTGCTCAGAGCTCTCAGGAGAGGAAACATGTACAAGATGGATCTGCAGGAAACATCTCCTTCTAGAGAAGTTTCTTGCTTTCTGTCTAAAGCAAATAATGATGAGTCTTTCCTTTGGCATAAAAGAATGTGCCATGTAAACTTTAAAAACATAAATAAATTGATTAAGAATGATTTGGTAACTAGAATGCTAAAGAAAGAGTTTACAAGTGATGACCACTGTGCTGCATGCCTGAAAGGGAAGCAACACAAAGTGTCTCACAAGCCAAAGGAAATGAACTCTATCACTACTCCCCTACACTTGTTACATATGGATCTGTTTGGCCCTACCAGTGTAATGAGTCTAGGAAGGACCTCTTACTGTTTAGTGATCACAGATGATTTCACAAGATTCACTTGGGTGTTTTTCCTTAGAACTAAGGATGAAACCCCTGAAATCTTAAAGAACTTCATTTTGAAAATTGAGAATCAATCTGATCACAAGGTCAAGACCATAAGATGTGATCAAGGAACTAAATTTAAAAACCAAATCCTTGATACATTTTGTGATGAAAAAGGTATTTCAAGACAATATAGTGCTCCCAGGACTCCTCAGCAAAATGGTGTTGCTGAGAGGAGAAACAGGACACTTATTGAAGCTGCTAGAACCATGTTGTCTGACTCTAAACTGCCTATCACCTTCTGGGCAGAGGCTGTCAACACAGCCTGCTATGTGCAGAATAGAGTTTTAGTGGTTAAGACACATGGTAAGACTCATTATGAACTGTGGCACTTAAGGAGACCATTCATTGGTTTTCTCAAAACATCTGGATGTCCTTACACCATCTTGAATACCAAAGATCAAATAGCCAAGTTTCCTGAGAAATCAGATGATGGACACTTTGTTGGATACTATTCTCAAGCTAAGGCTTATAGAGTATACAATCTCAGAACTAGAATCATTGGAGAGTCAGCCAATGTGACTTTTAATGAACACACACCCTGTGTGAAAGGTTCTGGTCCGGATTGGCTGTTTGATCTTGATTTAGTTACTAACTGTTTTAACAAGTCTTGTGAGAATGTTTCAGGATCTACAGATAACAGATCAACAGAAGATCCTGATCCAAGATTTGAGCTGAGAAGACCAACCAAGAAGACTACTTCAGCTCCAATGGTGACTAACCCTGTATTGAGGCTCCTATCAGCACAAGCATGACAAATACTGCTGATTCAACTGAATTGCCTTCAATTTCTAGTTCAGAGGCTCAAAATTCAGGAGAAGGAACATCTAATGCAAGAGGAACTAGAGGTGGTGACAGTGATCAAGAATTTCTTGATGCTGATAAACCACTCCATTAAAGACAACATAAATGATGTCACACACTTATTGGATCAAGTTTCGATAAGTGTGCTGATGTGGTGGGAGACACCTCATTGCCAGATCAAAATTTCTCTAATTTAGATATGTCCAACCAACTTGCTGTGATCCCTCAATGTCAGATCCACAAGTCACATCCCACCACAAACATCATTGGAAATGTTGACTCAGGGGTAAGAACAAGAGGACAAACTCATGACAGCCATTTTTTTCTACATTCTTATTTCTTATCCCAGATAGAGCCGAAGAAAGTTAATGAGGCTTTAAAGGATGAAAGCTGGATTGAAGCTATGCAAGATGAGCTGCTTCAAATCAGAAGACAGAAGGTGTGGAACTTATGCCCTCTTTCTCAAGGGAAGACTGTCATAGGTACCAAATGGGTATTCAGAAACAAGAAGGATGATAGAGGAATTATCATCAAGAACAAGGCTAGACTAGTTGTCCAAGGATACACTCAAGAAGAAGGGATTGATTACACTGATGTCTTTGCTCTAGTTGCAATACTTGAAGCTGTAAGAATATTCTTGGCTTACGCTGCATCCAAGGATTTCAAGGTCTACCAGCTTGATATGAAATATGCTTTTCTCTATGGGTGATTGATGAAGAAGTTTATATCAAACAACCACCTGGCTTTGCAGACCCAGATCATCCTGATTATGTCTGCAAGCTTGATAAAGCTCTATATGGACTGCATCAAGCTCCAAGAAAGTGGTATGAGACACTATCAACATACCTCTGTCATCATGGATACAAAAGAGGTACTATTGATGGGACTCTCTTCATCAAAAAACAGGAATGACACACTGCTAGTTCAAATATATGTAGATGACATCATCTTTGGTTCAACTAATCCAAAGCTCTGCAAAGACTTTGAGATGCTGATGAAGAATAGATTTGAAATGAGTGCCATGGGGGAACTCAGTTTCTTTCTAGGAATTCAAGTGAAGCAGGTTGAAGATGGCATCTTCATTAGTCAGTCAAAGTATGTACAGGACATACTTACAAGATTCAAGATGACTGACTGTAAGGTTGCAAAGACACCCATAGCCAGAAACCACTCCCTTGGTCCTGATCTTGAGGGGAGTGTGTTGATGAACATCTCTACAGGGCTATGATTGGGTCACTTATGTACCTTACTGCTAGCAGGCCTGATATTATGTTTGCCACATGTATATGTGCAAGATATCAAGCCAACCCCAAGATGTCACACCTAATCACTGTCAAAAGGATTCTCAGATACCTCAAAGGTGCTCCAAATCTAGGCCTTTGGTATCCAAAGAATTCAGACTTTAATCTGTATGCTTATACAGATAGTGATTATAGTGGCTGCAACATGACTGCAAAGTCCACATCTGGGGGATGTCAATTCCTTGGTGGAAGGATAGTCTCTTGGCAATGCAAGAAGCAATCCTGTGTGTCTGCATCAACTGCTGAAGCTGAATACATTGCTGCTGCAAGCTGCTGTGCTCAAGTGCTTTGGATTCAGAATCAGATGATAGACTATGGGTTCAACTTCAAGGAGACTCCCCTCCACATAGACAACAACAGTGCCATCTCTATTACAGAGAATCCCATGCAGCACTCAAGGACCAAACACATCAACATCAAGTATCATCTGATTAGGGATAATTTGAAAAGGGATTGATCAAACTAATCAAAGTTAACACAAATGAACAATATGTTGATCTGTTCACAAAGGCATTTGATGAATAGAGATTTAAATATCTTGTATCAGCTATTGGGATGATTAACTTTGAATAGATTTTCTTTAATAACTTAATCAACTTTATTTCCTAAAAATTGTGTGTCCTAAGTTGTCTATTAGATCACCTCATAAGCCCAGTTCTCTTTGGAGGAAAACTAACTTTTAACTGATATTCCTTAGATTTGCGAAAATTTACCTTCGGAAGAACTCAAATTGCCTTCGGAAAAATTTATGTCTTTAAATCATTTAACAGCTTATCTAAGATTTACCTTCGGAAGAAATTCTTGGAGTATCTTCGAAGCTTAAATTTGTATATAAGCACTTAAATGCATTCAAAGAACAAATATCTTCCGAAAGCAACTAAGTCTCGGAAGACTTATTCACTTCTTCCGAAGCCAAATTTTAAAATTCTTTGAAATATCTTCCGAAGCAAAAACTACATTCGGAAGCTTTGCTACAAAGCTTCCGAAGCCAAAATTGTCTTCGGAAGTTTTACAACTTCCAAGAAAACAAACTTTTTGGACGCCTTTTTCAGAAGTAGGACCCACTTGCGGATTTCAAACTTTATCTTTTTGTCATAACTTTGTCTCAAATCCACAACATATATCTTCCAAATGGTTCTATTTCGTCTCTCTACTCTCACTGATCCTTACCCTAAATTTACCCCCAAATTTCATCTTCTTCTTCCTTTCTTCACTGAAAGCTTCCTCAAATGGCCAACATTGATTGTCGCAACGACCCTGATTTTTCCATGCACATACATAGGCAACACAATCAGGTTGCCCTATTACACTCTGGGAAGGATCCAAGCTTCTCAGATGTGTGTAGGTACCTTTCTTCGTCTCACTACTTCACCTCCCTTACAATTGATCCTCCTTTTTATGAGGATCAGCTGCTTGAGTTCTGGAGGACCTGTCAAGAGGTCACCATGGAAGGGGAGAAGGCACTATCTGCTACAGTGTAGGGGAGGATAGTTTTCATCACTCCGGCCATCATAAACACCCATTTGCAGCTGGATGATGAAGCAGGTGACCTGTCCTTTCCCAAATCTGTTGTCAACCACTCCTTTCAGCAGATGGGCTATGAAGGTGACTTCTCAGTCAAAACCTTCAGGATGGGGAAGGTCTTATCTCAATGTAAATACCTCCTCCATGTCGTCCATCATAGCCTTTCTAACAAGCATGGAGGATGGGATCAAGTTCCAGAAGATCTCTCCTTTATAGTCCATGGGATGGTACAAGGGGTCAAGTTCAGGTACTCTTAGTTTGTATATACTAATTTACATGCAAACTTGGACTCCTTAGAGTATTATATGTTCCCTAGGTATGTTTAACACATTCTAAACTGTGAATTGGGCTCACAGTTGAGGGGGACAGGTAATATTCTTAAATTGGGACAAATGAGGCCCGAAATCTTCAAAATCTTAAAGAAGCCAACTGTTGGCTTCTCTGGGGTAGAAACAGCCTTTGTCCCAAAAATGTTTGAGCTCATTGGTCACGGTGAAAACCTAGCAGCACCAGCTAGTGTTGAACCAACACCCTCCACCTCTCAACCACCTCAAACACAGCCTACCATCACCATCACCTACAAAAGAAAATGCCAACGAACCCCTGCACTTGCTACTAAGCATGTACAGGCCCCCATATCAGAACCCATATAGGAGGAAGTGGAATCTCGAGCTCCCACTTCCCCTGAGGAGCAGACCACTCCCATCTTTCCACCACTCAGTGCTGAGGTTCCTTATGCTTAGCCTGATGAGCTCACAACCCCACAAACAGCCTTAAGCCATCACTCTGAGTTTCCATACTCTAGTGATCAACCTTTGGAAAGCTACCATCCCCAACCTTTTGATCTAAACCGCCCCATTCCCAGCCTTGACTTCTATTCTGATGAAGATTTAGGCTTCAGTGGGTACCATGAGTCTCTCCTCTCTTCCCACACTCAAGGAGAGACGAGTACTCCTGCTTCCCCCATCTCTAGCCCACATTAGCAACCCCCTACTAAGGTGGTTCGTCCTGAACTTATTCAGGAAATCCATATGGCAGAGGTTATCACTTTTGCAAGTGATAACATTACTAGGACCTCTACCATGGCAATCCAGCCTCTTGACACTTCTCTGGAAGTTGTCATTAGGCAGGGAAATCCAGCAGCCAAGAAACCCATGCTGGTGGTGAGGAAGAAGACTTAGGTCCAATTCTCTCATCCCCTAATGATTCTTCATCTGAAGATGAGGCGAGTCTGCAACAAAAGGTGCACAAACTGTCACATCTTTGCACCTATTTTGTTTCAAAGATAGCTCACCTGGAATCTCAGGTGACTATCTTACAGAAGAGGGTCAATGACCAGCAACTTGAGATCACCGATCTCAAGGGCAAGTTGGCTGAGAGACCCATGAGGACAACTCATCCAGGTCCACAAGAACCTGTGGATGTCATGGATCAATCTCCCAGCTCACCTATGCAAGAGGGTGATGCTACCAAAAAGGGGAGAAAATTCTGACAATCACAGAACCTGGGAGTTCTTCCCAGAGTATGGACATAGAGGAATCACCATCCTCTCTTGCAGATGTTCATACTCAGCAACCTCCTCTAGACAGTGATCTACATTTGCTCATTCAACAACTGTTTGAGGAGGGAATACCAAGAGCAATGTCTGCCCCTTCTGAGAACCCAATCTGGGGTTGGGGGTATGACAGTAATAGGAAGCTCTTGTGATCTCTAGAGCTCAGGGTCAACTAGAAGTTCTCAACATTTCACACCTGAGTTTCTATGAGAGCATCAACTTGGTAGATCTGCCACTTGTCAACCCAAGCAATAACAACAAGCAGCAAGATTGGCAGAAAGAATCCAAGACAGGGTGCTAAAGGAGTTTAAATTGAGATCAAAATTATATAGACTGAGGCTAACAGGTGAGATCTTTGGTCAACTGGATGTTGAGGTAGACCCGAAGATTAGCTTCGAAGGGAAAACCTTAACTGAAGGCCCAGAGGTTGAACCTGTGCACCTTGAGACAGGATCTCCCTCTGCACCTATTTTCCTCAGTGAAACACCAGCTGGTGATGGTGTTTCACAACCTCTCTCTGGCCAGAGCTTGACAGTTAAACCAAGCAATGAAGGCCAAAGCTCTCTCCAGCTTGAGCCACCAAAGCTTGTGGTTGACAAAGGTAAAAGAAAACTGACTCCTGAGGAGATTGAGGAGGAGAAGAGAGAGAGGAAGAGGAAGATGAGAGGAGAGAGTTCAAGTGGTTCCCCAGGGTTTATGGAAGCTGCAATCAGGGCTGCCCCCAGGCTAAACACTCAGGAAGATGAGTTAAGGGCAGCCAGGCTAAACTACCTGGGAACTAAAAACTATAATGTTGATGAACTCATCTCTCTCCCTTAGATGAATTGAATGAACTGGCTGACACAGAGTTGTCAAAGGAGAGGAAGGAAGCAGAGGATGCAGCATTGCTCCTCAAGCACAAGGAAGAAATGAGGCTAAAAGACTCTACAAGAACATTCCTGTCCTCTCCCCAGTTCAAGAAAGTCTGAGCCAGAGACTGTGGCCACTGAACAACCTCAGGTAGCAACTGAAGAAGAAAGACTAAAGATGATCAGCTACCTGAGTGCCACAAGTCTCTATCAGGCAGATGCACTTCTTCCCTTACCATCTGAGTACATATTGTTTGAATACAATAAGCAGATGGAGAAAAAGCTAAAAGAGAAAAACAAGCTAAAAGAAAAGATTAAGGGAAGAAGCTGCAAAGTCAAGGGCCATCATCCATAAAAGCCAAAAGAAGTCTGATGACAGACAAAGGATGATGAGCTTCTTGAAGCTATATGGATTCTCCGAAAGGAGGCTTGGCCCTATGTCTCTATCCATAATAGATGAGCATATCAGGGTAATCAAGCAGAAGATAAAGAAGGGAGAGCTGGTGGACTTGCATTCTCTACCAAGTCCAGCTCAACCTGAAGTTAAGGTGAAAGTTGAACCCACTGAGACAACACAACCTGAACCCGGAGCTGTATCTCAGCCAACTTCATCTTCTGATCCACAGTAGGGTCCTCCTCTCTCTCCTTCTGAACCTGTGAGAGAGGAGATCCCAACTGAGGGGGACTCAACTGAATAACCTGGTACCCAAGACCAGTCCCCTCAGTTGAAATCATCAGGGAGAAGAAAAAGGATGGCCAGAAGATCATCCTCAAGGAAGAAGAGAAGAAAGGCATCCACCTCCCAACCTTAGGATGAGTCAGAGCATCCCGAGGGAGTTCATAAAGAGGTCTCTCAACAAACTCCAATCATAGTAGAGCCTCTTACTATTGGAAAACAAATTATGTCATGGTCTTATGATGAATATTAAGACAGATGGTATGTCATAAGAGATCAGAAGGCATGCATGTCTATTCCTCAGAAGACATGCTCAATCTTCCTCTGCATGATCTCTTTGACATGAGAAGGTTCTATGTTAGTCTGAAGGATCCAGACCTAATGATGAAGAAAGGTATGCTGAGGATCCTAATGTGGACTACCAAAATCTTAAACACTTCTCTGTTTTGGTAGCATCAGCCTAGGGGGAGTTTGTAAGATCATCTGAAGATTATGAGGTTCATGCAACCAACAAGCCAGAACAACCAAGTCTTCCATGCATGCACTAAGGAACAAAGATGAACTAGCTTTGGAAGTCTTACACTCTTAATTGTGTCTAAGTGTAAGATCTTCTGAAGCTAACAACAGTTCAGAAGAAGTTACTTTGGAAGTTTCACACTCAAACAGAAAAATATTCCAAGTGTGAAATCTTCTGAAGCCAAAGACCAGCATCTTCGGAGAAGCTTCAGAGACAAAGTCTTCCGAAGCTGTGAAGACTGATTTCTTCAGAGGACAGGGAAAATATGCTTTCTCTGAATCAACTTTTGATAAAGCTGACACACTTTCCGCTGCCTGCTTTGGTGGTTCACCTACTTTACACAAGTTGGTGAAACTTCCATGCTTTATCAAAAAGTAGGAATGGTCTTTGTCTGTAACTTACCTTACTTGTTCATGTAGACTTTTTGTAATAGAAAAGTCAGTGAGCTATGGCATGTCATAGTCACTAGTCAAAAGGCAATCTGCCTTTTGACTTTAGATTGATCTTGTTGTCTAGATTAGTCAAATCCCAACTGTCTTTACATGTAAGTGATGGTTGTAGGTTGTAGTATAAAAGTGTCTCAGGTCCTTGTAATTTAGATATGCTTTGTAACGCTTGTAAAAAAACTTGAGATCAATATACAACATCCTTGAAAACCAATCTTGTGTTTTTGTGTTGTTCTTAGTTCTGTCTCTTTAATTTACTTGTGTTCTTAGTTTCATCTATTTTAAGTTACCAGTTCCCTGTTTGAATTGTTAAGTGATCTAAGATCTCTCCTCAGTGTGAAACTAAGTGTTAAGTACCCTTACCCGGTCCTGCAATTTTGGTTATCCACGTTAATGGGGTTCAATTGTTAGATCTTGTATAAGAAAAGGGTAGAAAAAAAGGTTGTTGATGCCTTATCTCATGTCACTCATGGCCAATTATTGCAAATGGCTGTTTTTTCTATTCAGACTGATTTGTGGGCTAAAATTGAACAAGCCTTGGATTTGGATCCTATCCTTTAGTAGATGATTTCTAATCTTCAAAGGGATTCTTCCTCTCATCGCCAATATACATGGCAGTCTAGTGAACTTAGACGACATGGTAAATTGGTAATTTGTAATGTTTCGGCTTTGAAACTTAAAATTTTGAAATGGGTTCATGCTTCTGCACCTGGGGGTCATTCAGGAGTGAATGCTACTATTAATAACGTTTCTAGACTTTTCTATTGGCCAAAGCTCAGAAAAGAAGTGGCTACTTTTATTAAGAGTTGTACTGTTTGTCCGCATTGTAAGGTGGATACTACAGCCTATCCAGGGCTATTACAACCACTCCCTATTCCCAATAGAGTATGGGATTGCTATGAATTTTGTTGAAGGTTTACCTGTTTCGGGCAACAAGGATGCTATTTTGGTTATGGTAGATCGTTTGACTAAGGGTGGACATTTTATTACCTTTAAACATCCTTTTACTGCAATACAAGTCGCTCAACTCTATTTGGATAACATTTACAAGTTGCATGGATGTCCAAGATCCATAATTTTGGATAGATATAAGATATTTGTATGTCTTTTTTGGAGGGAGTTACACACTTTACAAAGGGGTTGAACAAAAAATGTCAAGTTCGTACCATCCTCAAACAAATTGACAAATAGAAGTTCTTAATTGTTGCTTGGAGAGTTATTTGAGATGCATGTGTTTTGATCATCCACAGGACTGGTTAAATGGTTGCCACTGGCTGAGTTTTGGTACAACACTTCTTATCACTCTATAATCAAATACACTCCATTTAAGACATATATGGTCAACTACCTCCTATTCATCTTCCTTATTTACCAAGGGAAAGTAACAATGAAGTTATGGATAGAAGTCTTACTTTGAGGGAAGAAGTCATCAATATCTTGAAGCGCGATTTACAGCAGGCTTAACATCGAATGAAGCAGCTAGCTGATTCACATCGTATTGAACGAGTTTTTCATCAAGGTGATTGGGTTTACTTAAAGCTACAGCCTTATACACAATCTACTATTAGTGACCGGCCAAATTAGAAATTGTCAGCCAAGTACTATGGGCCTTATTCTATATTAGCTCGAGTGGGTCAAGTCGCTTACACTTTACAGCTACCTGCCAGGTCTGCCATTCATCCAACAGTTCAAGTCTCACTCCTTAAGAAGTATAATGGTCCACATCCTCTACCACAAGTGCCTATTAGTGCACTGGCGGTTGCTGCAAGGGTTCCTGAATCTGTCATAGATACACGTATCATCAAAAGACATAACGCACATTGGTACAATGGTTGGTTAAATGGAGTGGTGCATTGTCTAAAGATGCTACTTGGGAATATGCATCTCTCATGAATCAATGGTACCCTTCTTTTGATCCTTGGGGACAAGGATTTTCTTAATCAAGGGGTATTGTTACATATTCGTATAGCAGGTGGTTAAAGGTTGTTAGGGTTGTTAATTATGGTTGTTAAGCTGGTCAAAGTCAATAGTCAACTATGTTTGTATAAATATTCATATTGTAATAATGCAATGTGTGCAAAAATTGTTGTGTCTTTCTTTCCTCTCTTTGTAATGACTTCAACCACTTTTAAGAACTTTTCTTCTTCCATGGTTCTCTAAGTTTTAATACAAATTCAACCATTGTTTCAATCTTGGATTTGTGCATAAGCATCACTCTATTATGAAAGCATAACATAACTTTGTTAATACAAAATATTTCTTCTTAAAAATATAATCGCAAACATGTATACAAAAGAACTAAGCGTGAATAGGAAATTAGGATACACTTACACTGATAGATCGTACATGTAGCACTACATATATAACACCATGTAAAGTTTTCAATAAGAAAAAAATAAAAATAAAAAGTTACATAAACCTCACATAAAATTAATGGCCAACTTAGCCGGAGGTCATGCAAGGATTCAACCGTTTCACTAATTCCATAGATATATTGAAACTATGTTATAGCTCACTTAAGTATGTATCTGGTATCGTTTAATATCAATTTTAGCTAAAAAGCATACATGGTTGTGTTGGGTTTCTAACAAGATTATCAAAGCCATATAAACCCATTTATATGAGAAACGCAGCGGATTAGATAGTTTTAAATCTTGTTATCAAGATGAATATAAAAACCGATTTTATAAAAATAAACCCAAACCACGGATCCATATACGAAATAAACATGCTTAACAACATCACAACCATAGGGTGTTCAAGAAAACTACCTTTCAAGAAGTAAAGGTAGTGGAAGAGATGATGGATGAATGGTTAGCCTTGAAGGAAGAGGGCCTCAAGCTTGCATACCCCAAGCCACTAACAAAACACCTTGTTTGCTAGGATTTGATTACACTTTTCACCACACAAGAAAATGTTCTTCTTCTTTCTTCTTGAAATCGGCCGAAACCAAGGGAGAAGAGCTGAGAAGGAGAGAGAGTTCTAGGTAAATGTGTTTTGCATGTGTTTTGGTTGGGAGGTGGAATGGGGTGTTCCAAGAAACATTTAAGGCATTCAAAATTCAAAAGGGATGTTCCCATCCCTCCTAAAATTGCCCCCTCCTTCTCTTTATTAACTTGAACTAATTAAATTTCATTTTGTTAGTTACAAGCTTAATTAATCATGTAACACTTTTACATGATATAAGATACATGCAAAATATCATAACCATTATCATATACATATTATTTAACCAACTTAAATAATATTATAAGATAATCTCTTTAAATAAATTATCCATATAATTTATTTATACTTCAAGTGTAAATATTTAGAAACCCATTTTCTAAATATCATAAGTGTTAATATTTAATTGTTAGATCATATCTTACAATAAATATTATGGTGTTTGTCTAGCTTATTATTGGGTATGACCCGACTTGGATCATAATGTACTAGCCACATCAATTATAATATGTATCTTGGGCAGACCAATTCCAACAATCTCCCACTTACACAAGATACATAGAAGATTGATGCAAGTAGTAAATACTGCCTAACAATGGTTTATTACCCCTAATACATATGACGAGGTGCCATTCAATAACATCATCCCTTTCAAGTACCTTACTTGAAATGATTTAGGTGAATCAATCATTTATCCTTTTGCCACAAATGTCATGTTAAATCCAGAGACACAGAATGATCATTCTCTGTTGATTTAACTTAGCAGGCCTTAGACATCTTACTCTCAACGAATAAGAGGGACAAATCCCCTTTTGACTACATACGTCTCTCACAATCATCTTGTATTACACTTGATCTTAGCCTTATGTACCGTCATATTTCAGAGCGGCAAAGAAAAAAGTCAAAGTATAATATTCGGTGAATATCAAGACCCAATATGTATCTCAGGTCGAAGGATACTATGAAGTTCGCCTTTACTCAAATTTACTTATGATCTATCAGAAGGATTCCATGTAGTAATATTCAAGGGCGGGTCAGTCCAATATTTATATCCTATATATATCCACGAACCTTGGCAGCAAACCCTTGCTCTATGTTCATACCTTATGAATATATGCCAATCAAAGTTCATGATAGTCTTACCTTCATATTTGTTCCCACAAATATGAGCGACTACAGACATTTAGAATAAATAACTTATTCACAGATTTAAACATGCTAAAATGGAACATAACTCAAAAATCATACTCATAAACCATAATCATATGAATGAGTCATAATAACAATTGTTCCGATATCCAAATACAAAATAGATCAAATCCAATCACTAGAATATCGAAGTCCTAAGGCACAAGTATGACCCTCATGCTTCGACCTTTCAAGGAGCTTCGTGAGTGGATCCACAATGTTTTGATCAGTGTGAACTTTGTGAATACATATATTTCCTTTTTCAACTTCATCCCTTATGTAGTTGAATCTCCGCTCAATGTGCCTTGTCTTTTGATATGCACGGGGTTCCTTGATTTGAGCAATCGCACCCTCATTGTCACAAAAGATCTCTAGAGGGTCCTGAATGGTACAGACCACTCCTAGGTCAGTAATGAACTTTCTAATCCATGTAGCTTCTTGAGCTGCCAACGAGGCGGCGATGTATTCCGATTCAGTGGTGGACAATGCTACCACATCTTGTTTCGCACTCTTCCAAGAGACTGCTCCACCATTCATGATGAAAACATATCCCGATTACGATCAAGAATCATCTCTATCAGTTTGAAAACTCGCATCCGTGTAACCCTTTACAACGAGTTCCTCCTCCCCAGAGCCGTATATTAGAAACATATCCTTAGTCCTTCTATGATATTTCAATATACTCTTTATCCAATGGCTACTTCTTGGATTTTGTCGGTATCTGCTTGTCATGCTTAAAGAGCATGACACATCCGGTCTAGTGCATATCATAGCATACATGATGGATCCTATAGCTGATGCATATGGGATTCCTTTCATTTTCTCCTGCTCATCCTTTGAGCTTGGACATTGAGACGCACTCAATATTGTCCCTCTTTGAATAGGCACTAAACCTTTCTTAGAGTTTTCCATCTTGAACCTTTTCAAGATTTTATCAATGTATGCACTTTGGTTTAAACCTATTAACCGCCTTGATCTATCCCTATAGATTTTTAATCCCAAAATATAGGCGGCTTCACCAAGATCCTTGATGGAAAAACAATTTCCAAGCCAGGTTTTTACACCTTTCATGGTTGGAATGTCATTTCCAAACAATAGTATCTCGTCAACATACAATACTAAGAAAGTAATGATTCTCCCACTAGCCTTTTTATACACACAAGCCTCATCAGCGTTTTTGATGAATCCAAATTTCTTGACTGCATCATCAAAATGGTTATTCCAACTTCTAGATGCTTGTTTCAATCCATAGATTGATTTCTTTAACTTGCATACTTTATTAGGATGTTGTGGATCGACAAAACCTTCGGGCTAAACCATATAGACATCTTCTTCAAGATATCCATTTAGAAAAGCGGTTTTGACATCCATTTGCCAAATCTCATAGTCATAATATGCAGCTATGGCAAACAATATCCTAATTGACTTTAGCATTGCCACGGATGAAAAGGTTTCATCATAATCAACCCCTTGAGTTTGAGTAAAACCTTTTGCTACAAGTCTTGCTTTATAAGTATCCAAGTTTCCATGCATATCGGTTTTCTTCTTGAAAACCCACTTACTTCCAACCGGTTTGGAGTTAAGAGGTGGTTACCAAGTCCCATACTTGGTTGTCATGCATGGACTGCATCTCTACGTTCATAGCTTCAAGCCATTTGTCATAATCAGATTGTGATATTCATCATGGTATGTGGTGGGTTCATCTGAATCTACCACATAGCATCCATTCATGAAAAATCCACATCTTTCAGGTGAATTACTAATTCTACTAGATCTTTGAATGTTTTGTGTGTCTTGATCAACCCTTTGATCATTTTCAACAACATCTTGTTGAGTGCTAGTATCAACCAAACGTGTATCGGCTTGTGGTTCTCGATCCTCCTCGAGTTCCACCGTTCTATCAGTTCCTTCCATAAGGAACTTAGTTTCCAAGAACTCAGCCTTCAGAGCAATGAACACCTTTTGCTCAGTTGGGTTGTAGAAGTAATATCCCATAGATTCCTTGGGATATCCTACAAAGATACACTTAGTGGATCGAACTTCAAGTTTGTTTTGGGAGTTGCGTTTGACATAAGCCTCACAACCCCATACCTTTAAATATGATAATGATGGAACCCTTCCATGCCATATTTCAAAAGGTGTTTTTCCACTTTCTTGGTTGGGGCCATATTTAGAATACGGACTGTTGAGAGCAATGCGTAACCCCAAAATGATAGAGGCAATGTGCTTCTAGCCATCATAGATCGAACCATATCCAATAGAGTTCGAATCCTCCTTTCTGACACACCATTATGTTGTGGTGTTCCGGGTGGAGTGAGTTGCGAGATAATTCCACAACTCCTAAGATGATCTTGAAAAGCATCACTAAGGTATTCACCTCCTCTATCCGAACGAAGTACTTTGATGGTTTTATTGAGTTGATTTTCAACTTCATTTTGGAACACCTTGAACATTTCAAAGGCTTCATCTTTGTGTCTCAACAAGTACACATACCCATAACGACTATAATCATCGGTAAAGGTAATGAAGTATCTTTCACCATTTCTTGTCATTGTCTTAAAAGGACCACATACATCAGAATGTATGATACCTAATAAGTCTTTTACCTTTTCATTAGTTCCACTAAAGGGTTTCTTGGTCATCTTTCCTTGTAAACAAGACTCACATTTATCAAATGAATCTTCACTTGATTCTAAAAGACCATTCTTTTGAAGTGTATGTATGCGATCTTTGTTTATGTGACCAAGGCGACAATGCCAAAGATAGGTCTTACTTAAATCCATTTTGAGTTTCTTGGTGCTTGATTGGTACAACGAGTTATCAAAGAATATGTTATCATGAACTAATTCATAAATGCCATTATATGGCATAGCTTTAAAATAAAAGACATCATTCATGAAAACATAATTACCATTGTCAACAAACTTCAAATATTAACCATATTGTTTAAAAGATAAACGGAGATAATGTTCCTAGTCAAACTAGGAGCAAATAAAATGTTTTTCAAAACAACTTCCAAACCATTTGGAAGCTTCAAAAGGTAGTCTCCTTGGGCTTCGACATCAACTTTTGCTCCGTTGCCCATAAAGAGACTTGTATCTCCTTTCATGAAATTTTTATTTGTTTTGAACCCCTGCAATAAATTGCAAATATGAGTCCCACATCCGGTATCTAATACCCATGTGTTGGAAGAAATAACATTTAGATTAATATGGATCATGAAAGTTGTACCTAAGGTTTGCCCCGCATCCCTCTTTGCTTTCAACTCCTTGAGATAGGTTGGACAATTTCTCATCCAATGTCCTATCTCACCACAACCAAAGCACGGATCTTTCGAGCTAACCTTTAGCTTCTTCGGTTTGGGTGGTTCCGCTTTAGGCTTCCCTTTGAACTTACCCTTGAAGTGCCCTTTGCCTTTAGCAACCTTTTCCTTAGGTTCCGGGTGATGCCTCTTCTTATTTCCACCTTCATTGATAGTGAGAACCGGTAAAACCCTTTTACCCATTCCTGTTTCAGCCGTTTTGAGCATTGCGTGAAGCTCACCAATGCTCTTGTCCCATCCATTCATGTTGTAGTTCATGACAAAAGTCTCAAATCTTTTAGTTAGACCATTAAGGATCAAATCCGTGGCTAACTCTTTTGAGACGGGACAATTTAGCCGTTCAAGTCATTCAATGTGGCTTTTCATTTTAAGCACATAAGATGAAACGGATTGGGTTTCTTCCATACGACATGCATGAAGCGCTCGAACCGTTTCAAAGCGCTCGAACCGTTTCAAAGCGCTCCACCCTAGCTTGAGTAAGGAACATTTCCTTAAGTTGGGTGATCATGTCATATGCCCCATGATGTTCAAAATCCTTTTGAATCTCGAGAATCGTAGTTCCCAACATGAGGCAAGAAACTTGCACCGAATCCTCTGTGTGTTTTATCCAATCGTTATAGGCATCATGATCATCACTATTAGGTTCATCGGGAAGAGGATCGTCCAATACGTAGGATTTCTTTTGTTGTTTGAGAACAATTCTCAAATTTCTCAAATTATAATTAAGACGATCCTTATCAAGTATGGCTCTTAGAGATAGGTTATGCACGGGTGGAATAATTGCATTAGGTGGATTGTTGATTGCGGCCATCTACAAGTTTTAACAAAGTTCAATATTAGTATTTTCGATATTATTTAAAATATTAATCGTTAATACCCTTTATGTCTCCAAGACAATTAATGATTAAAACCTACAACCCAATGTTATTTTCACATAGTAGTTAGGTGACCTTTATCCTACTATTGAAATAAACAAGGTAGTCAATGTTTGACGATTGCAACCCTTTTGCAATTTCTAGTTTTATGGGATCAGTTAAACATCATATGTTAAGTTGGCATGTTTAATCCCATCAACACCTTTGTACACCATGCTTTGGTGACCCTATTCACATGGTTTCCAAATCAAGTCGTCCTACTTACACACATATGTGAATTTACACATACAAGAGGTTAGGTGACCTTTTTCTCACAAATATGGTAAACGCACCTCAAACACACAAGTTTTCTCCAATGTGGTTAGGTGACCTTTATCCCACATCGAGTTCCAAGTGATTCGAGTGTTGTATAAAAGGATGGTGTTAGACTTGTTTAAAAGGGATTTTAGTTTTCTAAATTCTAGATTGGAAAACTAATTGTGTACCTTACATATGCATGCTTTCAAATGTATGGTACTTAGGTTGAAAACCAATTTTCAAAGTTCCTTTTAATAAAACCCATTTAATTATGAAATCATTAACCTTTAATAAAACCAATTTTATTACCTAATGATTTCTAAGGAACCAATTTTATACAAGTTGTTGATATTAAGTTGTTAATTGTCCTTATCCAAGTAAGATAATACAAAATAAATCAACCACACAAGTATAAATAATCAACCACAAGTTCATAACCATAGCCATCTACATTTGGCCACACTTGTTGACCGAAACAAGTGTGCCAAAAGGTCTCTCCTAAGGGACCAAATGAACATAACCATGTGTCGGTGAACTCCCACTTGATCTCGCATCCAAATGCCTCAAGTGTGCTCTTTGTGTTGAGACCTCTCCACTTAGGGCTTTTTTGTGGGCTCCAATTTCAGCTCCTAGCTTCCAAGGTCCACCAAGTTTGGGCTTTGGTTATTGGGCTAGAATCCCATCTTGGACTATGAGGTCCATTAAGGTCCAAAACCAAAACCCTAACTTTGTTGCATCTTTCTTTTACAAAAAATATATCCTAATATATTTTTCTCTAGTAAAAGAAATACAACTAATCTACTTATTATTACAAACCATTATGAATAAATAAATAGATTACAAACCAAAATAAAAGAATATTACAACCATATGGAATAATCAAAAAATCAACCAACACAAACATTCATCCAAACACAAGGCCAAGGCTTGGTTATGAACATCCAATACACATCCAAATATGCAAGATATACAAACTAAATGGTTCCCCTTTTGAACCCCAAACTTTCGGTCAAGGATAAAGAAAACCGAAGGTTTCGGGTTTTTGTCCAAACAAAACAACCAATCATCCAAATGACTTAACCTTTCAAGATTATTACAAGCATGTAAAGTATAACCTTGAAAAAGGCAAGGGAAAACCAAACAACCCAAGAAGGGTTCGGCCATATGGTGAAACACACCATGAAACCCGAAAGTTTTGAGATAAATGAAGCATGTATCCGTATAAGCGGCTCTTGATGCCATTGTTGGGTTTCTAACAAGATTATCAAAGCCATATAAACCCATTTATATGAGAAACGCAGAGGATTAGATAGTTTTAAATCTTGTTATCAAGATGAATATAAAAACCAATTTTATAAAAATAAACCCAAACCACGGATCCATATACGAAATAAACATGCTTAACAACATCACAACCATAGGGTGTTCAAGAAAACTACCTTTCAAGAAGTAAAGGTAGTGGAAGAGATGATGGATGAATGGTTAGCCTTCAAGGAAGGGGGCCTCAAGCTTGCATACCCCAAGCCACTAACAAAACACCTTGTTTGCTAGGATTTGATTACACTTTTCACCACACAAGAAAATGTTCTTCTTCTTTCTTCTTGAAATCGACCGAAACCAAGGGAGAAGAGAGGAGAAGGAGAGAGAGTTCTAGGTAGATGTGTTTTGCATGTGTTTTGGTTGGGAGGTGGAATGGGGTGTTCCAAGAAACATTTAAGGCATTCAAAATTCAAAAGGGATGTTCCCATCCCTCCTAAAATTGGCCGCCCCCCCACTCTTTATTAACTTGAACTAATTAAATTTCATTTTGTTAGTTACAAGCTTAATTAATCATGTAACACTTTTATATGATATAAGATACATGCAAAATATCATAACCATTATCATATACATATTATTTAACCAACCTAAATAATATTATAAGATAATCTCTTTAAATAAATTATCCATATAATTTATTTATACTTCAAGTGCAAATATTTAGAAACCCATTTTCTAAATATCATAAGTGTTAATATTTAATTGTTAGATCATATCTTACAATAAATATTATGGTGTTTGTCTAGCTTGTTATTAGGTATGACCCGACTTGGATCATAATATAATAGCCACATCAATTATAATATGTTTCTTGGGCAGACCAATTCCAACAGGTTGTAATATGTAAATGATTTTAAAAGAAATTTAAGTTTTTGCTACATGTTGTAAAAGATTTTACAACAAACCTTATATTTCTTGAAACAATATTAGTCTATCCATATTATCCTTTTAAGAAACATAATCCCTCCCATCTTTATATTCACACCAAAAATAATGAGTTTTCAGATGCGATACAGTGATGGACACTAACTCTCTGAAAGTAGGATGATACCTTTTCTTGCTTTTTGATGGTTGGTGATTTTATCATTATCAAAATTATTTTGATATTTACTTCAATTTACTCAAAACCAAAAGAGAAATTAGAATGCTCCATCGGGGTTGGTGGTCCAGTAGCAAAGACTTTGCCTCTAGAAGCACCATTATAGGGAGCTAGAGATGTCCAAGGTTCAAACATTATGTAACACCCGCAACTCTAAAATAAATGGATAAAAAGAAAAGAGTAGAATTTTATGATATAAATGATATAAATAAAAGTCTATGGACTAAAAGTTGGTGTTTACAAAAACCTAATATTACGCCTATCTAAGAAAAGAAATGTTTCCTTTTTCTCATTTCTTGCACTCAAAGCTATTCTAAAAAGGAGAGAGAGAGAGAGAGCTGTGGGTTTAGGAAAAAAAGTGAAAGAATGGTGAAAAAAGTATGGATTTATCTTACCTTTTCCTAAATCTAGGCTAGATCTAGGCTCGAATGATGAGTATGATGTGTTAAGATAAATAAAGCTTGAAATTTTACGTGTGCATATGTGTAGATCTCAAGTTCTATTTTCTCGGTTTTAGGGTTTGTCAAGAGCTTCAAAAGTTGAGTTCTAAATTCCCGTTTTTTAAATGTTTTATCTTGTTTTTGTGGCTAATATGCATACATATATTATGTATTTTTATCAAAACCGTGATTTACACGTAAATGTGACATTTTTATGTTCGGTTATGATGTTTTGACAAAAGTGATGATGAAACTATATGCATGCCATGTTTAATAGTGAAATTTAGCTGGATGAGATCCCAATCTATTATTAGAAACATGATTTAGTTGAAAATTAAGTGAAATCATAAGTATGAAATCGAATAGTGGGGTTGAACACTCGTATTGATATAGATTGCCTATATTAGGATTTGCTTTAGCTAAATTCTATCTTAAGTCATTTGTATTGAACTTTACTCAACCACATTAGTCTTTAGATCATCCGCATTGAGTTCCTATTAGCATCGACCATAACCACCCACACTAATATTATACTTAGTTGCATTAAGCCTAGTGCACTCGCATCAAACACTGTTGCTTGTATTAATAGTCATTACCCACATTACACCTTAACTTAATCACCTTAATCATCGGTCCATTCGCATTAACTATTATAAGCATCAACTGTTACCCGTATCAACTATTACCCGCATTGACTGTTGATCCACATTAAACTATTTCTATTATATGGATTCCTACCCATCTCTTATCTATAAAGGACTACTTGATACTACATCTTATAAAAGTATTTTGCATATCAAAGTGGAACACTAAGGAATGAAAAAATGATAGTGAAATCTAATGAAAAAAATGCGGGCCTAAAATGAAAAGTATTGCAAACGCTGATGAATGGAATGAACTTCACTTATGCGAGTCAAATGAATGGAATGGACTTTTATTCATGAGCAGGTTGTATGTCTTGTTGTGTGGGTTATCCGTCAGAGTTCTAGCTAACCGTGATAAACATTTGCTGATAGGGGCTAGTATTTGTTGTCAACCATACATTTGGGCTCTTGCTTTGTGCAATGCTAGTTTATGAAAAAGGAAAGATAATTAATGAAATGAAGATACTGAACACTATAAAGGATGATATGAAAGTCAATCAGACTGACAATAATGATAAATATATGTTTATTAAAGGAAACAAAAGTATATTTTATATATATATATATATATATATATATATATATATATATATAATAAAAGTAGAACTCATTTAGTAATGCTAACTTTTATATACATATTAGTTTACAGGTAATGACTGAAGTTAAGCATTGCTGAACTTTGGAATATTCAAAGTTTAATATGCTAATTGAGATTGAGAGTATAAGGGAAAATACAAATTGGTTCGAAACATAAAAGTGAATTTGATTGATTAGATTATGTACATGGGAGTCCTATATACACACACATACTTGATAGTTACATGAACAACCGCCTAAACAATTATCTATAGCGGGAACCTAATCTTTACCTGAATTGACCCATTTCTTATACTTAGGGCATATATAATATTACACATAAGATTTACATAAGACTAACTTAGGATAATTAACCTAATGCTAATCATTATCTTCCAACATTGTCCCTTTTAATGTTAGCATTATGTTCGCCTTCTACAACTTCAATCTTCATTTGACTTTTGGATCTTTTCTTGGGGGAAAGATCCATATTTTTCTAAATCTTTGGTTTCTTTCCTTTAGTAGACTTGCTGTCGCTTCCTATCTCGATCTTTATTTCCCTTCCTTTATACTTGGGGTTATACCACTCTAGCATTTTCAAATATTGTAGGTTAATGATTTTAATTGAATTGTGAGAAAGTTTATATCATAGCCCAATTGATTTTTTATTTTCTTCCATTTTCCATCCTTGTTGACGTCTTCATATCCTCCACTATTTTGCAACACCATATAAAATTTCATGAGATTAATTCGATGACCAAATACGTCTCTTGACAGTGTCGGGTTTGATGCATTAATCTTTAAAAAGTATTTTATGAACCACTGTACAATGCTATCAAATTTTACTTTGAAATTTCTCTTATGTTGTTCTATTTCTGTTGCTATATGAAGGAGGTCTAAGAACACTATATAGTCTTGTAATGATGAAACATTCATCGGATACATTATTGGTGCCTTATCTATATTAAGCCTTTGATTATTCTTTTTTGCATTAATTGTAATATCTTCAAAATACTTCCATAATGGTTCTTTACCTCTAAAAAAATACTTTTGTGTATCCATCCACATAACTTTCTATTCCAAAAAAATTTGAGAGTGTAAGAAATAGATTTTTGTTACTTGTTGCATGTTGCTTTCGGATGATACTTGCATACCATATGCAATCCCATGTTATATTGTCGGTTTCGTTGACCATATATTATTTGTTCTTCCTGTCTGGACAATCTCGTCTATAGTGGAATGGTTAATGGTAGTAACTACACCATATTCCTTTTGGATAACCATTATAAATCCCTTTTGGTTTGGTTTGTTGATTAGTTTCTTCCTTGGTATCCTTTTTGTCTTCTGCTTGAGAACGACAACCATTGAATTGGAATTTCTTACCTTGATGCGAAGAGAGTCTTCATCGCTGTGTTTATTTTCTGATCAATCTGATCATATGCCAAACTATCTTTCCCATGATCTACTCAGTCTACATACAACGCAGGAAAGAATGCGGAAATTTCACACCCATCGATACTTCCTGGCATAAACGCATCCTCTAATTCCAATAGCAAATCGAATCTTCTATCGAACTTGTTTGATTGTTCTTCACAGACCCTTAAATGCGGCTTTGATGCCATGTTGAACTTTGGTATATTCAAAGTTTAATATGCTGATTGCGATTGAGAGTATAAGGGAAAATATGAATTGGTGGGAAACATTAAAGTGATTTCAATTAATTAGATTCTATACATGGGAGTCCTATATATATATATATACATACTTGACAGTTACATGAACAACCACCAAAACAGTTATCTGTGGCGGGAACTTAATCATTACTTGAGTTGACCAATTTTTAATACTTAGAACATAATTAATATTACACATAATATTTACATAAGACTAACTTAGGATAATTAACTTAATGCTAATCATTATCTCCAACAAGGATGGCATGGGAAGAAGCTACTTGGCATCCAGAGATTGACACTCCTGTTTAATGAAATGATATTTGATTTTAAGATATAATTTTTAATGTTATGATTTAAGAACAAATATTTACTATTGACAAGTATGGTTATGAATGAAATGGATGATTTAAGTTTTCCGCTGCAATGTTTTATCATGCAATTTTTTATGCTATGATTGACAAACTATGATGACTTTCAGATTTAGGGTTGTCACACCCGGATATTTTAAAAAGAAGAAAAGAAAGGAAAAGAAAAGAAAAAGAGAAGTATAAAAAAAGAAAGGTGAAATAACCCAAGTTGAGGGGTTAAAGTTATGCAAGAGGCAAACTTTAATATTATTATGTTTAAAAAGTGGGCATGGCCGCCCACTCCTCTGCTCACCAACTGCCTTCGATAGCAACAAAAGAAGAAAAGCAGAGTTCCATCGGTTTTCTAGAGAGAAAAAGAAGAAGATCGTCTAGAAGGTAAGATTTAATGTGTTTTCTTCGGTTTCAGTTGGGTTTTTAGCTTGTAGACCAAGTCTTATGTGTTTCTCTGTGTTCGGTTGTGCATTTTTGGTGTGTTTAGGTGTTTGAACTCCAAGAGCTCTTGAGTTTGGAGGAGTTTTACTCGAAGGCTGCTGAAGGTGAGTTCTAGATCCCCGGTTTTTCTGTTTTAAACTTGTTTTGGGGCTGAAATGCATGTAAATTACTGTTTTTGCAAATTCTAGTATGTAACCGTATGTTTTACCCTCTGTTTTATGTAGGTATGTGTGTTTGTGAATGTTTGACTGAATTATGTGGTTGTGTGATGGTTTTATGTGCTTAGTATGCTAGATTTGGGCTAGAATTATGTAAGGATGATGATCGGGAACTAAAAATTTATCATAAGTTAGAGCTGGTATAGTGCCTATGCGCTCAAACTGCCCATGCGCCTAAGTGTTTTGCTCATACGCCTAAGTTTCCCATGCGCCCAAGTACTCATGCGCCTGCAGAGTACTCATTCGCCTGCATAGTTCCCATGCGCCTAAGTTTTCGCCCATACGCCTAAGTGTTGCTCATGCGCCTAAGTTTTCGATGCGCCCAAGTACTCATGCGCCTGCATAGTACTCATGCGCCTGCATAGTACTCATGCTCCTGCATAGTACTCATGCGCCTGATGGGGTATAGCTTATGATAGGATCTAGATAGAAGTGAAAGATAATGAAAAAGTATGAAATGAACGATGATAAAAGATAATAATGATATGATCAAGATGTATGTATGTTGTGTGATCATGAACCAAAGTAAAGGAAAGGTTTTCACTAAAAGTAAAGTATTTTATTATATAAAACTAGAACTCACTCAGCAACGCTGACTTTTCATGCATTTTCAGTTGGCAGGTAACTTGTTGCTGAGGATGACACGTGGATGAAGCTACTTGGCGGGCAAGACTGGCATCCATCTCATACAATAAGAATGATGTTGTTTTGTAATACAACTAACTGATATTTTGTAATCTTTTGAACAATGATGTATTACTTGGCAAAGGTGTTTATTAAAGCATAAAATGGTTTTGATGAATTAATCCGCTGCAATATTTTATGAAATTTAGTGTGTCTTATGATAAATAAGGTTATGATTGACCAACTGTGGGGTTCCCGGGAACGGGGCCTTACAAGTTGGTATCAGAGCCAAAGTTTATGAGAAATGGGTAAATATTTTCAAAATCTAAACTTAAACTGAGAATGAGACCGAATGGAGGGATGCCAGCCCAAGTAGCTACGTGCCATCAGGCAATTTATTTTTCTTAAGGTTAACTTGTATTATGTGCATGTGCTATCTAATTTATGTGCTCCTAGTAGATTTAGATACTGATGTAGTCAGGATAGGCAATGCTTGGGGGATGAAGAGTAAAGTAAGTGGCTAATCACAACTGGCCACTATAATTAGAGACTTATTATACTTGACATAAACTGAGCTATTACCTTGAATGACCGTGTTGGTGTTTGAATCTTATAGTGTTTAGAGGATGGCGGGTGGTAGATCTTCAAAGGCTTCTCGAGGAGGTATGCAGGGTGGTCATGGCGCTAGGCCACGTGTCTTTAGGAATAAGGCCAAAGGTGCTGAGAAGGCTCCTGCAGAGCCCGAGCTTCATCACCAGGAAGGCGGTGATGAGTGTGCTAATTTGAGAGCCTCTGTGAAAGAGGCAGTTGTGGAGGAAGTTCATCAAGTCATGCAGACGATCCTGCCATCTGTGATAATCAAGGTTATTCGTGCTGTGAGGGAGGATGAAAAGAAAGAGAAGGAGGAGGACCATTGGAAGAGGTTCAGGTGAAGGGGAGCAACCAGAGACTGAGATGGTTGTCTCCAGTGACAAAGAGGAAGCGATGCAGGAAACCACCAAGGGGTGTAGTTGTGGGGCGTTCCAGAGATGCAAGCCCCTAACTTTTGATGGGAATAATGCTGCTGCTGCTCACCAATGGGTGAGGTAGATGGAGGCGGTGCTCGATATCAGTGAATGCCGAGAGGAACAGAACCCACTCATTTATGGACTCGGCCTTATGCTGGTGGGACAACATTATCCAGGCCAAGGGTAGCAGGGCGATTGGGAGGATGAGGTGGAGTGAGCTGAAGAAGCTGGTGATTAAGGAATTTTGTCCTCATAGGGAGCTCGATAAGATTGAGAGAGAGTTCTTACAGCTAGAGGCGAGAACCATGACACACCAGCAATACACGACTAAGTTCAATGAGATGGCAAGACTGGTGCCGGATCAGGTGACGCCGGTGTCAAGGAAGATTAAGATATATATCCAGGGCTTGCCGGCAGATATTCGCAGGCACATGATCGCCGCCCGACCGAGCACGTTTAGGTCAGTGGTTGATCTGGCAGGGAGGTTATATGATGAGAGAGAAGAAGTGGCAGTGGTGGAGGTGAACAAAAAGGGTGGTGGTGACAGGAACTGGAGTGGGAAGCGGTTCGGTCGTGGTGGTTTTACCCCGAGCAACAAGAAGGCAAGGATGGATGACCGGAGGGTAGTGTCGGCAGGTACGGGGAGTAAGCGGTATGGTAAGTGCGGGAAGGGACATTAAGGGGAGTGTAAGTGGGGACTGAATCTCTGCTTCAAGTGTGGGAAGCCTGGTCATATGGAAAGAAAGAATGGGGTTGTAAGGTGTTATAACTGTGGTGAAGAGGGCCATCTGAGCAAGGATTGCAAGAGGCTAAGGGCCGAGAGCTCCAGGGTAAAGAAAGGGGTCGAGAAGGAGGGACCGAAGGCAAAAGCCAGAGCATTCACGATGACCCGGGAGGAGGCTAGGGTGGACCTCGATGTCGTCTCAGGTACGTTCCTAGTAAACCAAACTTGTGCCTCGGTGTTATTTGATTCTGGTGCTAGTAAGAGTTTAATTTCTGCTGCCTTCTGTGCTAAGTTGTCTGTTAGGAGTAGAAAGATTGATAAGCCCTTTGATGTAGAAACTGCCATTGGTAAGTCTACCAGAATTTCTGATATGATAGAGAACTGTGACATAGAATTGGAAGGCCATAGGGTCTCTGCTAGATTGTTCGTGATGCCTTTAGGCGGATTCGATGTAGTCCTAGGGATGGATTGGCTAGCAGCCTATGAGGCAAATATTGTGTGTCGCAAGAAGATGATCTGATTGACTGCGCTTGATGGGAGTTCAGTGACGATCTACGATGATCGAGTTACTATGGTTCCGAAGGTGATTTCGATGGTGGTGGCAGAGAAGTGCATGAAACGTGGATGTAGTGCCTACCTGGCTTACGTAAAGGATGTGGATGCTTCAGTACCACAATTGTCCGACGTGCCAGTTGTTATGTGTGACTTTCCAGACGTGTTCCCAGAAGATTTACCAGGTGTGCCATTAGACCGCGAGATAGAGTTCCAGATCGACTTGATACCTGGTGCTCAACCTGTTGCTTAACCTGTTGCCAAGGCACCATATTGATTGGCTCCGTTTAAGATGAAGGAACTAATGGTTCAGTTACAAAAGTTGTTGGACAAAGGGTTCATTCGACCAAGTATCTCTCCCTAGGGTGCTTCGGTCTTGTTTGTAAAGAAGAAGGACGGTAGTATGAGGATGTGCATCGACTACCGGGAGTTAAACAAGTTGACGGTGAAGAACCGGTATCCACTACCTAGATTTGATGACTTGTTTGATCAGCTCCAAGGTGCCAGTTGGTTCTTAAGGATAGATCTTCGGTCTGGTTACCATGAGTTGAAGGTGAAGGAGCAGGATATATCTAAAATAGCTTTTCGCACGCGTTATGGACGCTATGAATTTCTCGTTATGTCTTTTGGTCTAACTAATGTGCCAGCTGCCTTTATGGATTTGATGAACCGGATGTGTCGGCCGATGTTGGATAAATCAGTGATTGTGTTTATCGATGATATCCTGATTTACACGAAGAGTGAAGAAGAGCATGCCGGTCATATTTGTGAGGTATTGGAGACACTTAGAAGAAAGAAGCTGTATGCTAAGTTCTCCAAGTGCGCTTTCTGGTTGCGCGAGGTTCAGTTTTTGGGTCATGTGGTAAATTCCAAAGGGATCATGGTAGACCCAGCAAAGGTGGAGGCGATGATGCAATGGAAGTCTCTAAAGACGCCATCCGAGATCCGTAGTTTCTTGGGTTTAGCGGGCTATTATAGGAGATTTATTCAAGACTTTTCTAAGATAGCTTCACCATTGACCAAGTTGACCCGCAAGGAGGTGAAGTTTGTATGGGGTCCGGAATAGGAGAACGCCTTTGAGGAGTTAAAGACAAGATTGACTCAAGCACCTGTCTTGACGTTACCTGAAGGGAATAATGACTTGGTGGTCTATTCAGATGCTTCTTATTCAGGATTGGGTTGCGTGCTGATGCAACAGGGAATGGTTATATCCTACGCGTCCCGACAGTTGAAAACCCATGAGGCTAATTACCCTACTCATGACTTGGAGATAGCAGCTGTGGTCGTTGCATTGAAGATTTGGAGGCACTACTTGTACGGGACGAAGTGCACTATCTTCACTGACCACAAGAGCTTGAAGTATTTCTTTGAGCAAAAGGATCTCAATATGAGGCAGAGGAGGTGGTTAGAGTTGATCAAGGATTATGATTGTGAGATCCACAACCATCCGGGTAAGGCCAACGTAGTGGCGGATGCCCTTAGCTGAAAGGAGAGACCCGAGCCAATCCGGGTGAAAGCTTACTAGTTGGTGATGACCTCCGATGTAATGACACAGGTCAAGGGGTTCTAAGATGAGGCGTTGAAAGAAGAGCGCCTTAACTCCGAAAGGATGAGAGGTCTAGTCTTGGAGTTGGGTGAGAACACTCTCGGAGTTAGAACCCGCTTCGGGTAGATGTGGATCCCTCGTTGGCAAATCATGGATGAAGCTCATAAGACTCGATACTTCATTCATCCTGGTGTTACGATGATGTATCATGATATGAAGAAAGATTACTGGTGGCCGGGTATGAAGCGTGATGTAGCGGAGTATGGGAGCAAGTGCCTTACTTGCTTGCAAGTGAAGGCTGAGCATCAGAAGCCATACCGGAAGATCCAACCTTTGGATAAACCCGAGTGGAAATGGGAGCATATCACCATGGACTTCATTACGAAGTTACCGTGTGTGGCAAGAGGGTATGATGCCATATGGGTGATAGTAGACCGTCTGGCGAAGAGTGCTCATTTCTTGCCAATCCGTGAGACGTATTCATCTGAAAGGTTGGAGGATCTGTTCATTAAGGAGATTGTGACTAATCATGGTGTACCGGTGTCTATAGTGGCAGACCGTGACACTCGGTTTACATCTAAGTTTTGTGGAGATTTCATGACGCGATGGGGACGAGGTTGCACATCAGTACGGCTTATCATCCTCAGACGGATGGTCAGTTAGAGAGAACAATACAGACGCTTGAGGATATGCTCCGAGCGTGCGTCCTTGATTTCGGAGGAAGTTAGGACGAACACTTACCGTTAGCTGAATTCTCATACAACAACAGTTATCAGGCCAGCATTGGTATGCCACCATATGAGATGCTATACGATAGAAAGTGTAGAACGCCTGTATGTTGGGGAGACATCGGACAGAAGGAGTTGGGGAGCATTGAAGTGATCGAGGCTATGATTGAAAAGTTGGAGAGGATCAAGGCCTTTATGAAGGCGGCAAAAGATAGGCAAAATTCGTATGCTGACAAGAGGCGTAGACCGATTGAATTCAAGGTGGGTGATAAAGTCATGCTAAAGGTTTCACCTTGGAAGGGGATCATTTGGTTCAGAAAGCGGGGCAAGCTGAGCCCAAGGTATATAGGACCTTTTCGAATCATGGCTCGAGTAGGAGAGGTGGCCTATAGGTTGGAGTTACTTGATGAGTTAAGTGGGATTCACCCAACATTCCATGTATCTCATATGAGAAAGTGCTTAGCCGACGAGGATATGAATGTGCCACTGGAGGATATTGAGGTGGATGAACGATACGTAGAGCAACCAGTGGCAATCATTGATCGAAAAGAAAAGAGATTACGAAATAAAGTGGTTCCACTGGTGCGATTATAGTGGAGGCACATGAAGAGATCCAAGTCTACATAGGAGACCGAGGAAGAGATGAGACTGCATTATCCCAAACTGTTCGAGGAGTGATAGGTTTCAGGGACGAAACCTATATAAGGGGGGTGGACTTGTAACACCCGGATATTTTAAAAAGAAGAAAAGAAAGGAAAAGAAAAGAAAAAGAGAAGTATAAAGAAAGAAAGGTGAAATAACCCAAGTTGAGGGGTTAAAGTTGTACTAGAGGCAAACTTTAATATTATTATGTTTAAAAAGTGGGCATGGCCGCCCACTCCCTCTGCTCACCAATTGCCTTCGATAACACAAAAAGAAGAAAAGCAGAGTTCCATCAGTTTTCTAGAGAGAAGAAGAAGAAGATCGTCTAGAAGGTAAGATTTTGTGTGTTTTCTTCGGTTTCAGCTGGGTTTTTAGCTTGTAGACCGAGTCTTATGTGTTTCTCTGTGTTCGGTTGTGTGTTTTTGGTGTGTTTAGGTGTTTGAACTCCAAGAGCTCTCTTGAGTTTGGAGGAGTTTTACTCGAAGGCTGCTGAAGGTGAGTTCTAGATCCCCGGTTTTTCTGTTTTAAACTTGTTTTGGGGCTGAAATGCATGTAAATTACTGTTTTTGCAAATTCCAGTATGTAACCGTATGTTTTACCCTCTGTTTTATGTGGGTATGTGTGTTTGTGAATGTTTGACCGAATAATGTGGTTGTGTGATGGTTTTATGTGCTTAGTATGCTAGATTTGGGCTAGAATTATGTAAGGATGATGATCGGGAACTAAAAATTTGTATAAGTTAGAAATGGTATAGTGCCCATGCCCAAACTGCCCATGCGCCTAAGTGTTTTGCTCATACGCCTAAGTTTCCCATGCACCCAAGTACTCATGCCCTGCATAGTTCCCATGCGCCTAAATACTCATGCGCCTGCATAGTACTCATACGCCTGCATAGTACCCATGCGCCTAAGTTTTTCCCATGCGCCTAAGTTTTTTCCCATGCGCCTAAGTTTTTTCCCATGCGCCCAAGTGCTCCCATGCGCCTAAGTGCTCCCATGCGCCCAACTATCCGTGTGCCTGCATAGTGCCCATGCGCCTGCATAGTGCTCATGCGCCTAAGATGACTTAGAAATTTTCTGAAATTTTGGAAAAAATGGAAATTTATGATTAAGCTCTGGAATGTTTTGGGGGTTATGTTTGTTCATGTTATGCATGTTATGGCCTGTTTTTGATGTTTCTTATTACATATTATTACGTGACTTTACGTGGTGTGTTAATGCTCTTATACGTAAAGTATTATCATAAAAGAAGCGAAAGATTAAAGATAATGAAAAGTGAAACATAATGAAAGAATATAAAGTCTTGCAAGCAAATTTAAAGAGGTTCATAACTCAATGAAGAGTTGTTAGCTCAACTGTGTGCAATATAGCATCCGATCTTGGCTAACCTATGAGAGTGTACACACACGGGGGTCAGTCTAGGTGGCTGATCCATACGTGCGAAACGGGATCCTTGTCGCTTAACCCCAGGGCTGTAGTCGCTTTGTTCACTAATGATGGGGTATAGCTTATGACAGGATCTAGATAGAAGTGAAAGATAATGAAAAAGTGCGAAATGAACGATTATGAACGATGATAAAAGATAATAATGATATGATCAAGATGTATGTATGTTGTGTGATCATGAGCGAAAGTAAAGGAAAGGTTTTCACTAAAGGTAAAGTATTTTATTATATAAAACTAGAACTCACTCAACAACGTTGACTTTTCATGCATTTTCAGTTGGCAGGTAACTTGTTGCTGAGGATGACACGTGGGTGAAGCTACTTGGCGGGCAAGACTGGCATCCATCTCATGCAATAATAATGATGTTGTTTTGTAATACAACTAACTGATATTTTGTAATCTTTTGAACAACGATGTATTACTTGGAAAATGTGTTTATTAAAGCATGAAATGGTTTTGATGAATTAATCCGCTGCAATGTTTTATGAAATTTAGTGTGCTTATGATAAATAAGATTGTGATTGACCAACTGCAGGGTTCCCGGGAACGGGGCCTTACAGGGGCCTTACATATAGTCAAGTGTAATATATATGGAGTGTAGTTTAGGAGTAGCAGTATGATAGATTTGACGTTCTATAAAAATACGTAGAATGCATGCTTATTAAGAATGTTCTAATTTCGAGAACTAAGAGTAATCACAACCCATCCCATATCCCAAACCTATAGTTTAACTAAAGAACACTATATTCAAATTTATCTCTCATTTTTCTAGAACTCTCACACATCTCATTTCTCATATCTATTCCTACTCAACTAAATAATACTTCTTTATTTTTTTAATTATTTATTTTTTTTCTCTCGTTCACATCACTCACAAAAAAATATAAAAAGTAGATATGGAGGATGGATGTAAGCCTCCAAATTTGAGGGATGTGTTCGGTTTCCTTTAAAATTATAAAAATGAGATATGGGGATGTGGAATGTGATTGATTGAATTATTGTATGATTTTTTTTTTAAAATTAGGGGACATGATTGAAAATGAGGGATGGAATGAGAATGCTCTAATAAACCTTAATAGGTCAAAAGGCAAAGGTCCTTAGACCAAAAGGGGTTCAAGAGGGCAATGCCCAATGGGGGTGTTTATCACAATGCGTTATTAGGGTCCAAGAGGCAATGTCTTTGGTGAGGTCCTATTAGCAAATCCCTTAAAGGGGGTAGCATTATCCGGTTAAATGGAATATTTTTGCTTTACCTCATTAACGTGTCATTAAAATAACATCAAATTTATATGGATAATGAAAAGTTGTTTCAATTTAATGATCAGAACAATTTGATAAATCATAATAAAGTTACAAATAATCATTAGTAGAAATTATGACCACCAGCAACTTTATCCACTAAGCATCAAAAGTAACTTGAATCATTGTAGTAACAGACATCTTTAGGAACTGATAATCAGCATAAACTAATGATTAATAGAAACTAATAACAGATGATCAGTAGGGATACTTCATTGGTTGAAAGTAAAAAATTGATAATTAATGGGAATTGATGATTAGTGAGAACTGGTGTTCAATTAGAAATGATGATCAGTTGTGTTAAGTGCCTCGAAATTGACAAAAATACCATTGAAAGCTACTCAGTGTTTTGACAATCCATCTAGATTTGATTCTTTGAATATTTAAATATTTTTTCCATTAAAACTTTAGCAATGAAAGTAACAATTCTAAGAGCATATCATCCTTTCACATTTTTCTACAACGTTTTCTCGGGAATCAACATAAAAGATACCAAACTGATACTTGGTTGTCTCTTAAACCTTTTTAAGAGAGATTTCATTCAAAAAATATTTTGATTGCTTAACTGACTATCCTATATACAAATTATCTAAAAAATAATAATAATCAAATCATTAATCATACCTAGTAAGTCACACTCATTACAAGCTATTAGTGGGCCTGGACGGGTGGGATGTATGCAAACGTACCCTTAGTCATATGGATATAGAGGTTGCTTCTAGAGACTCCTGGATTTAAAACAAACGATAGACAAACATAAGGTAGTATGAAGTAAACAAACATGTTGAAGAAAATAGGTGACTAAAGGGAAAATGATGAAAGAACTAGCAGTAACATCTATAACACCATAAAAACAACATAGAGACAAATGATGATAATAACATACCAAGCCTGATAAAATGTAAGAAACAATTTGTGCCCAAAGGTATGTCTTAGACATGCTCGCACCCTTCTCTAAAAGTGTGTAACTTTAGTCCTACGTCTCTACGAACTCCTATACTTGATCATGTCCTTAGAAAGGTGTAATTCTAGCAAATAATGCTTAATCCACTCATCACAAATCAGTTTTGATATGCCTCTGCTCTTTCTTTCTCCACTACTCTAACTAGCGCTATTACCTTCCTCCTCTTCAAATGCCCCAACCACCTCAAGGTCGCCTCTTTTATATTATCTTCCATACTAGCAGTCCTATCTCTAAAAATCTCATTTCTAATCCGGTCTAACCATGTACGCTAGCACTCCATATCAGGAACCTCATCTCTGTGACCTCCATTTTATGGGTATGCTCCTTCTCGATAACCCAACATTTAGTTTCATATAACATAGGGTCGATTGCATCCCTATAGAATTTCTATTTTAACCTAAGTGGGAAAGTTCTTGTCGTATGGTGCTCCCAAGGCCCCCTCGACCTACACCAACGTGCCTACACTTAATGTGTGACGTTACTATATATGTTACCACCACTTTGTATAAATGATCCTAAATACTTAAACTTAGTTGTTTGCAGAAGTGCATGGCCTTTATTGGTGATTCGGGTGCCGTCACCATTGCGTGCTCCACTAAAGTCACAATAGAGGTACTCGGTCTTTGTTTGACTAATCCTTAAACCTTTTCTCTCTAACTGCTTGCCATACTTCTAACTGTGCATTCAGAATCCATTCACCCTCCACTGGTAACAAAATATCATTTGTATAAAGCATGCGTCATTGTACCGCCTCTTGGATTGTCTTTGACAAATCATCCAACATTATCACAAAAGAAAATTGACTCAACATGAACCTTTTGTAGAGGCCTACCTCCATAGAGAAGAAATTTGTATCCCCCACAGAAGCACGTAGCCTCGTTCTAATCCTAATCACATGTATCCCTAGTTATGTCTATATGCTTTCCAGGATTCCTCTACCCTTCGAACTATCCTAAATGAGCTTGCATGGTAGTTGGCACACTCTCGTACGTCTTTTCTAAATCAATGATCAACAAATGAGTTTATGCATTAATAATATCCCTTGATGTTTATTTTTTTTAGTTGATGTTTTAAGTTGTTATTTAATAGGGCCAAAAGATGCTATAAACTTTTTTAGGCTCCCAACAACTTTAATATTTGTTTTAGGTGTCACTACGTGAATCTTATCATGTTCTCCATCTTCAATTTTCACTTTTATCCATGGCTTTACATACTTTAGAGTAAATTATAGATAATAAGCTGGTAATACGTTATTGTTTTCATGCTCCTGGAAGAACAAGTTAATAGGGCTACAAATTTCGCAAGCACACAACTAACATCAAGATCATATTATAAGATTTTACCATTAAGAGAGTTAGTGAAGTAATTAGGCAGAAATATTACAAATTTTACTAGCACATATACCATAAATTAATTCCAAAGATCACCAAAGTATATATGTGATATTTACGGCATCCCAACAGGATATGTGTTGTCATCCGTGAGGAAGTGACACCAATACGAAGAAGAGAGAAAAGAGTGCTTGAAAGGTTTTTGTCATAAAAATGTCATATGACGAATTTTACGGTAAGTCGGAAGTTATCTAAAATACATATATTTGTAAAATAAATTAATTACTGTTACCCTTTTAGCGAATTAAGTTTGATGAACCAATATTCCAAATGTGTAAAAACACTGACATGTTATACAAAAAATCTTAAAAAAAATAAGTTATTGTTTTAGTCAACAAAATAGTTTACATGACATCCACATAAATATCGTTACATATGTATTGTGTGCTAGTAGTCGATATTTATCGTTAATTTTATGAATACATGCATTTTAAACAAATTTAAAAATTCTAATATAGCAAAACGAAATTTAGGATATTTTTATGGAAAATGAAAAGACATGATACTTTCATATATCATAGTTAACTTTTACGATACTATTAACCTTTCATATAAATTTGTTGGAGTCCTGATATATGCACTCCACCTAAACATATTATACATGGCGTATAAGGTGCTATAGAAGTTGAATAAAATTGTTAGTGGTGTAACTTCTTATATCCGTCGACTTCAGCTAGTTATAGAAAACTGATGATATTATGTTTGCTCGTATAACATCCATACAACCTCATATGATATATAAGCAGAACATCTCATACAACCAATATAATAGTGATGAGACTAGTACCGAATACCATATTTAATTTGTCGCTTTTTATGTCGATTCCATTGAAAATGTTGAAACTGGAGGGCACCAAAACAAAAATAACATGAAGACAAATAACAGTGCGTGCGATCGATATCCGTATGATACCAATACTCGGTCAAAAGTGCTCATCCCTGCCATATAAACCTTATGAACACTTTATACAACCTCATAACACCTCATACGGCTAGTATAAAGTCATATGGCTCGTATGACATATCGATAATATGTACAGATAACATGTCATTGGTGTGTCTTTTTGTCGTCTAACTTTGTTGATTTTCGAAAGAAAATATAAAGGAACAAAACCCCTTTGAGTTTACCTATATTTCACTTTTACATCAATGACATAAATAAATAACAAAAAATGTATTATATTTTTTCACATTTTATAAATGTAAATTACCCTTATATAAATATAACAATAACAATAACAATGTTTTATCTCTATTTTTAATTAGTTAAAAATAGCAAGCAAGAGTGGGTGTTTTTGTAGTTTGCCCTAAAAACAATGAACATGAGAAAATGGTGAATGTTGAAACACATTTCCAAGGCCGAATATTGTGATCATCGTATTCCTTCCTGCAAATTCTTTCTCAATCCAACCATTTTTTCTCTCTTCTTCAACGCAACCATTTCCTGTAAGTGCTCACATTTTCGATCAATTTTCCTCCATGTAATCTGCATTTAGGTCTTACTAATTTTATAAATTCTTCACTTTCGTTTCGTCGATTACGGATTCACTCGTATACTCATCCTCAGCTCATAATTGCTTATTGTTGTTGCGAATCCCATTTTCTGATATTGTTGAAAATTTGTACATTATGCAACCTACAGAGAATTAGATTCAATGTCTTGAATATGTGTTTGATTTCTTTTCGGTAACTTAGAAATCTCTTTCAGTTTGTGGATGAATTGCATTTTTTAGGAATGTTAATGCGTATCAAAGGTCATTTGTTTTCTATCTGACGTAATTTCTTTGATATGTTCGGAATTGTTCATTAGTTTGAGTGAATTGCCTTGAGAGTCATTTTAGACATTGGAATTGTGGAAGTATGATAAATGTTGAATGCAAACTTTTATATGTAGAATGGTACACAGTGGTTTTGAGGCTTTGTTGTTCTATAGAAACCTGCATTTGTAGCAAGTGGACTTTGGAGCACTAACAAGTAGAGATTGGGTGTTTGAATCTTGTAGACAGCAAATGACAATTGCTAAGTTTTCTTCTTCCTTAGGTTTCAACTAATACACGATATAATTCGAAAGGAAAAAACAGTATATATACAACTGTCATCTCACTTTTTAACCCTTTTTAACATATACTCATACCAAGATGATCGTAAAAAGCACATTACTTTCATCCGATTCATCAGTAATGGTTGAGATGATCAGCATATATTGTCCAAAGGAAACCTATTTTTGTTAGTTATTTTCGTCAAACTGGGCAAAATTGATGCAATTGATATGATTGGGAATTTGTGAGAGTAGAGGTATGTGATTGTTAAATCTTTTTGTTTGATTATATTTTTGATAAAAGCATGAAAGTACAATGAACTCATCTTTTGATTAATAAAATAATGATTTCCAAGAACTAGTTTAATTTAGCTGTTCTGTCACTATTGTTTTAACTCTTTTCTTACCATTTCTGTGGGTTCACATTTATGCAGGTTTTGAGTGTCACGATGAATGCAAAAATGAAATCAAGAAATGTTACAGAAAATGGGGACAAATATGAAGACTCAATACTCATGACTTTAATAGGCAACGGTGAGGATTTAGGTCCAATGGTAAGGCATTCGTTTGAAATGGGAAAACCTGAAAATCTCCTTCACCAACTCAAAAATGTTGTTAAAAAGAAAGAAATTGAAATTGAGGACCTCTGCAAACTTCACTATGAAGAATTCATTGTTGCAGTTGATGAGCTTCGGGGTGTGTTGGTTGATGCAGAAGAGTTAAAAGGTGAACTTGCAAGTGATAATTTTAGGTTACAAGAAATCAGTAGTGCATTACTTTTAAGGCTTGAAGATTTACTTGAATCTTATTCAATCAAGAAAAAAATTACAGAAGCGGTTAAGATGTCAAAACTCTGTGTTGAAGTGTTGGATCTTTGTATAAAGTGTAACAAACATGTGTCAGATGGTGAGTTTTATCCTGCTTTGAAAGCTATTGATCAAATAGAGAAGAATTATATGAAAAATATTCCTGTCAAGACTCTTAGAAATTCAATAGAGAAGCGGGTCCCGGTTATTAAAAATCATATTGAAAAAAAAGTTTGTGGTGAAATTAATGAATGGTTGGTCCATATAAGAAGCACTTCAAAAGATATTGGACAAAAAGCAATTGGATTTGCTTCTTTAGCTCGCCAGAGAAATGAAGATATGCTTTCCCGCCAGAAAAAAGCCGAAGAAGAAAGCTCATTAGGGCTTGGTGATTTTACCTATTCACTAGATGTTGAAGAGATCGATGAAAATTCTGTTTTAAAAATTAATTTGATGCCTCTTTATCGGGCATATTATATCCATATATGTCTCGGGATTGGTGATCAGTTTCGTGAATATTATTACAAAAACCGAATGTTGCAGCTGAGTTCGGATTTACAGGTTTCATCAGTTCAACATTTTCTTGGATCACATCAGACTTATTTGGCACAAATTGCTGGTTACTTTATTGTCGAGGATCGGGTTCTTAGAACAGCTGGTGATTTATTATTGGCTAATCAAGTTGAAGCAATGTGGGAAATAGCTGTAACTAAGTTGACTTTGAGTTTGGAGAAACAATTTTCTCAAATGGATACTGCAAGTCATCTTCTTCTTGTGAAAGACTATGTGACACTTCTTGGGGCGACTTTGAGACAATACGGGTATGATGTGGGCCTGATTCTTGAAGGTTTGACTAATAGTCGGGATAAATATCATGAGCTTCTTTTGGCGGAGTGTAGACTTCAAATCAAAGATGCTATAATTAATGATGATTGTAAGCAAATGGTTTTGAAGGAGTCAGAATATCAGTCAAACGTCTTATGTTTTCATCTTCAAACCTCGGATATTATGCCAGGTTTCCCGTATGTCGCTCCCTTTTCATCAATGGTTCCTGATTGTTGTCGGATAATCAGGTCGTTTATTAAGGATTCGGTTAATTACTTGTCTTATGGTGGTCATACCAACTTCTTTGACTTTGCAAGAAAGTATCTTGACAAGTTGTTAATCGATGTATTAAATGAAGTTTTACTTTCCACAATTAAAAGTGGTAGCACGGGTGTATCTGAAGCAATACAAATTGCTGCAAATATATCGTTCCTTGAACGCGCCTGTGACTATTTTCTTCAAACTGCAGCCAAACAATGTGGTATACCTGCTCGAATAATTGCGAGGCCTCAAACTACTTTAATGGCAAAAATGGTTTTGAAAACTTCACGTGATGAAGCTTATCTTGCTCTTTTGGATTTGGTCAACAATAAGTTGACCAAGTATCTTTCACTTACAGAGAACGTGAACTGGATTATTGATGATGTGGCACAACACAAAAGTGAATACATGAACGAGGTGGTTATTTATCTTGATACTATTTTGTCAACCGCTCAACAGATTTTACCTATTGATGTTATGTATAAAATCGGTACTGGGGCCCTTGAGCATGTTAATAATTCTTTTATGGATACTCTTCTTTGTGATAGTTTGAAACGGTTTACTGCAAATGCAGTAATGGGCATCAACAATGATCTCAAAAATTTGGAACAATTTGCAGATGAGAAATTTCATGGTACTGGATTAAGTGAAATTTATAAAGAAGGTAGTTTCAGAGGGTGTTTGCTTGAAATAAGACAATTGGTAAATCTTTTATTGAGCAGTCAGCCAGAAAATTTCATGAATCCTGTTATTCGTATGAAGAATTACAACACCTTGGATTACAAAAAACTTGGAATTATATGTGAGAAATATAAAGATTCACCCGATGGCCTGTTTGGGAGCCTTTCTAACAGAGGTGGTAAACAGAGTAACCGTAAGAAGTCGATGGATGTTTTGAAGAGAAGATTGAAGGAATTCAACTGAGAAACAAGAAGTGGCAAGCAGAATTTAATTGAGAACAGTTCAAAAGTTTTGCTGGGAGTAGAATAAGTTAACTTTCCTTTATTTGTACTTTAATTATTTGTTTATTGTTGTCAATGTTAATTTAATTACCAAATTATCCAGTTCCTGATTTTCTAATGTAACAATTTTATATCTATATTTTCTTGTATGAATAATAACAATGAAGGCAAATAAGAAAACCATTGTAAGTAGTGTATTGGTTGATAATGGTGTATATAAAAGCTTACAGACCTTTAAATCAGGTACGTTACGCTTTGGCCTATATCTACGTTGCTATAGTTTGTGAAAATGGTTATCTGGAATGATACAGTTGATCTAATTTTGGGCAGGTAACTTTGGGATTTGGTTAATTTTTACTGTATTTGTGATTCAGAGATGCACATAATGGTGATCGAAGAATGAGGTGTTACTTTCTCTGATCTAGATAGATTTTAGAAGTTCCATTTCTTGAGATTTTGTTTATCAGATGCACAGGTTTTCCTTTTGGCAAAATCTTCATTTACTCCTTTTGGCACAATCCATAACCATACTTGACACTTTATTGGCTCCTTTTGATGTATTGATGATGCTTGATCCATTTTCCATATTCCACCTCATTTTGTTCCTACATGAGTAGTTTTTAATTAACTTGTGTTCCACATCATTTACCACTCTGATGTCTAGGTCATCTTATTCTTCCTTAAATTCGTAAGTAGGTGAAAGCGACGGTGAAGAAGAAAGAGAAAGAAGGAAATTGTTAGATATGTTGAAGATGAAAGAGGGAGGGAGATTGTTGGGATATATTAAAGACAAAATATGAAGAGCAATGTATCTATGGCTGTTCAAATATCTCGTGGCTTATTCTCACTCCAGCTGATTTCGAGCCGAGTCAAGGTGAGCTTGCTTCTTAGCTCACTTAACCATACTACCTATATAAAAAGAACTAATTATAAAGCCCATACACAATTGTGAAACCCTCGAGTCCGTGACCCAATCTTTAACTATTTTTTTGAGTTACACTGCTTTATGCCCCTAATTCCCTTATCTTGGTCATTCACAGCAGCCAGCAACTACATGAATAGGGCTGAGCATGGGGTAAACCCAACCAAGACCGAAAACTGACCTGATACCAGACTTATAATCCAAATTTCAGCTAGCCCTTGGGATTTATTATTCTTTCTAGTTTCGATCGCGGTCTCGTTCACAGGTTTGGACCGAGATAAACCGTGTAGGACTGACCAATCAACCTGAACTGGATTGGAAATTTTCAAAACAGTTACAGTCGTCGTGGGCTTTATATTGAAGTAAATTTAACCTGAACATATTACTCCGCCACAAAACCATGGAAAATACATAGTATATGGTAATTCTGCTCATCATAATTTATATATCAACTACCCTTGAGGCTTTGACAAACTTTCAAATCCATACATTACACGTTCATGTGCCCTTATAACAGACTAAAGTTTGTTTCGCAACTTTCTCTCACAGAAGCTTAACCTACTGTTATTTACAAATAATGGAGTATTGAATTCTGAATGGCTAATCCTCCTACTAATACATAGTTTAGTAATAATTCCACTTAAACAAACTGTTTAGGCATCCGGTTAAACATATGATAGAGGTTTATACAACCAAGAATTTACTTTTATCCACTATTTGTTTCAAGCTGTTCACCACAAATCACTGCAGGTCTGGGGTGGGGTAGAGCTGGTCCCCTTCGTGTTCACTCTGGCTAAAGCTTGTTACTCAACCTTACACCGATTGACAACTTGATCTTTAACGAGCGAGTTTCTTTGTCATAATGTTGTTTCCTTTGTTTTTTGCAATAGGGCTTCCTTAATCTTGGTTAGAGATTGATTAGTAACTTGATCTTCAAACTAATTGCCACCATTGGATCTTTATCTTAATTTGCTTTCTTAATGCTCATACAATTATTTCCTAGGCTGTATAATCTTCCTCTGTATATCTGGATTAACGCTAACTTGATCTTCCGCGGCCCACCCACCATTCAGGAAAACTCACCACCCAAAGGTTACTGTGGTAAAACCCCTGGCTCATTTGAAACATATTGCACAAAGTGATACTCGAACCCATGATTTCAACTTTAAAAAGCTATAGGGTACCTCCTTCCAAACCATTTGATCTAGGGCTCACTGGCTCCTCTCTTGATTAGTACGGTGGTTGTTTTCTCCTTTGAGCTTGAGCTCAAACTTTTTGTTGTTAAGAGTTTTCGAACAAGAATGTATGAAATGTACGTGAAAGTAAAGGATCAAGAGGATGAGTTGATATACAATCAGGTTTATGTTTACTACTATATTTATTCATGATTGTAGTTGTAGCGCCTATTGTGTTAGGGTGTGATGCTGTTCGTGATGTTGTACCATCCATTGTTGTTTTTGTGCTAAACGACCCTATCAATTAGTCAATTAGTTTATGTGAGGTTAAAGATTGATTGCTAAAAGGAATGATTATAAGTATTTGATGCTTAGATATTGTTTAATGTTAAAAGGTTTTTCTAGTGAGTTATAACTTCTTCTTTTTTTAATAGCAAATGACACTTCCCATATAATATACCAACCGCCAAAAACAGCGGCTATACAAAGAGAGGAGAACAAAAAACAGTACAAATTGCCATACACACAGCCCTACCAAAATATTAAACCATACACGTAGAAAAGAACTCCCACTTTATACTATATTATAGAACCGATCCCAGTCCTCCCAGCTCTTAATCGGGTCTTTTGATCTGTTATTATCCACTCGTATGCCAATTCCTTTATCTCCAAGAAGCAGTTAAGCAATGAAATTGATTTGCCTTTGAAGATCTTGTTGTTTCTAGCCATCCATAACTTCCACATTGTAGCCAAGAAGATCACATGAATAATTTTTTTGGATGCTTTGTAAAATTCAGGTCATCAACAAAAGCCAAAGCTTCCTTAACTGAATTGAAACCATTACATATGGGAATTTTACACCAAGCACAAATTTGGGCCCAAATTATTCTCGCAAAGTGGCATCTGCCTAGGAGATGGTCTGCATCTTCTAAACACAAGTTGCAAATAACGCATGTCATATTAAGAATCACAGAAGGGTTATGGCCGTGGCTATCCTGTTATCCATCGCCCTCCAGACGAAAATTCGGTACTTAGGAGGAGCCCAGGAGTACAAAAGAATTCTGTCTTTGACACCATCAAACTGTTGGCTTCTTCAATAGAGTTACGAATCGTTGAAACAATTGATGAAGGATCCGTACACCCGTCCCAACCCCACTCGTCAGGACCAACACCCAGCTTTACCTTGGAAAGTAGCAGCCTTAGTTTTTCCACCTCTTCTTGATCTTTATGAGAAATTGGAGTTATCAATAATGGAACTGCACTCAGCGACTTTTGCTTTCTTGTTTGTGGTTAAGGTGAACAGGCTTGGAAATAGATCCTTTATTGGTCCCACTTCTAACCAATTATCAAACCAAGGAATTAATTCAGAGGGATTATTAATTAGTTAACTGCAGAAAGATGGATTGTTGTAAGATAATATAAGGTATTTACTTAGACTAACCTCTATTTGATTAGTCACTTTGGTTGATAGCGAAATGGTAACATTCGGATTTTTGAACGCCACCTAGGTTTAAACTGATTAGGAATAGTTCACCGGGCCTAAAATGATATATTGATGTTAAAAGAAATTCATTTCGGCTATGTGTGGCAAATGAAATTACAGTCATTTCTTGATTGTATTGAAACAGGAAATCATGGTATGATTAGACTCCTCGGGTAGTCATCTAACCCTGTAACATTCATCAAACAAAGGATGATATTCATCTTCTGTATGAAAGTTCTTCAAGAACTCTCTCTAACACAAACTTGTAAAACCATGGTATCTCTTTCTATTTATAGGTTGAAAGGGTGTGAGAAGAAACACAACACATACATTTTAGTAATTACACAGCAAATATAGTGTGAAAGTTGTGGCCTGACTTTTTTCTTTGAGTTTATGCAAATCGCATTTTGCATCAAAGAAGCATAAAATAGTATCTCGACCATCTACTGAATGGTTGCATGAAATCTAGTATAGGAAACAAACATAGTATAAGCCAACTTTGATGTTGCGTAAAAATATAACTTAAGAAAAACTTAGCATGATAGATTGTAGAAAATGTTGAATGTCATTGACTTTTGCGTGTTTTGTGTCTCTTCTTTCTATCCTTCAAGTCATAATTCAATTAAAATACTTTAGTGATGCATCTTTTCGTTAACATTGTAACTGTTCATGAAAAGTTAGTAATTACTCCTTTTTTGTGTCAATTTTTCCACACATCTTACAAAATTAGATTAGATGAGAAAAATGAACATAAATATGTTATAATGGTAAAAATAGTTAATTACATAAATGGTCCTTGTGTTAAGTTCATTTTTCTAGTTTAGTCCCCAAGTATGATTTATTACAATTTTGTCCACTAAGTATGTCAAGTTATAATAAAATTGTCCCCAACTTGGATGGACGTTAACTTTTTCCGTTAAGTATGTGTGAAATGACCTTTATACCTTTTCGCTCAACCCTTTCCATCACCACCAACACCCATTGTCACCACCATAGCCTCCACCCTTGTCACCACCATAGCCTCCACCCCTATCACCACCACCGCCAACACCTACTGCCTCCATCACTGTCAGCCCCCACTACCTACACCCCCTCCCCCACCCTTTTTCTTCTTATATCAATCTCTGCCTCTATAAACCATCTTAAACACCATCATCCCGCCATCGTCTCCAGCATCACCATGGCTAGCACCATCTCCAAAACCACCATAGCTAGCACCATCTCCAACCATTTTAACCAGCTCTATCAGTTGAAGTTGAAAATAAAAAGATGATTTAGATCTTGAATCTAGTGAAGAAAACTCAACAAACCCACTTCAAATTGACTAAACCTTGAGTTAAAGATGATTGCCATGGTCGGTGATGGTGGTGGTTGACAAGATGGTGCGATGTTGTTCTTAGGCTGGGAAAGAGAAAGATGAAGGTGTAGTTGAGCTCGATGACGTCCCCGTGACCAGCTGTTGAAGGGTGGTGGTGGTAGGGTGGTCGAACCGTTGAGGATGAAGAAGATATGAGGTGGTGGTGGTTGTAAAATGTAGGTTAAGAGAAAGAAGAGGAAAGGAAGACAAGGGTGAAAATGTCATTTCACACATACTTAACAGAAAAAGTTAACGTCAATCCAAGCTAGGGACAATTTTCTTCAACTTAACATAGTTAGTGCGCTCTCTTGTAATAAACTTACTTAAAGATTAAACTTAAAAAATGACCTTAGTATAAGGACCATTTATGTAATTAACTCTAGTAAAAATAAATGATTTTTTTTAGTTGAGTATTCCCTCCCCTTCTTGTCTTGTCTCCAACTATCAATTTGTTTTATGTAATACGTAAAAAAAACATGTATGACATGTTAACCAATATAGTTCTACAAGGTGAGTGAAATAAATAGTATTTTTCTTAGTTGAGTTTTCCCTCCCCTACTAGTCTTGTCTCCGACTATCAATTTGTTTTATGTAATATGAAAAAATATGTATGACATGTTAACCAATATAGTTCTACAAGGTGAGTATCTCGTTTGACTTTATCTATCTATATAAATAAAATATAAAAAAACAATTAAAACTTTTGTATCTTTATAAAATAATATTAATTTAATAAATCATCACCTTAAGCTAAAAGTGATAAATTTTGGCATATTTATCACATTGTTTACTTATATTTTAGTGGGTTGATGAAGTTGCAAGTTGTTATTAAATATGTAACATATATGTAGGTACGTATGTATCATATATGTAAGTATTTTTGTATGTTTAAGATTATATAAAAATTTAGTCTTTATCATGACAAACGTATCTTTCTACTCTAACAAAAATATAATTATGAATGACATGTGGCAACACTATATTTCTTCTCAACAAAATTTTCCCGTTTTGTATTAAATAATTATATTAATTACTAATAATATTTTTTAATTTATTTTTAGATTAAAATTATGATTTAATAAGTTATAAAAGAGATCTTTTTAATAATGTTATTTCTGAAAAAATAAATTTTTATAAGGGTAAGGTTATAGTAAAAAGAGTATTTAATCTAAAAAGTTTAAGATGATTTATGAGTTTAACACGTGTTATTCTATTGTTTTAAAAAGTATATTTTGGTTATTGTGTTAAATACGACAGTTCATTGTGTTTTATACATTCGTTATTTCAATTATCAGTTCGTTTTGTCATATGTTTTGCAAATTTGTTATATGAATTTATCATTGTGTTTTTCGTTTTAGATCATTTTGTATTATTTTGTTATTGTTTTCATAGTTTATCTGAACTGTTATATATCATTGTGTTATAGAATTAAAAATACACAATGATATATGTTCATTAATATATTTTCAAATTTCATAATGTTGAAGATAACAAAATGTATTATTCTCGTAATTATTTTATTATAGATTATATAAACTTGTTGTTACCTATGATTTGTGTTACAAATATAGATACACAATGATGCTATTTCACCAATGTATTTTTCAAAATTTATAGTATTCAAGATAACACAATTACTATCAAAAAACACAATGAGACATTGTGTTATTTTGTTATTGTTTTTAATGTATTAAAGTACTTAATTGTTAATTTATTATGATGTTTTATATATTAGAGATACACAATAATGTTATTTTACCAGTATATGTTTTTAAAATTCATTATAAAAATACAATAGTATTCCGAAAAATATAATAACTAACACAAAAAAATAATGAATTGCATTAAAAACACAATTACGAGTAATGAGCTTAAAAACATAAAAAAATAATTTTCTTTTTATATAACAATACCGTACTCGTTTTAAAGATAAAAAACGCTCGTTTTTAAGGTGTAATTTTTATAAAAAAATAATATCGTATATAAAAGTTATAAACGTTTAAATAAAATGGGGCAACTTGCAAAAAGTCAATAAAAGTGACTATTTTTAAAATACCCATCCAACAAACTATTTTTTTAATTTGCTCTCAACCATTGATTAAGAAAATTAATGGTTGAGATTACTTCTTACATTTGTTTTAGTTTTAGAAGCCATTTTATTTAAACTTTTTCCTTTTTATAAAAATAGAAAGTTTTATAAAACATTAAACTTTTTAAAAATATGAAATATTTTAAAATTCGTGTTTCTAAAAGTAAATTTTTTAATAAATAAAAAATAATTATGATTGGTAGTTATAATAAGGAAAATTTTAAAATATAAATTTTTTTTAAAACAAAATGTTTGATTATTTCTTTGAAAAAAGATAAAAAAATTTTACGAACAAAGGTTTAACAAGTTGATATCATTGTTTTTACTTACAGTTATAACTCATATGTAATTTTAATCATATTTATTTTAAAATATTATTTTGTAATAAATAAATTTTATTTTATTTATTCAAATAAAAAAATAATTTCAATTTAAATATCTTAAAATAAAGCTAGTAATATACATATTTGAAATCTAAATAGTGTAAGAAAAATCTTAATAATCAATTTTTTTAATTAATTGTTGAGATCAAATTGTAGGAAAATTAGTTAGAGTGGTATTTTAGGTATAGCTACTTTTTTTGACTTTTTCAAGTTCCCCTGCTTTTTTAAACGTTCGTATTTTTTTACGTACGATATTATTTTTTATAAAAATAAAACCATAAAAACAATCTTTTTTATCTTTAAAATGAGTGCAATATCATTACATAAAAGATAATAATTATTCAACATTTTTCAGCTCATATGTAAACCGCTTGTTATTATGTCTTTCGTGTAATTTATTGTTTATTTTTATTAGTTATTGTGTTTTTTTTAGACTATTGTATTTTTCTAAATACTGTATAAAAATGTAATGATGAAACAACTAATTAATCTAATATTTAAAAATAACAAAAGAATATAAAATAATTTGAAAAGTAAAACACAATCATAAATGTCTCATTGTGTTTTTTGCTCATCATTGTGTTATCCTGTACACAAAGAGTTTTGAAAAACACATTGGCGAAATAACATAATTTTGTACCTCTAATTGTAATACATAATGATAAGATAACAAGTTTGTATAATATATAACAAATAGTGACAAAAGTAACACGAAATAATCTAAAACGTAAAACATAATACTGAATGCACTTAACAAATGATGAAAAATATTTGAAACAATAACTGATACATGACACAAGGAATTGACGTATTAGACACAATACCATGATTTATTTGATACAATGATCAAATGTCATCCATTTTAAAATAATATAAAGATTCATGTCAAGACATGATCATTCTTAGGCTTTTAGATTAAATGATTATTAATATAACCTTATCCTTTATAATTTTCTTTATTATTTTCATAAACGAAGACATTTTAAATACCCTTTTTCTATGAAGAATTTCTATTGTAATGTTTGGTGTCCGGTATTAGCATCTTTCTAGTAGCTGGTTTAATGAAACCTTTTGCTATTTTAAAAGAAGATTACACACATAATTTTTATATATTAATCAGACTTTTATATATATAAATTTAATTCACAACTTTATAACCCCTTTAAATAAAAATTATAAATTAAAGTTAGAAACTTAGTGAATTAATGCATTCATGTGATTTCTCATTATATTATACGTCTCTCTCATGCATATATAGGAGAGTTATTTTATAAGACTATAAATATCATAAGAATTAGGGTAAATATCAAATGAGAACTCTTATATTTTGTGAGAACTTCAATAACTTAAGAAAAACAACAAAAACATTATTTTAAATACAGTACTAACATTATTATTACATTTAACATCCTTATATGAGTTTATATGTCATAATTTATATGTATTCATATATTTTGAAATTCACATATATATAAATGATTAGCTTACACATGTATAAATGGTAAGCTTACACATATGTAAAGTTTTAAAATATATAAATACATGTCAATAAACAAATATAAGTACATTTAAATATGTTATATTTTAATAATAATAATAATAATAATAATAATAATAATAATAATAATAATAATAATAACAACAACAACAACAACAACAACAATAAGTATCTAGATAGAATATTGGTTTTTATTATTTTTTGCCAGTTCTCGGGATTTTCACAAAAAATAGGCGTTCTCAAGATAACTTTTGTTTTTATGTCTATTCATATGTGATAAACATCTACACATTTGAAGGTTCACTATTTTGATATACACATTTATATGGAACTTGTTATGAGAAAAAGAGAGAGAAGAGAGGGAAGACAAATTAATTATTTAGAGAGAAATGATTTTATATTTTATAATTATACCCTTTTAAATTATTGTTAATAATGAATATATGATTTAGATTGTTTCTTGAAAGTTATCATAATATTTGTTTATGTTGTGGTCATCAATGGTTTGTTAAATCTATGATGGATTCCATCATGTAACTTTAATATGAGGAATTTGTGGTTGGGTAGAAAGTTGGCCAATGGAGAAGGAAGAAGACTACGAACGCATTGTTTTGGTCCACAAATAAGATTTATCGGGTAATGTGGAATATGTGGAGACTAAGAGGCGTTTTGCATACGTGTTACTAATATATAATATTAATTTTGATTCGACAAAAGATACTTGATTTATATAGTTTCCTAATACAGAGACAACCACTTGGATAAATCGACGTCCCCCTATACGTTGCGTATGGGTTTACGCGGCGTATAGGGTCGAAAACACTGAAAACGAGGAAAATTCAGAAGGGGGGTTGTCAGAGGGCTATACGCCCCATATAGCTCTATACGACACATATGGGGCTATACGACGCGTATAACAAATTTCGACACCGACTACAAGGAAAAATTCAGGGGGCTGTCAGAGGGGTTATACGACCCGTATAAGGCTATACGACCCCCCTATACGACGCATATAGGGCTATACGACACGTATAGAAATTTGGGGTATCTAAATATCTAATCCCTTTATATATTTGATTTGAATTCTTGGGGATAATGGAAATTGAAATATGAAAATATTGATATCGAAATCACCTTTGTATAAAACTTAAATCGGTTTCAACACTCAAATAACCAAATCAAATCATCGAAGCAAATTTGAAACAACTTTCAAAAACCCAAAATAGTTCCCCATGGACTTCAAGCAGCCGACCAAACGTGAGTTACTTCGGTAATTATCCGATTCGATCTTAGAAAAAAAATTATGGGACCTAACCAGATAAAATTTTTGCTTATATACATATGAACACTAAAATTATGACCCTGATAAAAAAATCAATTTCTACCACTAAATTTATGAGCTTTATCTTATATGTTATTGTATTTTAATGTGATAAACTTATCAAAAAATGTACTTAGAACCTATATAACTAAATTTTTTAGAGTTTCAAACTCTTGATCTCATTTTTATATATCAAAATTCGAACCATAACTGGTAGATTGTCATTCATTAAAAGGTAAACTTCTATAGAATGTCGTTCATCGTCCAACTGTAGTTAGTGGGCGGTGCATGGTTGACTCATCATCGCTGGACGACTGACCGTGAAAACCAACTTTATAATTTGAAACTTACATTATTAAGTGATAAACTTATAATTCGCTATCATGAAAAAAAATATATATAATAACAAAGATGAATGCGATTAACAGTAAAGTACGAGTGCCTAAAGCACTACAACTTGTAAGATTTCATTGTTATTATAGCACATGTGGCAAGTGTATACTTATTTACATTATATATATTTTTGGCGTTTTCATATTTATGTTAAATTTTTTTTCTTAAATTGTAAAACCTTTATTCTTTGGTTTCTTTTATTTTTATGTTACAAACTATTCGTTAAGATTTTTTTTACGAACTTTTCGTTGAGCCATATGTTTTAATATATGTTTTAAGTTATTTTTCTTCACGATCTCGTTTTTATTACATAAAGCTTCAACGCATGGGTTTACATCATGATTTCCGTTTTTTAATATTAATTTTTGAGTATTATAAATGCCCTCTCCATAACACGTAGGAGTCGACATACGTATTTTTATCAAAGTCGATGTAAGGTTTTTGTACGATTTAACGTCACTGCTGCAACGCGGGTTGTAAAAACTAGTTATACCTACAACCTATATGTCTGCTTATTTCTTTTAATTTATGATATATGATTTTCCTTTTTTATTCGAATTCATTTTTACGAGGATATCTACTTGTGTTCAATGTTTTTCTTGTTTGTTTATTATTATTTTTAAGGGCTTTTTAAAAAGGTCCAAAACTATCTCAATACACAGCCGTTAGCACCACCTTTACTATTGTTAACCGACCGATAGTAACATTTTTTGGTGTACAAATTTTGGACTCCAATCATTGGTTTAAATAAATATCATTGGTTTAAATAAATATGTTATTAACTTGAATAAAACATTTACAATATATTTATACAAGTAATAGATTGAGCCTAGGGCCGTCATCCATAGGCATCACACAAGAAGATAAGGACTACTTTTAAATGCGTATATCTTGATTATGTTAACGTGTTAGCAATTAAAAGAGATAAATTTAACAATTAAGAGAAATAATTTTAACACGAGAATCATAAGCAGACCGTCCAAAAAAAATAAAATACCTTTTGTCGTTTTTATAGAAAGAATTGAAGGTGAGTCTCCTGTTTTCTTCTGCACCTTTTCTTCTTTTGATTCTTTTCTCTTTAAGGGGTGTCATAAATCAACTGGCAAACGTTAACCAATAAATTGTAATAATCAAAAAAGCCATTAATCACACTATATTTTAAACAATTGTAAATGGTAAAATATGGATGCATTGTAGCAATATTAAAGTCTATTCTTGTCATTCATGGAAAAAAAAAGATAAAAGAATAACCAACCAATAAGAATTACTACTGTAGACCATGTTGTGAATTATTATGTATAGTAATTTGACAACTGACAACAAAATAAGGGTCTAAAATCACTCCTGTCGTTGACTTTTTGTGTAGGTTGGTCTTCAGTTGTCCTACAAAATATTAAAAAAAGAATTCATCTCAACCTGATTGCCAATGTAACTTGGGTTACAACCCAATGTTGTGACACATCTAACTAAAGTAGTGCTACCTATTTAAATTAAATAATATATTTTTTTTGAAATAAAATAATTATTTTATATTTTTATTGAATTTAAATAAAATATCAAAAATTTTAAATTATATTTATTTAAAAAGATAGTGAAAATTGGGTTGTTAATAGGAGTGAAAAGTTATGTTTAGTTGGGTTGTGTAGTTTGAAGAGAAAAAAAATTTTTTTATTAAAAAGTTGGGTTGGTTGAGTTGTGAATAAAGATAGTCAAAGTTTGAGGATTAAAGTGTCCATTTAATCAAAGTTTGAGGATTACATTTGTAATTCACTTTAGAACACATAACCATAGTCCACATGTATCTTCATGTGTTATTTGAGAGGAAATATTTATGTAACATTTATTCGATCATTTGTAATTTGTAACTTATAATGAAAATAACACAAATAACAGAGTAATACACGGTCCGAAAATACTATTGTATAACATGTTGATAAATCTTGAATGAAATCATTAACAATCAATCTCAATAACATGAAATCTAAATGTAATATTTGATTAGTAATAATTGGTAAAAAATATTGTTGATGCAAATAGATGGAAAAAGATTGATATTCTCTTAATAACATCTATGAATTTTATAACCAATTTGTTTAGTGAGAGGTACTATATTAAAAGATATTCATAACATGTAAAATAACTTTTTATTTCCTCACTCATCTTCATACAACATGCTTATAACCGTTGGTATTAAGCACTAAGAAATCAAGATATATGATAATTGAAGATACACAGTTAAGTCAAAGAGAACTCCTGTATTGATAAACACTATTGATCACAAGCATGGAGACAAAAAAAACAACAAAATATTAAATAGAAGAAAGAGACTAAAGATAAATACTCAATAGGCGAAAAGACTAAGACCGCCTAATTATCATAGCCGTCAGACTTTAATTCAAGTAAATTTTTTTGAACGGCAAATATGCGACCCTGTTTTGGATGATAAATTTAAGATCATCTGAAGATTATGAGGCTGATGCAACCAACAAGCCAGAACAACCAAGTCTTCCATGCATGCACTAAGGAACAAAGATGAACTAGCTTTGGAAGTCTTACACTCTCAAATGTGTCTAAGTGTAAGATCTTCCGAAGCCAACAGTTCAGAAGGAGTTACTTCGGAAGTTTCACACTCAAACAGAAAAATATTATAAGTGTAAAATCTTCCGAAGCCAAAGACCAGCATCTTCCGAAGCCAAAGATTAAATCTTCCGAAGCTTCAGAGACAAAGTCTTCCGAAGATGTGAAGACTGATTTCTTCAGAGGACAGAGAAAATATGCTTTCTCTAAATCAACTTTTGATAAAGCTGACACACTTTCCGCTACCTGCTATGGTGGTTCACCTACTTTACACAAGTTGGTGAAACTTCCATGCTTTATCAAAAAGTAAGAATGGTCTTTGTCTGTAACTTACCTTACTTGTTCATGTAGACTTTTTGTATTAGGAAAAGTCAGTGAGCTATGGCATGTTATAGTCACTAGTCAAAAGGCAATCTGCCTTTTGACTGTAGATTAATCTTGTTGTCTAGAATAGTCAAATCCCAACTATCTTTACATGTAAGTGACGGTTGTAGGTTGTAGTATAAAAGTGTCTCAGGTCCTTGTAATTTCGATATGCTTCATAACACTTGTAAGAGAACTTGAGATCAATATACAACATCCTTGAAAACTAATCTTGTATTGATTCTTAGTTCTGTCTCTTTGTTTTAGTTGTGTTCTTTGAAGCATCTATTTAAGTTACCAGTTCCCTATTTGAATTGTTAAGTGATCTAAGATCTCTCCTCAATGTGAAACTAAGTGTTAAGTACCCTTACCCGGTCCTCCAATAAGTGTTATCTTAATCGGGCCCATCTATTCATTTCCCAGCTAGGATCACATCGCTAACTCCCTTAGGAGGAAACCAATTGCTGAGAAAATCTCTTGGCTCAACTCTGAGCATTTTGCTAAAAGTGAGACTTGAACCCATGACCTCCTAATATTTACATGTTATGGGTACCTCACCTTAACCAGTTGGGCTAAGGATCATTCGTATTTTTGAAAGAGTACCCATGTAGATAAAATTAGGTTGTGTTTCGATTGGAGTATAGGTATATGATAGAGAGGGGGATGAAGTAGGAAGAATATTCAGGCAGAAAAGTTAATTTTGATGAAGTTTGGTTTTCAAGTGGCAACAGTGCCGGCAATGATCAAGATCATGATTTTACAAAAATAATAAAAATACCGTAATGGTTTGTTACTAGGACCTGAAGATTTGGATGTAATGATAACGTTTGATTGGAGATATCAAGATCTTTTGTTATGGATAGCTAAGTAGAAGTTCCATAGCAATACAGGTGAGTTATATGTGCCCTTTTTAAATGTTTTTATGTTTTAGGGTTGATATACATTCTTGGTAAACCTAATTGCATGTTGTTAAACAAAGAAAGGAAATATGTATATGTTGTTAAACAAGTACGGATGTAAGATAAGGGTGGAACCAAAGGGTTGGCATAAGGCTTGAGGAAGGTTATTACTGAGGAAGGTATTGAGTATCCCGGATGGTTGGCACGAGCATAAGGAAATGCCTGAGATATGCCAACTAATAAGGGTTAAACCAAAGGGTTGGCATAAGGCTTGAGGAAGTGCTTGAATAATGCTAACAGATAGAAAGGGCTAACGAATTATCCCTGAGACATTTGCTAGGTAGAATATAACCTTAATAACATGTTGTGCTTATTCTGTTCCTATCTATTTGTCATGGTTGTATCTGCTTGATACAATGGTCAATAATAATATGTTTTGAATAATACTATAACTTTAAACTTATAGCTATATGTTGAGGCTCAAATATTTTTATTGGCACATATTCTATGTGTAAGGTGATTGCAGAGATTAAAGAATACATGCTGGCTTATGAGGAGATAAAGTTCTAGTATGCTGCTAAAGATTTGGATCTCTAGCATAGTTAAAATAATGTAATATTATTATGTAATATGACATAAGTATAATATGATATGATGTATAATTATAGTTAGACTTCCGTTATGTACCCTTTGATTACTATGTGTTTTGTATATCCGATTCGTAACACTCCTCAAGGTGTGTTATAGGAGACTTTGGTTACAAGTTGGTATCGAAGCCATAGTTTTAATGAATTAGGTACAAGTTAGTATCTAGTCTTAAACTAGGAAAGTTGCTTTAAGATAAGCTGATTGATAGTATTGGTGTTGGGTAATGAGTTTTACTAAACCATGGAGGATAATAGCTAGAACATTATAAGTGTAATTGATAAGCAAAATAACACTTAGCCACTGTTATTTTTTTGTCTATTAATACTATCTTGTTCTAGATCATAATCTTTCATGTGAATACTAATTTTCTACTCCCTTATGTAGGCTTTGACTATGCAAGAGGAAGAAGTACTCATGGTAGTGGCCGTGGTAGAAGGAAAATTATGTCATCCGCGAACGATGATCTGATAATCTTTGTATTATTGAACCTGAGGTGTAAAATTTGTTGGACCATAATTCCAGCAATTGTATCTGGCATAAGAGATGGTTTGTCATCTATTATAGCTAAGGTCATGAATGCTACGGGGGAGTATGTAAACAATGATTATAATGGGTAGAATGAGCATATTAATAACACCAATGGAAATAGAGATGCTACTATGGAGGCTGAACCAGAGTAGGGATGTTCCTACAAAGCTTTCAAAGGATATGAACCCCAAACATGCAGCTCGTCATGTATGTGACTCACTCATTTTGGTCTGAGGTATTGTTTTAGTGGGACAATATTGAACATGCTAAAGGACCTAGAGTTGTTGCTATTTTAATTTGGAATGAAGTAAAGGAGCTTGTCATGGAATTTTTTTCTAAAGTTGAATGGGACAAAATTAAAAGAGAATTCTGACAACCAAAGTTCGGGACCATAACATATCATCAGTACACAAAGAAATTTAATAATATGGCTTAGCTACTTCTTGAGCACGTAACTCATAAAGCCAAGTGGGTAAAGAGATACGTGCAGGGGTTACCAACTTAGATCTAACAGTTAGTCAAGATACCTCTAAAACCTATGAATCAACAATTCCATTAAGTGCCATTGCATATGAAGAAGAAGACGTATTAACCGATAATAACAAAAGAAAGAGAAATGAGGAAGGAAACCAGATGCCAAAAAGAGACAAAAAGATTACATATGGTGAATGGAACCTTACAAACAAACAATGAAGGAATATTAAGAATAACTCTTGAAGAAAATTCCAAGATTCCAAATGTCTCATATGTCCTTAGGGTGATCCCTTATGAAAGAAGCCCGAAAATTAGATGGTTCAACCGTTGAAAGTATGGACATTTCTGAAGTGATTGCAAGAACCCTCCACAACCACAACCTAAGGAGAATTAGCACATGGCCAAGGGAAAATTGAAATATATTTGTTAAAAATAAATTGTAGATGAAACATAGCTGGTACGTTTCTCGTTTTCAACAGATATGCTAGATTTTTATTTGACACTAGGGTAAATAGAAATTTTATTTTGACTGTCTTAGTACCTTATTTAAACGTAGTACTACAAACTCTAAAAGGTGCATATATAGTAGAAATTGACAGTCGTCAGCAAGATAGAATAACTGAGATCTTTAGGGATTATGTTATCATTCTAGTTAACATCAAATTCCGTATAAACCTAATATCAACTACTTTAAGTGGACATGACACCATTCTTGAGATGAAAGCAATGAAATGTCTTCAGAAAGATGCATTGCCTTTCTTGTATATACGATGAATGCTAAGAAGGAGAGACGAAAATGAAATCCTAGTAGTGCAAGACTTCTTACACGTGTTTTAAGAAGATATACCAGGACCTTCACCTGATTGACAAATAGAATTCTGTATCGATTTTAATACATGGTGCTAAACCTGTAGCGAAGGATCCCTACCGTCTAGCCCCTTCAAAAATGAAAGAACTTATGAAGAAGATGTTCGATGCATATGAGCATTAATTACCATTGATTGAACAAGTTAACTGTCAAGAACAAGTTTTCGTTATGATTGATTTGATCAACTTCAATGACTCAACTACTTCTCGAAAACTGATCCTCAATCAGGTTGCCATTAATTGAAAGGGCTGCAAGGAAGAAATTTTTAAGACAACATTTAGAATGTGATATAGGCATTATGAATTTTGGTTATGTCTTTTATACTATCTAATTCCCCTGTCGCATTCATAGAGCTGATGAATAGAGTCCGCGGGCTATACTTGGACAAATTTGTCATTATTTTATTAATGACATAATTTATTTATTATAAGAACCAAGATAATGAAGACTTCTAAAAATGGTTCTAGGAAACCTTTGGCAAGAAAGCTTTATGCAAAATTCTCTGAATATGACTTCTAGAAAATAGAAGTTCAATTCCTCGGTCACATCATAAATGAGAAGGGAATACAAGTAGATCCAACCAAGATAGAAGTTGTGATGAAATGGGAAGTACCAAAGAACCCTAGTGAGATATGAAGCTTTTTAGGGTTAGCAGTATACTACGAAAGGTTTATAAAGGACTTCTCTAAAATTGCTACACCCTTAACAACTATGACTCGAAAGAATGTGAAGTTTGTTTAGGATTATAACAAGAAGAATCTTGTAACCTTTTAAAACAAAAGCTCAACATTGCTCCTGTACTTGTGTTACTAGATGGTAATGAAGAGTTTACAATATACTGTGATACATTTTATAATGCTATAGGTTGTGTGTTGATGTATTGGGATAAGGTTATAGCCTATGCATCATGGCAACTAAAAGCGCATAAAAAGAACTATACTATGCACGACCTTGAATTAGGTGCCATAGTGTTTGCTTTAAGGATTTGGCGACACTACTTGTATGGTACTAAGTACGTAATATACTCAGATCGTAAAGACCTACAACACATCTTCAATCAAAAGATATTAAACATGAGGCAAAGAATATAGATGGAACTCATTAATGATTATGATTGTGAAATTAAGTACAATCAAAAAAGGCTAACGTAGTCGCAGATGCCTTAAGACAGAGAAAAAGAGTTAAATCGATAAAAATTAAGACCTCGACGATAGATGTCAAGCTTGATTGAAATGACTAAATTAAAAATGCTAAAATTAAAGCCCTAAATACAAGAATATCTAGGCTGAAAGAATGTTGTCCAAGCTAAAGTTATTAACATAGATGGAATCCTATTATTTGGCCAGTGAATTTGGATCCTGAAATTTGGAGATGTTCAGAATAATATATTGGATAAAGCCCACAAGTCCAAATACACAATATATCCTACCATAAACAAAATGTACAAAAACACTTAGAGTCAATACTATAGGCCTAATATGAAGAGATCCATAGCCTAATACGTTAAGAAATGCCTAACATGTTTGCAACTTAAGATTAAACATAAAAAACTAGCCTGCTAGCTACAGTAGTTGGATTTTCCAGTATGGAAATGGGATAGAGTGACGATGGATTTTGTCACCAAACTTCTAAGAATACGAAAAGAATATAATGCTATATGGGTCGTGATCGATAGGCTAACCAAGTTAGCATAATTTCTACCCATAAGTGAGAGCTATTCAATAGAAAGTTAGCCAAGATATAGATCAATAAAATACTAAGTAAACACAAACTGCCTTTATCCATTATCTTAGATAGATATAGTCTGTTTGCATCCAGATTCTAGACAAGTTACTAGAATCAACTTGGAACTAAGATCAGTTAAACATAACATATCATCCTCAGACTAATGGTCGAAGTGAATGAACAATTCAGACTTTAGAAGACATGTTATGTATTTGTGACAAAATCCAGCGTGAAGTTGTACTGGTCGAAGTCATATATTGGAGAAAATGCAGAACTCCCACCTTTTAGATAGAAGTAGGAGATTATAAGCTAATCAAAACATGAATTACTTTTTGTATAACTGACAATATCCAACAAATAAGCTAATGACTAGAGGCTGCCCAAGATAGGTTATGCAGATAACAAGAGGAGGACTTTAGAATTCTAAGAAGGAAACTATGTAATGCTGAAAGTCTCACCATGGAAACGAGTGCCTCGATTTGGTAAACACCAGAAGCTAAGTGTAAGGTATATTGGACCGCTTACAATCATTACAAGAATTATTCTAGTTGCATATAAGCTAGAATTGCCTAAAACTTTAAAAGGTATTGGATCCGGTTAGAAACAATAACTTTCTAAAGATCAACATATAATAGATGCAAAATCTCTATTAGTAGTTTAGTAGTTGGTCCGACATATGAGATCTTTAGCAGGTAGATTCATCATTCGTCACTTGGACATTTTTAGCAGGAACTTTGATACAGAGTGTTTGAGTAGCTTTATCCTTTCTATGTCCCAATAGATTCACCATAGGATGATGCTACCAAAAATATGTTCTTCTATCACTCAAGCATTTTCTTTAAAAGTAGCTCATACATGTAGCCCTTAGTATCTCTTATACATGTAGCCCTTAGTATCTCTTGTTAGCATTTTCTTTAAAAGTAGCTCATACATGTAGCCTTTAGTATCTCTTGTTGGATTATCAAGAGGAATGCCCACCAAACCTATTATGTTATGCAGAGACAGTTTGAGTAAGTCAAACTCACTTACTTAGACTCTTCCATAACCAGTGAAGGTTAAGTAGAAAAATTTGGTGTTGGACTCAAAACAAGAAATAATTGGATTACGCACATCCAGAGGAGTTACATGTAGAATATCTTCTTCACCATCTCCATTTGGTTCTACAACAACTCTTTGACTGATCTACACCTTGAGGATATAAGCCATTGATTTTGATCAGTTTAACATATCTACATATTTTTTAATAAGAGAATGCATTCTTTGTAGGTCATCATGATTGAGATGCATAACCTCTAATTCATTTAAATGAAAGGATATGGACCTATCAATCCTTTTAATGAAATAGGTCTCAAATTTCAAATCATAACCCTAGTCAGTGAGTGTACCTTGTTGACTTTATAAGGGTTCTACTTCTTTATTTTCTGAAGATTTACTTTTAGGAGCTTGATCATAAATGTTCAAGAAGTACTTTTTGATCATGTATGTTGTTTAATTTGAATTTGCTTTATTTGCAAGAACAACAACTAAGTATCTGGTAGTGGTTGATTTGCTTAAGATGATTGCTGGACTAGAACAGTTAATCGTTGATAAAGCTAATTATTACAAAGGATATGGTAGTTGAGTTTCATATGGATTAGTAATTACGACTGAGGGTGATGGTTTGGCAGACACAGAAGCTTTAACGGATATAGGTTCTTTTTCTTTGACTTTTGGTCAGATGCCTACCTTGCCTTCTTAAGATGCTCTCTATATTATTTGGATTCATCAATCTCAACCCAAGATTTCAAAAAAATCCTAAGTCAACTTAGGCGCATGGGCACTATGCAAGCGCACGGGTACTATGCAGGCGCACGAGCAGTTGGGCGCATGTGAACACTTGGGCGCATGGGCAAAAACTTAGGCGCATGGGCAAAGACTTAGGCGCATGCGCAAAGTGTTAGGCGCATGGGTACTATGCAGGCGCATGAGCAGTTTACCAATTCTAACTTATACTAATGTCAGTCCCCATTCATCATCCTAACGTATTCTTAGCCCAAAACTAGCATACAAAGCACTTAGAACAAACATACAACCACAAGACATGGTCAAAACATTCACAAACACACCCTCCACATTAAAACAGAGGTAAATAAATAGTTCCAAAACACTGTGAGTTATAAAATGATAGTTTATATGCATTTCAGCCCCAAAACAAGTTTAAAACAGAAAATTCAGGGACCTAGAACTCACCTACAACAGCCTTCGAGTAAACCTCCTCCAAACTCGAGAGCACTTGGAGTTCAAACACCTAAAGACACCAAAAACACACAACCGAACATAGAGGAACACATAAGACTCAGTCCAAAAGCTGAAAATCCAGCTGAAATGGAACAAACACATAAAATGCTTACCTTCAAGCTGATCTTCTTCTTCTTCTCTCTAAAAACCGATGGAAAACTCTGTTCTTCTTCTTTTGCAGTCGAAGCAGTTGGTGGAGCAGGGTAGTGGGTGGCCATGCCCACCTTTTAAACATAATAATAATAAAGTTTGCCTCTTACATAGCTTTAACCCCTTAACTTTGGTTATTTCACCTTTCTTTCTTTATACTTCTATTTTCTTTTCTTTCTTTTTTTTGTAACTTTCCAGGTGTTACAAGTTCACCCCCCTTATATAGGTTTCTCCCTCGAAACCTATCACTCCTTGAACAGTTGTGAATAATACTGTCTCATCTCTTCCTTGGTCTCCCACGTAGACTCGGATCCCTTCCTGTGCCCCTACTGTACTCGTACCAGTGGAACCACTTTATTCCGCAGCCTCTTCTCTTTTCTGTCAATGATGGCCACCAGTTGCTCCAAATAATTGAGCCGTTCATCTACCTCAATATCCTCCAGTGGCACAATCATGTCCTTGTCGACTAAGCACTTTCTCAGATGAGATACATGGAATGTCGGATGAATTCCACTTAACTCATCGGGTAGCTCCAACTTGTAGGTCACTTCTCCTACTCGAGCAATGATTCGAAAAGGTCTTATATACCTCAGGCTCAGCTTACCCCACTTTCTAAACCGAATGATCCCCTTCCAAGGTGAAACCTTCAGCATAACTTTATCACCCACCTTGAATTCAATCGGTCTACGCCTCTTGTCAGCATACGACTTTTGCCTATCTTTTGCCGCCTTCATAAAGGCCTTGATCTTCTCCAACTTTTCAGTCGTAGCCTCGATCACTTCAACGCTCCCTAACTCCTTCTATCCGATGTCACCCCAACATACGGGCGTTCTACACTTCCTACCGTATAACATCTCATATGGTGGCATACCAATGCTGCATGATAACTGTTGTTGTATGAGAATTCAGCTGACAGTAAGTATTCATCCCAACTTCCACCAAATTCAATGACGCATGCTCAGAGCATATCCTCAAGGGTCTGTATAGTTCTCTTTGACTGACCATCCGTCTAAGGATGATAACCCCGTACTGATATGCAACCTCGTCCCCATCGTGTCATGAAATCTCTTCCAAAACATGGATGTAAACCGAGTGTCACAGTCAGACACGATAGACACTGGTACACCATGACGTGCCATAATCTCTTTGATGAATAGATTCACCAACCTCTCAGATGAATATGTCTCGCGGATTAGTAGAAAGTGAGCACTCTTCGTCAAACGGTCAACTATCACCCATATAGCATTGTACCCCTTTGCCATATGTGGTAACTTCGTAATGAAGTCCATGGTGATGTGCTCCCATTTCCACTCGGGTATATCCAAAGGTTGGATCTTTTCGTATGGCTTCTGATGCTCCGCCTTCACTTGCAAGCAAGTAAGGCACTTACTCACATACTCCGCTACCTCACGCTTCATACCCGGCCACCAGTAATCTTTCTTCATATCATGATACATCTTTGTAGCACCAGGATGAATGGAGTATCGAGTCTTATGAGCTTCATCCATGATACGCCCCTGTAGGTCTTCATAACGAGGGATCCACATCCACCCGAAGCGGGTTCTACCTCCGAGAGTGTTTTCACCCAACTTCGAGACTAGACCACTCATCCTTTCAAAATTAAGGCGATCTTCTTTCAACGCCTCATCTTGGAACCCCTTGACCTATGTCATCATATCGGAGGTCATCACCAATTGGTAAGCTTTCACCCGGATTGGCTCAGGTCTCTCCTTTCGGCTAAGGGCATCCGCCACTATATTGGCCTTTCTCGGATGGTAGTGGATCTCACAATCATAATCCTTGATCAAACTAACCACCTCCTTTGCCTCATATTGAGGTCCTTCTGCTCAAAGAAGTATTTCAAGATCTTATGGTCAGTGAAGATAGTGCACTTCGTCCAGTACAAGTAGTGCCTCTAAATCTTTAATGCAAAGACCACAGCCGCTAGCTCCAAGTCATAACTAGGGTAATTAGCCTCATGGATTTTCAAATGCCGGGACGCATAGGCTATAACCCTTCCCCGTTGCATCAGCACGCAACCCAGTCCTGAATAAGAAGCATCTGAATAGACCACCAAGGCTTCATTCCCTTTGGGTAACGTCAATATAAGAGCTTGAGTCAATCTTTTCTTTAACTCCTCAAAAGCATTCTCCTATTCCAGACCCCATACAAACTTCACATCCTTGCGGGTCAGCTTGGTCAATGGTGAGGCTATCTTAGAAAAGTCTTGAATGAATCTCCTGTAATAGCCCCCAAACCCAAGAAACTGTGTATCTTGGATAGCGTCTTTGGAGTCTTCCATTGCATCACCGCCTCCACCTTTGCCGGGTCTACCATGATCCCTTCGGAATTTACCACGTGACCCAAAAACTGAACCTCGCGCAACCAGAAAGCGGACTTGGAGAACTTAGCATACAGTTTCTCTCTTCTAAGTGTCTCCAATACCTCACGAATATGACCGGCATGCTCTTCTTCGCTCTTTGAATAAATCAGGATATCATCGATAAACACAATCACTGATTTATCCAACATCGGCCACACACCCGATTCATCAAATTCATAAAGGCAGCTGGCGTGTTAGTTAGACAAAAAGACATAACGAGAAACTCGTAGTGTCTATAACACGTTCGAAAAGCTGTTTTAGGTATTTCCTGCTCCTTCACCTTCAACTGATGGTAACCAGATCGAAGATCTATCCTCGAGAACCAACTGGCACCTTGGAGCTGATCAAATAAGTCATCAATCCTCGGTAACGGATACCGGTTCTTCACGGTCAACTTGTTTAACTCACGGTAGTCGATGCACATCCTTATACTACCCTCTTTCTTCTTTACAAACAAGAGCAGAGCATCCCAGGGAGAGATACTCGGTCGAATGAACCTTTTGTCCAACAACTCTTGCAACTGAACAATCAGTTCCTTCATCTCAGCCGGAGCCAATTGATATGGTGCCTTGGCACCAGGTTAAGCACCAGGTATCAAGTCGATCTGGAACTCGATCTCGCGGTCCGGTGGCACACCTGGTAACTCTTCTGGGAACACGTCTGGAAAGTCACACACAACTGGTACGTCAGACAATTGTGGTACTGACGCATCCACATCCTTCACGTAAGCCAGGTAGGCACTACATCCATGTTTCATGCACTTCTCTGCCACCATCATCGATGTCACCTTTGGAACCATAGTAACTCGATCACCGTAGATTGTCATCGAACTCCCATCAGGCGTAGTCAATCGGATCATCTTCTTGCTACACACAATATTTGCCTCATAGGCTGCTAGCCAATCTATCCCTAGAACCACATCGAATCCGCCTAGGGGCATCATGAATAATTTAGCAGAGAACCTATGGCCTTCCAACTCTATGTCACAATTCTCTATCAGATCAGAAATCCCAGTAGACTTGCCAATCGCAGTTTCTACATCGAAGGGCTTATCAATCTTTCTACTCCTAATAGGCAATTTAGCACAGAAGGCAACATAAATAAAACTTTTACTAGCACCAGAATCAAATAGTACAGAGGCACAAGTTTGGTTGACTAGGAATGTATCTAACATGACATCGGGGTCCACTCTAGCCTTCTCCTGGATCATCGTGAATGCTCTGGCGTTTGCCTTCGGTCCCTCCTTCTCAACCCCTTTCTTCACCTCGGAGCTCTCGGCCCTTGGCCTCTTGCAATCCCTGCTTAGATGGCCCTCTCCACCATAGTTATAACATCTTACCACCCCATACTCTCTTGATATATGACCGGGCTTCCCACACTTGAAGCAGAGATTCAGTCCCCACTTACACTCCCCTGTATGTTTCTACCTGCACTTACCACACCTCTTCATTTCCGTACCTGATGTTACTACCCTTCGATCATCCACCCTTGCCCTCTTGTTATTTGGAGTGAAACCACCATGACCAAACCACTTCCCATTCGAGTTCCTGTCACCACCACCCTTTTTACTCACCTCTACCACTGCCACCTCTCAGTCATCATATAGCCTCCCTGCCAGATCAACCACCAACCTAAAAGTACTCGTCTGGGTGGTGATCATGTGCCTGCAGATATCTACCGGCAAACCCTGGATATACCTCTTGATCTTCCTTGACATCGGCGTCACCAGATCCAGCACCAGCCTTGCCATCTCATTGAACTTAGTAGTATACTGCTGGTGTGTCATGGTTCCCGCCTCCAGCTGTAAGAACTCTCTCTCAATCTTGTCAAGTTCCCTGTGAGGACAAAACTCCTCGATCACCATCTTTTTTAGTTCACTCCACCTCATCCTCCCAACAGCCTTGTTGCCCTCAGCCTGGATAATACTGTCCCACCAACATAAAGCCGAGTCCACGAATGAGTGGGTAGCAAACTTCATCTTTTGATCCTCCCTACATTCGCTAATGTCCAACACAGCCTCCATTTCTCTCACCCATCGGTGAGCAGCAGCAGCATTCCCGTTACCATCAAAAGTCGGGGGCTTGCATCTTTAAAATGCCCCATAACTACACCCCTTGGCAGTTTCCTGTACCTCTTCCTATTCATCATTGGAGACGACCATCTTGGTTTCTGGTTGCTCCCCTTCACCTGAACCTCTCCCAACAGTCCTCTTCCTCTCCACCTTCTCTTTCTTTTCATCCTCCCTCACAGCACGAATAACCTCGGTCACCACAGATGGCAGGATCGTCTGCATGACCTGATGAACTTCCTCTATAATTTTCTCTTTCACAGAGGCTCTTAGATTAGCACTCTCATCATCGCCTTCCTAGTGATGAAGCTCAGGCTCTACAGGAGCCGTCTCAACAGCCTTAGCCTTGTTTCTTGTGACACGTGGTCCAGCACCACAACGACCCTACACACCTCCTCGAGAAGCCTTCGAAGAACTACCACCCGCCATCCTCTAATCACTATAAGATTTAAACACCAACACGGTCATTCAAGGTAATAGCTTAGATTATGTCAAGTATAGTAAGTCCTTAATTACAGTAGCCAGTTGTAATTAGCCACTTACTCTACTCTTCATCCCCCAAGCATTTCCTATCCTGACTATATCAGTATCCAAATCTACTCAGAGCACATAAATCAGATAGCACACGCATATAATACAGGTTAACCTTAAGAAAATAAATTACCTGATGGCACGTAGCTACTTGGGCTGGCATCCCTCCATTCGGTCCCATTCTCAGTTTCAGTTTAGGTTTTAAAAATATTTACCCATTTCTCTTAAACTTTGGCTCTGATACCAACTTGTAAGGCCCCGTCCCTGGGAACCCCATAGTTGGTCAATCACAACCTTATTTATAATAAGACACAATAAATTTCATTAAAACATTGCAACAGATTAATTTATCAAAAACCATTCATGCCTTAATATTTGATGTTGACAAATAATACATCATTGTTTTAAAAGAGTTACAAAAGAATATTTAGTTGTATTACAAAACAACAACATTATCGTGCATGAAATGGATGCCAGTCTATACCCGCCAAGTAGCTTCACCCTCATGCCATCCTCAGCAACAAGCTACCTGCCAGCTGAAAATGCATAAAAAGTCAGCGTTGCTGAGTGAGTTCTAGTTTAAGAATAATAAAATACTTTACTTTTAGTAAAAACATTTCCTTTACATTCGTTCGTGATCACACAACATGCATACATCTTGATAATATCATTGTTATCTTTCATTATCGTTCATAATCATTCGTTTGCACTTTTTCATTATCTTTCACTTCTATCTAGATCCTGTCATAAGCTATGCCCCATCGTTAGGCAAGAAGCCACCTCAGTCTTGGGGTTAAGCGACAATGATCCCGTTTCACATGTATGGATAAGTCACCAAGACTAACCCCCCTGTGTGTACCCTCATGGGTTAGCCAAGATCGCACGCTACATCGCACACAGTTAAGCTAACAACTCTTCAATAAGTTGTGAACCTCTTTAAATTTGCTTGCAAGACTTTCATTCGTTCGTAATGTTTCACTTTTCATTATTATTAATATTTAACTTCTTTTATGATAATACTTTACGTAAAAGAGCATAACACACCATGTAAAGTCACGTAATAATACGTAATAAGGATCATCAAAACAGGCCACAAACATGCGCAACAAGAACAAACATAAACCACCAAAACATTCCAGAGCTTGATCATTAATTTCTATTTCCCAAGATTTCAAAAAAATCCTAAGTCAATTTAGGCACATGGGCACTATGCAAGCGCACGGGTACTATGCAGGCGCACGAGCAGTTGGGCGCATAAGAACACTTGGGCGCATGGGCAAAAACTTAGGCGCATGGGCAAAGACTTAGGTGCATGGGTACTATACAGGCACATGAGCAGTTTACCAGTTCTAACTTATACTAATGTCAGTCCCCATTCATCATCCTAACATATTCTTAGCCCAAAACTAGCATACAGAGCACTTAGAACAAACATACAACCACAAGACATGGTCAAAACATTCACAAACACACACCCCCACATAAAACAGAGGTAAATAAATGGTTCCAACACAATGTGAGTTATAAAATGATAGTTTATATGCATTTCAGGCCCAAAACAAGTTTAAAACAGAAAAATCAGGGACCTAAAACTCACCTACAACATCCTTCGAGTCAAACTCCTCCAAACTCGCGAGCACTTGGAGTTCAAACACCTAAACACTCTAAAAACACACAACCGAACACAAAGGAACACCTAAGACTCAGTCCAAAAGTTGAAAATTCAGCTGAAACCGAACAAACACACAAAAATCTTACCTTCAAGCCAATCTTCTTCTTCTTCTCTCTAAAAAACTGATGGAAAACTTTGTTCTTCTTCTTTTTGCAATCGAAGCAGTTGGTGGAGCAGGGTAGTGGGTGGCCATGCCCACCTTTTAAATATAATAATAATAATAAAGTTTACCTCTTGCATAACTTTAACCCCTTAACTTGGGTTATTTCACCTTTCTATCTCTATACTTCTCTTTTCTTTCTTTCTTTTTTTGTAACTTTCCGGGTGTTACACATAGGTTTTTTTCCTTTTTCTTCAATGATAGTAGAAGTTGAAGTAGGTCTGACTGCCAGGCATTCAATACATGCAGCTATTGCCTCACCAACTGAAATAGGTTCATTGATAGTTGTTTGAACTCTCACAACCTCATTATAATCCATCTATTTCAACGTTCACCTTATAGATAACTTTGGTTTCAGTCTTTACATCTGGTTGACCAAATATCACCTTAGCTGATTTCTTGGGCTTAGACTCAAGTATATCCTTATATTTATTTGATGCTAATTAGTCTCTTCTACAAGGGTGATTCCATGTCTTTCCATATCATCATCCATTGTCTGGCTTTCTCTTGTGTCGATTACCGTTTGATTAAAAACTTTAGCTGCTAACTAAATTTCTTGTCTAGAAGATTCTGTAGTAGCTACTTCTGTTGACTTTTGAAGTACTTTAGCAGCATAAGATAGAACTCTAAGCATAGAAGCTTCTTCTTCTTTAATAGATGGTTTATAAGTTGCCTCGGTTCCAAGCTACAATTCTCTCCTTGATGATGACTCATCAGATCTTTTGCTTTAGAGAGAATTTTAAGTACTTGACTTCTTTTGTAAAGTCATCTTCCTTCTATTGAGTTGTACCTTCTTGTTCTATCTACTCATTGTTATTTTATATTAAATCTTCTTTTCCTCAGAGCTATGATATCCATGCTCATTAATTATATCATTGAGCTTAACTTCAGGTTGGATATGAGCTTTGAATCATCATTCCATATTGAGGAGAAAGAGATTTATTGATTACTACTAATTACTTGTTGAGCTAGATGAAGAACTTCATCAGCTTCTTTGGGCTAATCTTACCCTTTTTTGGTAGTATCATCTAAGATTCCAAATGACACCATGAGGCTAAAAATGATATATTGTTGTAACTCTAAAGTTTCTTGAAGAGTGATAACCTTATATTCAATGTTAGTCACTCTTGCAGCCTCCATTCTTAGAGTGCTGATCTTAGATTCAAGATCAGCAACTCTATATGATGAAGCTTTCAATAGATAGTTCTCATATTCATGAATTGTTGTTCTTTCAGCATACCCTTACAACCTTTTATTATCATTTTGTAGAACAATCAGCCTTTATGCAAGATCCAAGTTTGTGCCTATCATACCGCCAAGTAATTGCATACTTCCCTCATCCATATTTATGGAATCCTTGGGTCTAAATGAAGTCGTGGGCCTTGTCTTTGCACCCTCACCACCATATCTGGATTCTTTTCCTCTAGATATTTTTCCAAAAAAGCACTCTTAAAGTGAGTTGATATGGTTAGGGTCTTAGTGATATTGTCAATGGACTACGATTAATTGACGGATCAATGGTAGATACAACCCTTTCCACATTGAACCTTTCTTCACAAGGATAAATAGCTTATGTTGTAGGATTTGGGATAGATGTTTCCACAGGCAATTCAGCCCCTATTAACTATGTAATAGGGCTTTAGGAAGCTTGTGGATAATACTAAATTATTGTGTCGACATCTTCATTATGGGTAGCATGCATTTGTAATGGAATTTGAAGAGAAGTGTCTAATGGACCAGTTCCTAATAAGGTAGTTTCCTTAGACACTTCCTCAGCAATGTGGCTAACCCTTTAAATATTCTTAATAGAGTATTGTGACTTTATTTGAGGGTAAATAGGCTGGGTTTGGGTCTGCTTAGTTAGAAGAAGAAAGTGACACCTTATTCTTTACGCCTAATTTAGGTGTAGTCTTTACCATTGACTTAGCTAGAACCCTAGTATCTAGTTTTTTCTTTTTAGGTGGTGGTGATTTAGGAACATGTACTAGTTTTTTCTTTTTAAGTGGTGGTGATTTGGGAACATGCACAATCTTATATAAGGTGTAGGGGTTTGTTCTTTTAGAGTATAGAAGATTTAGGTTGTGAAGTAAAGGGTGTGGGATCAGTAGGGGAAGGTTTATCCACACTATTACATTGAGGCTTAGTGACCTCCAACATGTTGGCAAATAGAGTTGACTCTATTCCTAACAATGCTTTAGGGTGGTTTTAAATTTGGTTAAAATTTACTTGCTTAGGGGAGAAGGTGCATACACTTTGTTGGACCAAAAGAACCAATGAGCCTGATCAAAAAACCTTTAAGTCCCACAGACATTACAACAACTGAAGTAGTCTGCAACAGCTGAAGACATCAACTGATAACAAGGTCTGAAGACAAAGTCTGAAGTTAAAGAACTGAAGACAAAGTCTGAAGACAAAAGCTGAAGACAAAGACTGAAGACCAAGTTTCAGATGTTATCACAACAACTGAAGAAGACCTCTTCAGTAGTTGTGATGGTTTCCTTTCAGTAGTTATATTTTCCTTTCAGTTCTTTTGTAATCAGTAGTTTTATGTTTCTTGTAATCAGTACTTGTAGTTTCAGTAGTTTTAGTTTCATCTTGTACTTAGCATACTCTGAGATGTTCTCAGTTGTTGTGAACATTCTCAGTAGTTTGCTTACTTTCAGTTGTTTGTAATAATTCTGTTAAATGTCACTATCAAGTGACATCAGCAGACGTCACATTCCTTTATATAAGGAATGTTGACCTAATTGTAACCTGCGAAGCTTAGCGGCGGATATACCGAAGCATTTGTGCATGAATGATATTATCCCTTTTGCAGAAAACCCTCTTTCTCTATAACCGTGTACTGTTCCATTGAATATCTATTGTGTTCTTGCTATATTTGTCTAATTCTTGTTCTAATTCCGCTGCATTCAACTCTAATTGATCAAACTTAGATCACTGATCCTGTCAAATGGTATCAGAGCGGGTTAATCATTGATCGGTTTAACAATTGATCATTGAAACTGCTATTTCGATATCTAAAGTTTGATCGAATTAGCATATTTGCAAGAATTGGTTATAGAGATTGATCTTCTGCTGCTTCTGGTTATTCAATTTGAGTTTCTTCTTGGTTCATATTGAGTTTGTTGTGTTTTTGTGCTAAATCTGTTGAAACTTGATTGAATTGGTTTGAATCTGAGAATGACTACTCCATCTAATGACCCTCACAATACTGGCTCCTCAACCAAGCCTCCGATGCTGGTTAGGAGTGAGTATAACATATGGCAACGAAGAATGCTCCATCACCTGTCTGTTAACAGTTCAGGTTGTTGGACATCTGTGGTTCACGGTCCACACAAGCCTATGGTGAACAATCCGGAGACCAACCAAATGGTTCCGAAGAAGAAGGAGCAATACTCAGATGAAGATCGTAAACTGTTTGAGATTGATGCTAAAGCCCATGGAATTCTGGCCATGGCACTGCCTAATGAAATCTATTCTGGGCTTATGCATCATGAAACTGCTCATGACCTCTGGAATGCTTTGAAGGAACAATTCGGAGGAACTGATGAGGTCTTAGCAAACAACAGAGAAATCCTCGCCCAACAATATGAGACATTCTCTCATAGGAAGGGTGAGACACTGACTCAACAGTTTGAGCGTTTCTCCTGCTTGATCTCTGAGCTGAAAATGGTCAAGCATGAGTATACTAACAGCCAGATGAACAACAGATTCCTCAGATCACTGCCTGAGAGATGGGACACATACACCATTGTCCTACGCTCCAGTGCAAATCTGGATAGCCTATCTCTCACCCAACTCCATGGGAAACTGCTTACATTTGAAAGAGAGATAGAGCAGAAAAGGAAACTGGCATCATCAGGAAAGCTCACTGATGACTTTGTACCAGGGAACACTGCCTTGGTCGGTCATGAGTCAGAATATGCTGGATCAGAAAGCCATTATGATGAGCATATAGATTTCTCTTCAAACAGTTCTGATCATGCATTTGTTGGTGTTGACAGTCATTCTGGGTGTAATAGTGATAATTTATGCTTTATCATGGATGATTTGATGGGTATTGCTGATGATGATTTAGAAGAGATGGATATTTTGAGCCAAATGGCCTTGATCAATATCAGATCTCAAAAGTTCTACAAGAGAACTGGTAGGAAATTTCCAGGACTCTCTGGCAAAACCAAAGTTGGTTTTGACAAGAGTAAGTTGAGGTGTCACAAATGCCACAGGCTTGGGCACTTTGCAAGAGAGTGTAGATCAACTGGATCTAACTCCTCTGCACCCTTTGTGACCTTTCCAAGCAATAGTTCACAAAACAAAGGGCAACATCCTGCTAGTTCTGGTCATCACTCACAACCTCAATCTCCTGCATATTTTGTCCCTCAGGGTCCAATGCCATATCCATATCCCTGCTATTACATGCCACAGCCAAATCCAGTTCAAGTTCCTATAGCACAACAACCTCAAGCCCTACCTGAGCCTCAACCATCTCCATCACAATCTCAACCTCATCACAGCTTCTTCACACCAGGAGTTGTTGACTGGAGCAGCTTACCAGATGATCTTTCTGGTTTCAATGAGCAATTATTTGCTGGTGCTGGTCAACATGGTGGTGAACATCCTTTTGGGAATCTTGCTCTCATGGCCCTGGAGTCTACTGAGGGTTCCTGCTCCAATGCATCATCTTCACAGGTAACCCAGGTATCTTCTGAGGCTAAAGCCAAGTTATGTTCTGAATCATGCATAGCTGCCTTTGTCTCTATTAGAGAGGCAAATGTAGCTTTAATCAATCAAAATCTTGAGCTTGAGAAAACTATTTCCAAAAGAAAAGCTGAGTATGAGTCTGCTCTTAATGACAAAGATGATGAGATTTACAAGCTTAAATGCCAACTTAATGATGAAAAGGCTAAGGTAGAGGTCATACTTGAGAACCACAGAAGTCTCAAAGAGACACTTGCAGCTACCCAAGTTGAGTGTGACCGCTGGGTAACATCCTGCAAGGGATTTGAAATGCTTCTCAGCAAGCAAACAGCTTCAAATGTGAAGTTTGGAATAGGTTACAATCATACTGCACCACCTACTGATTTTACTTCAAAATCAATAGTAAAATCTGAAGGTGAAAGTAATTTCCAAACCACATCATCATGTGATTCATCCTCAAATGATAATACAAAATTAGAGGATGAAGTCAGTGTTAAGATCTCAGCAAATCAATTGCCTGATGGTTTAAATGCTGATAAACACATGAAGCTGAGCAATTCAGATGTTGTCCCTCAAAGTACTCCAAGTACTGAAGGGCAAGTCACAACATCTGAAAAGCATTTCAAATCTGCTGAAATAAAAGGATTAACAACTGCTGAGGAATCTATCATACGGTCTTTCAGGACGGATAGAGAACAGCTGAAGAACAAGTCTTCAGTTGTTACCGATCCTTCAGTACTTAACACAAGTACTGAAAGGAGGAAAGTACTGAAGATCACACCTTCAGTAGTTTCCACTTCAGCAGTTGATCAATCCAAGATGAAGAATAAGCCATGTGAAATATGTGGTAAATTCAATCATCTATCTGATGAATGCTGGTACAAAAAGGGTTCCAAACTCAACAGAGATAAGCTCATTAAAGAAGAGATTAATAAAATGAAAAATGAGTTTGAGACCAAGTTTGTACCACAGTCATCTCAAACTGATAAACCCAAGGCCTCACCAAAATCCAAAAAGAAGGATGGGGTTTATCAGAAAACAGCTGATAGTGTTCCTCATGATAAACATCAGACTAAGTCTGTGAATTTCAAGAAGGAGGAAATGGTGGGTCACAGGAACTCATCAAAAACAAGTACTGATGTGTCAAATGAGCTGAAGGCTTTAGCAACAAATCAGACACAACTTGTTATGATGGTTCAGCATTTGTTGGGGAGAGTTAACCAACTAGATGCACCTGTGATCAAACCACTGAAAAGGAAATCCAAGCCCAAATCTAAGAAATCCATTTCAGCACCATCTCCACCTTCATCAGCTGTTAATCATGAGAAACAAGTTATGGTTAAATCTGTTGATGAAAACAGACCCAAAACCAAAAAGGTTTGGGTCTCTAAAGCTAACTAGTTTCTTATGATAAATGCAGGGTTCTTCAGCATGCCAAAGAAGCATCTGGTATGTAGACAGTGGAGGATCTATGCATATGACTGGGAGCAGTTCTCTTCTTAATGACTACTCTCAAGGAAAGAAGGGATTTGTCTCATTTGGAAATGATGCTAAGGGTTACATCATCGGGAAAGGATTTGTGTCAAATGGAGAAATCAGATTTGATGATGTTAACCATGTGGAGAATCTCAAGTATAATCTACTGAGTGTCAGTCAGATGTGTGATAAAGGGCATGTTGCACTTTTCACAAGCCAGAACTGCCGGATTCTGTCTTCCAAAGTTCTGAGGCTGATTGACAAGGTATTGGATGAACATACTCTCCTGAAGGCCAACAGGATAGGAAGAGTATATGCCTTGGATTTGTCAAAGAAGATTGATTTAAAAGGTCATCCTTGCCTGTTCTCCAAGGCCTCTCCTCAGGAATCTAAACTGTGGCATAGAAGGCTGGGTCATGTTAATCTCAAAAACATGAATCAGCTGATCCACAATAGTTTAGTGAGAGGTCTACCAATAAAGGAGTTCCACTGTGATGAAACCTGCACTGCTTGTTTAAAAGGAAAACAACACAAAGTTTCATTCCCTCCTATAGAAGAACCAAAGTCCACTGCCTGCTTGCAATTACTGCACATGGATCTCTTTGGTCCTGTGAGAGTAATGAGCATGGCAAAGAAGAAATACTGTCTGGTAATTGTGGATGATTACTCCAGATTTGTATGGACCTTCTTCTTGCATTCAAAGGATGAGGCTGCTCAGACAATTATTAACTTTGTGTTGTATGTTGAGAAGCAGTATTCCCTATCAGTCAAGTGTATAAGAAGTGATAATGGAACTGAATTTAGAAACCATACACTTGATGATTTCTACCTTTCAAAAGGAATCAAGAGGCAGTATAGCATCCCAAGGACTCCAGAACAAAATGGAGTAGTGGAGAGAAAGAACAGGACCCTAATTGAAGCTGCAAGGTCCATGTTGGCTGACTCTGGTTTGCCACTGACCTTTTGGGCTGAAGCTGTCAACACAGCATGCTATGTGCAAAATAGAGCTTTAGTGAATCAGAGGTTGATGAAGACTCCTTATGAAGTTCTACATCATTTGGCTCCTCTAATTTCATTCTTCAGAGCATTTGGGTGTCCTTGTTACATTCTCAACACAAAGGATCAACTCCAAAAGTTTGATTCTAAGGTGGATGCAGGGTATTTTGTTGGGTATTCATCCACTTGCAAGGCTTACAGAGTGTTCAACTGCAGAACAAAGATGGTTGAAGAAACCTTGCATGTGAAGTTCAATGAATCTCCTAAGGACAAAATCCCACAAAACCCTGTGGAGTTGTTTGATCTGGACATACTGCAATATGTTCCTTATCAGCCTCCAGCTGTTGCAGATCATGTGAATTCATCACCTTCTGCAGCTAGTCATCCATCTGGTGGTACTGATGTTGATGATGATCCCAGTACTCACCTATTCAAGTTTAGTGATCAACTGCCTGAGTCTACTAAACTTGATGTTCCTGTAGCTTCAGTAGCACCATCCACAACAAATGCTGATGAGATTTCTGAATCCTCTACTTCATTTGACTTGCCATCTAATACTTGGTTTCAAGAATCTGGATCAACATCTGTTGCTGCTGAGCGTGCTACAAACACTTGCACAGATCTCATAGTGTACCAAGAGCTGAAGAATCACCCAATGTCTCAAATCATTGGTGATATCAATGCTGGTGTCTCAACTAGAAGTCAATTGTCCAACTTCTGCTTCTATGCTCTCTTCATCAGTCAGCAAGAGCCAAAGAACTATCATATTGCATTAAGAGACAATGGATGGGTTGATGCCATGCAGCTTGAGCTTCTTCAGTTCAAAAAGCAGCAAGTGTGGGAACTGGTTCCTCTACCCCCAGGTAAGTGTGCAATAGGCACTAAATGGGTGTTTAGGAATAAAACAGATGAAAATGGGCAAATTGTCAAGAACAAGGCCAGACTGGTTGTCCAGGGGTTTTCACAAGAAGAAGGTATTGATTATGATGAAACCTTTGCCCCTGTAGCCAGACTGGAGGCAATTAGATTGTTCTTAGCCTATGCTGCATTCCACAATCTTAAAGTTTTTCAAATGGATGTCAAAAGTGCATTTTTATATGGTAAAATAAAAGAAGAGGTTTATGTGTGTCAACCACCAGGTTTTGAGGATAATAAACATCCTGATTGGGTGTATAAACTTGATAAGGCTCTTTATGGGTTGAAACAAGCTCCTAGAGCCTGGTATGAAACACTGTCAAATTTTCTTCTTCAGAATAATTTCACTAGAGGCTCCATAGATAAAACTTTGTTCATTAAGAAAGTGGGTCAGCATAAGCTCCTTGTTCAAATTTATGTTGATGATATTATTTTTGCATCCTCTGATCCACAGTTGTGTGATGCATTTACAAAGTTGATGCAACAAAAATTCGAAATGAGTGCCATGGGAGAATTACAGTTCTTTCTAGGTTTGCAAATCAAACAAAAGGCTGATGGAACTTTCATTCATCAGTCAAAATACACAAAGAGTCTTTTGGAAAAGTTTGATTTACAAAACTGTAAGCCCTGTTCTACTCCCATGTGCAGCACCACACAACTGGATGCAGATCAGAAAGGTAAAGCTGTTGATGAAACACTTTACAGATGTATGATTGGGTCCTTGATGTACTTAACAGCTTCTAGACCAGATATTATGTTTGCAACTTGTGTTTGTGCTAGATTTCAGGCTGCTCCTAAAGAGTCTCATTTGATTGCAGTCAAGAGGATCTTTAGATATCTGCAAGGTACTCAATCTCTAGGTCTTTGGTATTCCACTGGGCACTCTTGCAAATTAGTTGCTTTTTCTGATAGTGACTATGCAGGGTGTAAATTAACTAGAAAATCAACTTCTGGTGGATGTCAATTCCTAGGCAACTGTTTGGTTTCTTGGCAGAGTAAGAAACAAACATCTGTTGCTACATCCACTGCTGAAGCCGAGTACATTGCTGCTGCAAGTTGTACATCTCAGGTACTCTGGCTTCAGAATCAATTATTGGATTATGGCATTACAGAGACTAAGACTCCATTACTAATGGATAGTGCTTCAGCTCTTTGTATTGTCAAGAATCCAGTCCAGCACTCTAGGACCAAACATATTGAGATCAGACACCATTTTATTAGGGATTGTTTTGAAAAAGGTCTGATTGATCCAAAGTTTGTTCCTAGTGCTGATGAGCTTGCAGACATATTTACTAAGCCTTTGGACAGTTCAACTTTCCAAAACCTAGTGTTAAGGCTTGGTATGCTGCAGCTAGAATAAGTGACAACTACTGATGATCTCAGTCAACAAGTACTGATGAGCATTCGTATACTATTGTCACAAATAAGTACTGATAAGTTCTTTTATCCTCAGTAGTTTTCATAACTACTGAAGACTAAATTACTTAAAAGTACTGAAGTACTCTATCTGTTGAAAAGAACTGATGTGGTTACAACTACTGATGTAGTTACAACTACTGATGTCAGTATAACAGATAAGTACTGATGACCAATGAAACGTCTGAAAATCAGACAAAAAGTCTGATAAGTGTTGAGGTCAGAATGAAACAGCTGATGAGCTAAGAATTGACGACAACAGCTGATGAGAAACTTTTCTCTTCAGTTGTTTCTACAACTGCTGTTTCACTTCATACAACTGAAGCCAAAACCATGTCTTCAGTAGTTTTACAACTACTGATGACTAACACCAAATCTTCAGTTGTTTACAACACCTGAAGCCAAAACCATGTCTTCAGTAGTTTCACAACTACTGATGACTAATACCAAGTCTTCAGTTGTTACAACTTCTGAAAGTTAAAACCAGGTCTTCAGTTGTTTTCAAACAACTGATGACAGCACCAACACTTTCAGTCGTTTTATATCAGCCTTTTCTTACCCTATAAATACCTAAACCTACTTTCAAACGTTTCATTAGCCGTTTTATGTCCTTCACTCTCTCAACAATGGCGACCATGAAACTCAAACCCAGACACAACTGTGTTGCCTACCTCTCGAAATCGGCCTTTTGGAACAAATTTGATAATGCCATCGATCTTATGGTAGATTCCCAGTACCGAACCGCTTTTCTTCTGAATCCTACCATATACCCCGATTCCCTAAGCCAATTCTGGACCAACGTCTCTGTGCAAACTGGTGAGAATGATAGCCAAATCACTCTCCAGTCGTTGGTTAACCAGAAACAGGTGGTCATCACTCCAGACATCATTCGACAAACCCTAAATCTACATGATGCCACCTGTGTCACAGAATACCCGAAAGGCACAACTGATATGTCTTTCATCAATAACGGGTATGAAGGAGACTTAAGTGCTACCACCATTCTGAAGAAGCACTTCCATGATGCTGAACGTCTTATATTCCACATGGTGAATGTCTGCCTTGCATCAAAAACCTCCTCATGGGATCAGATGTCCTCCCGATGGCAACAGGTATTATACTCTATCTTTGAACGACAAAATCTAAATTTTTCTGAGATAGTTTTCATGGAACTAAAGGATCTGGCTTTGAAACCTGTGGCAAACAGATGGATATTATATCCCAGGTTTCTCATGGCCATAATTTTAAATCAGCTAAAATCAGACGGCCTTGTTGGCCTTGGAGTCCCTGCTCCGGCTGTATTGCCTGAAGTATACTCCAGGCACAACTCTGACCCTACACTGAAAGGGGCTGCCCGGCTGCTAAAACCCAAGCAGCGGGAACCCACAGCCTCCACTTCCAGATCCAAAGTCCCCACCAAACCCAACACCAAAAAGCCCAAAAAGGCTACTCAGGGAGATGAGTCCCCTGAGGATGCCCCTGTACCACCAATACAGGAAACACTTACTGGTTCTAACCCCCCAGTAGTGTCAAAGACTCCACCAGCCCTAGCCGCTCAGGCATCCTCTCAACAGGATCCTGATGCAACCATAATTGGGGATACCACAATGCTGGAACCTATCTCAATTGAGAAGGTTACCATTGAAGAGCACCAGTCACCCCGGGTGCAATCTGCTTCAAACCTATCTCCAAATGCAACCGCCCCTCAAAGCCCAACCATTATAGTTGCACAAGTGCTGAGTCAGCTGCATTCCTCTCCTCCTCCCCAGAAACCAATTACAATGGGGAGAACCTCAACAGCTGAGGAAGAGGACCAAAATGCTGCTGATAACCCACAGCACAGGGGTTATAATGTTCAATCTCCCCGTGTAGAGGAGGAGGTTAGAACATCTGGTGAGGCTGCCACTTCTACTGATTCAGCAAATGAACAGGATGCAGTTGGTAACATCTCTAAGACCTCACCAGAGGCAACTGCCGATGAAGGACTCAGTCCTGAGGCAGGAAGTCCCCAGAACCAAGAACAAGGGGCACATGCTACAACTGATCTACACTCAGGGCATGTACATCCTGATTCAATCAGGAGGTCAGGTGATTCAGCAAAGACTGATGATGACCTGGGCTTTTTCTTCGATGTCTTAGCCCATAACACAATCCTTGAGGCTGAGGTGAGCAGACTCAAAGAACTGCTTGCCAAAATGTCTCAGGATCAAAGTCCATCTGCCCCAATAAACCCACAGATGGCACCTTCATCTGAAGGTTCACCAAACACTCAGCCACTACACTCAACTGAGCCACCAGCCACTGCTTTTGGCACCACCTCTCAGGGACAGAACCCCTCTGAGCAGATGGTTGCTACCTTTCAACATTCCTTACCTCTCATCACTCCCATCATCAATGAGATTGTGCATAAAGCCATTGATGAGAGGATCTCCTCAAATCTACAAACACTTGTTGATGATGCTGTGCAAAAGAAGCTTTCTGCCATTCAAACCCCTGAACCCAATGCACCCAAAAAGGGGGAGTCTAAGGCAGTGAAAGAAAGAAAGAGAAAGAGAGTGGAAGATGAGAAACAACAAGAGAAAGAAAAGGAGTTAGAAAAGGAAAAACAGCTGATCACATACAAGAGAAAGAAAAGTGCTGAAACTCAAAAGCCTGATGAAGAGAAATCATTGGAAGATCTGGTTAAAGAAGCTGATGAAGCTCACAGCAGATCAATGGACAGAATAATAGACCAACTCTTCAGACAGGGCTTTGATACAGCTACATTAGACACTGAGATCAGAAGGCTGGAGATTAAAGAGATACAAGAGAGATGGGCCAGTTACAGTGTGATGGAAAGGGAGAGGTTGGAGATAATGATCAGGTTTATTGCAAAATACTTGGGAAGATCATTAATTGAGATTAAATCATGGACCAGAGACAGTATTCTGGCAATAACCACCAGAATCTGTGCTTCTGAAGCATTCAATAAGGGGTTGATTATCGAAGCCTTAGATGAAGCAGGTGCTGGGAAGAGAACTTACCACAAAAATGCTAGATCAGCCTTCCCAAACTCCCACTCAAAAACAACCAACCCCACAACTCTCCAAACCAATCCCTAAACCTAAACTTAAACCAACTCAACCCTCAAAACCAACTCCCTTACCCCAAAAACCACCTCAAACCACATCCAATGATGCACCCAGAAGGAGGAGAAGGGTGTTGAGGATGGAAGAAGAAGAAGAAGAAGATGATGAAGAAGACAGTCTGCCAATCTCTGCTGTTCTAAAAATACCTGAGCCCAGAAGTCAACAAATGATCACACCAGACTTTCAGAGGCAAATGGTGAAAGTTAAGATTGAAGAAGAAGAACAGCAGAAACAGCACGATGAGCAACTTTTGAAGATGGTTGACAAAGAGTTTCCTCAGTCATCATCTATACAAGCCATGAAGAAACACGCTCAAAGGCTGTATGCTCTCAGGCATACCTTTCAATATCAAAAGGAGAGAGTAAGGATTTGGCCAGACCCCAGGGTTAGTTCTAGAATTCATAAGAAATCCATACCAAGTAGATACAATGGCCAAGTGAGAAAGACCATAGATGCTGTTATTATGTTGGCCATTGTAGTCTCACCCTGGGAGATACTTGAAGACTTCAAGAGAGCCTACAAGTCAAAGATGACCCCTCAAACTCTAATGGAGAACAAAATGGTCAAGAAGTTATACAAGAGGCTTGAAGAGATCAAGAAAAATGAACTCCAGTTGTTATTAGAAGGGACTCACCCAGATGAATTTGCTTACAGAGAGATAACAACTGTTGAGTTGAAAAATGGAAAGACAGTAAAGTACCTATCAGAGTACTATGGCCCAGAGTTCTTCTTCGAAGGAGAAGCAGAAGAACTCACTAAGGAGGAACAAGTTGTTCTCCTTGAGGCCTACGTCAGAGAGTCTTATAGACTCATCAATGGGAAGTAGGTTTCATGGTTGGGATAACAGCTCTGTGTCCAGTTCCCCAAGACAGAGTTCCCTTCCATCCTTTGACATTCACATCTACTGAAACCTGTTCCCTGGCCTGTGCTTATCTGATATCTCTGAAGCTGATCAAGAGAGTATTTCTGCCAAGAATAAGTGGGACCTCAATAAGCTTAAAGGTTTTGGCTGCATTGGTTCAGGGGGAGTTTGTTGGACCAAAAGAACCAATGAGCCTGATCAGAAAAACCTTTAAGTCCCACAGACATTACAACAACTGAAGTAGTCTGCAACAGCTGAAGACATCAACTGATAACAAGGTCTGAAGACAAAGTCTGAAGTTAAAGAACTGAAGACAAAGTCTGAAGACAAAAGCTGAAGACAAAGACTGAAGACCAAGTTTCAGATGTTGTCACAACAGCTGAAGAAGACCTCTTCAGTAGTTGTGATGGTTTCCTTTCAGTAGTTATATTTTCCTTTCAGTTCTTTTGTAATCAGTAGTTTTATGTTTCTTGTAATCAGTACTTGTAGTTTCAGTAGTTTTAGTTTCATCTTGTACTTAGCATACTCTGAGATGTTCTCAGTTGTTGTGAACATTCTCAGTAGTTTGCTTACTTTCAGTTGTTTGTAATAATTCTGTTAAATGTCACTATCAAGTGACATCAGCAGACGTCACATTCCTTTATATAAGGAATGTTGACCTAATTGTAACCTGCGAAGCTTAGCGGCGGATATACCGAAGCATTTGTGCATGAATGATATTATCCCTTTTGCAGAAAACCCTCTTTCTCTATAACCGTGTACTGTTCCATTGAATATCTATTGTGTTCTTGTTATATTTGTCTAATTCTTGTTCTAATTCCGCTGCAATTCAACTCTAATTGATCAAACTTAGATCGCTGATCCTGTCACACTTCACCTTCAATCTTGATTTTGATACCTAGTAGGAACCTTAGGTACATAAAAAGTTAAATTTCTCAGCAAAAGTTACATTTCTAAACATATTTTGAAAAATGAAGTTAAAAAACTTATAACTCTGATCCTTTACAAGCCCATAGATAGCCCTAACTAAATCCAATAGGAGCTGATCCCAACCTCTACACTTGTTGGATAGACAATGAAAAAAGATATGACGAATGATTATCCTATTTCACTGAATGTTTCATTCACCATGTCTTTTAAAAAAGATGAGTGGCCAGCTGCGTTTTGAGTTAGGGTTGATTTTGATTTTCTTAACGGAGATGGTGACTTCTTGACCATATACAATGGATTTAAATACCTTGCTCCCATGTTCTCTTTAGATAGAACAAATATCTTAAAATTGTCGAATGTGTAAGGTACAAAAGACTGGGTCAACTGTAATGGTGAGGGTATAATTGTATTTTTAAAGAAAGCTCAACACCAGATCATACACATATGCATCGATAGGATCAAAAGATGAAGAAATGTTGTGGTTAGGTCTGAAATCAAGATGTTGGGTAGCCATTGATTGTTGATGAAAGGGTTTACGACTCAGGAATTTGGTAAGTGTTTTCAACGTTAAGTGAGCATAAAAGAGGGAAAACAGTAGGAGGCAGAGAGAAGAAAAGAATCACAATTATTGATCAATATATATTAGTCAACATAAAAATTTACATATGTAAAAATCTAGAAGTGACAAGCACTTTGACGGTTCTGTAATAATAAACTATCTTTTTTGGTGATATGCGACATCCACTACTCATCGGAAGATAAAAGTGGGCGCCGCTTGATCTTTGTGTTTCTTTTTACCAAAGTAGGCATCTACTGAATGTCTACACATTAGCATTTGTGAGGTGTTGAACTAGTGCATTAGCAGAAGAGATCTGCTGAAGTAGTTGATTAACAAATAATATCTGTTGACCTAGTGTATCAGCAGTTTAAACCTAGTGTGATGTTTCATCCGAGAGTATTTAATGAAACACATTTTTCAATAGATAAGACATATTTTGACAAAAAAAGCAAGATTGATAGTGTTTTAAAAGAATTTTATTAATAACAGTTAAGAAGACATTTGAGAGTGAATAAATTACTCATTTGATCATCCTAATAGCAGAAATGATATATTTAAATCTTGCCTCAATAAAGGCTTTTGTAAAGATATTAGTATATTTTTTTAATTTGTATGAACTTCGACTAATTTAATAATCTTTTTCTCAGCATAATCTCTTATGAGATGATATTTGATGTCAATATGCTTTGTCTTTAAGTTCTTAACTAGATTGTTTGTCTTTAAAATAATACTATTTTTGTCTATGTGGATGCGAGTGTTCATGAAGTTGACACCATAATCTCTGAGTTGAGTCTAAATCCATAGCATTTGAGCATATCAACTTAAACTAATAATGTATTCAGCTTCAGCAGTTAATGTGTTCATGTGTGACACCTTAGGGGGTGCTTGAAATCTAACACACAAGCATGTGGCAAACTTGTTATCTGGTCTACTGGCTATTAAGTACATGAGAGATCTAATGATAGCTTGGTATTGTTGTTGATCTACTGCTTCTCCTCAAGATTAGGAGTTAAGTAAATGCTTTAGACATAGGAGTTTTAGCAGCTTTAGTATAAGTGGCTTGAAATCTTACTAAGATGTCTTTCACATACTTAGATTAATTTATTAAGATATCATCATTGGTCTTCTTAACTTGCAAATCCATAAAGAAAATAAGTTCTTCCATTGAATTCATTTCAAACTTTGACTTTATAAGTAGCTTAAAATGATACTCAAGTATAATGTCATCTACATAAACTAGTATGAATATGATGTCTGCTCACACCTTCTTAATGTAGAGTCTTAGCTATGGTGCTTCAAGTGTTGCCATTTCCTAGCATAAAGGTGGAGACTATCTCAAACCATTTCTTAGGAGTTTGATGCAACCCATAGAGAGCTTTGTCAAGCTTACATACATGGTCTAGAAATTTTGGATCCTCAAAACTAGATGGTTGGCATACATATACCTTTTCATCTATTTCACCATAGAGAAAATCATTCTTCACATCCATCTAAAAACCTTAAAGTTTTTGAGGCTGTAAAGGCAAGACATATCCTTATAGCCTTAAGTCTTGCAATCGAAGCAAACACTTCATCATACTCTATTCCTTCTTCTTGGGAGGACCCTTGTATCACTAATCTTGCCTTTTCTTATGACTATCCCTTTGTTAACCTTCTTATTTTGAATACCTATTTGGTTCCAATGACAGTCTTCCCACTTGAATATGCACAAGTTTCCAAACTTTTTGCCATTTAAACTGGAAAACTTCTTTTTGTATTGCTTTAACCCAACTATTTTCTCTTAAAGCTTCATCAATTATTTGGTTTCAGTTGTGACAAGAAGCATGAGTATAAGCAGATTTTGTTTCATGTGCTTTACTTCTTGTCTTGACAAATACATCAACTCCACCTATGATTTTTTCAAGTGGATTCTGGTTATGGATTTTAAGCCTTGGAATTACTTATAGTTGTGGAGATAAATTCAAATTGGAGAAGTTTATTTCAAGTCCTTTAGTAGATGGTATGACTAATGAACTTCTACCTTCTTCGGTAACTGTAGTGATTGCCTCTTATTCAGCAAGTTGCTAAGCACCTAAATGTTCATCACCATGTGACTCCTCATTCGATGAGTTAGCATGTATATTTAAGGGATGTTGAAGAATATTTGTGGTGCTAGTAGGTATATTTAAGGGATATTAAAGCACATTTGTGGTGCTAGCAGGGGCATCTATATTATTGTATACCCTGTAAGCCTTAGCTTAAGATGAGTATACAACAAAGTAGCCATATATCGTTTTCTTAGCAAATTTGAATAGATGATCTTTGGTATTGAGAAGATTACAAGGACATCCAAAAGGTCCTAAGAACCTAATGAATGGTCTTTTCTTATGCCATAATTCATTAGAGGTTTTCTCATGTGTTTTGACTATCAACACTCTATTTTGAACATAGCATATCGTGTTGGCTGCTTTAGCACAAAATGTTATAGGTAGTTTAGAGTCAGACAACATGCTCCTTGCAACCTTAATAAGTGTCTTGTTTCTCCTTTTAGCAACTCCATTCTGCTAAAGAGTTCTAGGAGCACTATATTATTTAGCAATACCTTTAAATTTATAAAAGCAATCAAGAATGTTCTTTAAACCTAGTTCCCTGATCACATCTAATGTTTTTAACCTTCTGATCAATCTAGTTATCAACCTTTCAACTAAACGATTTTATTGTTTAAATGGTATCATCCTTGGTTTTTAAAAAGAAAACTAAGTAAACCTTGTGAAATCATCTATTATTACCAAGTAGTATGATTTTCTATCCAAGGTCTTTACACTTGTCGGACCAAAAAGATCCATGTGTAGTAAGTATAAAGGTGATGTGAATGAATTCATTTCCTTGGACTTATGAATAAACATGCGTTGCTTTCCTTTTAGGCATGCAACACAATGATCAACAAATGCAAACTACTTGTTAGGCAGTCCTTTGACTAAAGCATTTCTAACAAGTTTGTTCATGTTTAAGATTTACATGTGCTAACAATTTGTTCTAAAGAGATGATTCATCCATAAAGGCCTTAGAAATAAAGCAAGAAACATTTCTAGAAGATGATGCATTCTGTATGTTCAGCATGTACATATTATCTCTTCTAGGCCTCTTAATAGAAATTTATCATTTGGAATGAAAACCCATATAAGAGAACAATATATTCATGCTTTGTAGAAAGAGTGTTGTACTTTTAATCATGTAGTTGAGATACACTTAACAAGGTGTAGTTTAACTTTTTCACATAATTCACCTTACCAAAGCTTACCCTACCATTACTAACTATGCTCCTTCCAGTAATGTATCCTCCCTTTGGATCACTTCTAAAGGCAACAGATCTGCCATCATATGGTTTTAGATTTAGTAGACAAGATCTTACACCTATCATCTACCAAGAGCATCCACTATCCACAATCCATAAGTTATCCTTGGTCTGTGAAAGTCTCTTTGTTGGTCCACTTGATCGATATAACAGTGCAATTGATTAATAAACACAAACAAATCCCACTGAAAAACACAAATATCAACGATATTTGTGTAAAATATAGATCAAACACAATAAAATAAGGATACACAAGATGAACACCTTAAGAACACTCAATAAATCCCTTGTTTGATCTATATTGATTTGCATAAGATATTGTTTACATGGAAACCCTCAAATCTAGCTCATTCAATCTCTCCAAACTCACTAATGACTCTAGCTATATATAGTCTAATGACATTAGACTTAATGACAATAAGCCCCCTATACTATCATTAAAACATAAAAATGACTTAAACATAAATAAATATATTTTGTTGACACAAAATATATTTATTAACAATAAACTCCTAGTCATTTATATCTTCAACGTCTCGTATCGGTTCTTCATCTCAAACGCGTTTGTTTGTCTTTTCCGATGACTTTCACAGTGACGTTGACATTTGTTGACTTTGACTGTGTTGATAATATAGACTATCCTTTTCAGACCCAACAATACTCCCCCTGAGTCTATCATTATCAACTTCTTGTATCATGATCAACACCGATAAGTCAACTATATAATGATCTTCAATCTCCCCTAGATTGATGATCTGATACCGACAATCTTTCATCTTATAGGCTCCCCCTTTTTGAATGCTCCCTCCTTTTGTGTGCATCATAAGAATGATCAGGAACAGCATGTCCAACTCTCTATTCTTGAGTGCTTCAGAAGATGTAGGAGGAGGAATCCTAGCTCGGTATCTTCTGCAAACTTGAAGAACAGGTTCTCTAGTCAGGTACTTTGCTCAGCTGATGATCGGCCATCATCTGAAGCAAAAATCTGTAACACAATCACAACCACAATCACGCAATTTCCTGTCAGATCATTTCAGTTAACAAATGAACCCGTGTTTATCTGTGTGTGCAATTTTCCGTGAAATGCATGTGAAAATAATAATATTTTAATAGCATAATATGGAAGACTTGAAATAATTTGAAATGAAAAACCCTATTTTTTATATATATATTTTTTAATCACCTTACACCAAGAACTAATTTGATCATGAGATCACATCCTCAAGATATACTTAAGCATAAGGATGTATTTAAACATCGACAAGTTAGTAAGATCACCCTGATACAGAGTCTGGTCATAATTTTAAGTTTTTGAAAGCCAAAACAGTTCAAAAATGATTGTTGGTATATTTGTCCAATTTAAGCCCATGCCTTATCCTTTTCAACAAGTGATCTGCAACTGATTTTATCATGTTTTAGATTCAATTAGAGAAGCTCAGGTGATTTGGTTCCCATAGACATCTAACAAAGAACTTATCCCATCATTAGGGCTTATTGAGTAATATGATTAACTCTGATTGATTTTCTTTTAAGTTTTCAACAATGATCTTAATTTAAGAATCATTGTGAAATTATTTTAGGGAACAGATGATGAGAGCTCCAGGTCTATACTTACGTATAACAGAGGAGATGATCATCTAAGCGTGCTGATGAGAGCTTCAGGTCTATACTCACGTATAATAGAGAAGATCATCGCTCCAGGTCAATGCTTTCGCATAGCAGAGGAGATAAGCATGAAATATACATCTGAAGAGCTAACGAGAAGCTACATTCAGGACTTGGGGAAAGGGAGATTTTGAAAATGTCAAAGCAAGGTTTTAAACTCTCAACCCATTTTTGACAGGACTTGTAACTTTATGCAGGCCGAGATGTCATGGAAATGATCTTTATAACCGAGTTCTAAAGCTTTAGTTAGGCTATAGAATCACTGTTTACTTTGTTTTCAGGCTGAGCCTACCAAGCATATCATATAATAAAACTATCTTTTTCAGATTTTAGAATATTAAGTGATACAGACATCTACATCAGTTACTATCATTTCTCACAAAGTACAAGTCATGCAAATAAGCATACCAAGAAGACATACTATCATTTCTCAGTCATCCCAAATCATGTTCTTAGTTCCCGTGAAATTTTTTATTCTCCCCCGAAATTTCTTTTTAACTTCCATGAAACAAAAAAAAAATTCCCCTTTTTTGTAAGTATATAATAAACGGAATTGAAAAAAAAATTACTAAAGAAAGTCTTCCAAATTATACTAGCAAAAACATGAGAAATGAAGTAACAAGAAAAATACAGTGATTGTGAATGGTAGATAAGAATCCAAAATGTGGATAAGATACCATAACCTGTTTGTTCCGCCTCAAATTTGAATTAGGAACAATCCCAGTCAGTAAACCGGATCACTGATAGGCCTCCTGAATTGTTCCTGCACTCATAAACAGATTAATTAGAGAGGGGGACCCAGGTCATCATGGTCCTGGGAGTTTCTTTTTCATCAGTGTATATAACCTGTTTACTCACATACTCTTTTGAAAAATCATTTATTTCTTTATCCTTATCTTTTTGTTTTACTTTCCAAATTTGTTACTGTTCAATTACTTTTGATTTGAAAGAACTTAATTTGGGAATCATTTTCTATTTAAGACCCGAAGGAAGAGATTTTAATTTTGAAACATTGGTCTTTTTCATCTTTGAATCATGTGAAACCGGCTTCATATGAGAAGGTTTGGATAGATTGTTCTTTATCCAACCATTCAAAGATATGTGCTTTTTACCTTTTGAACCCGAGAAGCAACCTGTGTTATCTTTACCTCTCGAAGCTTGCCTTTGAACCTGAGGGCACTTCTTTAGCACATGACCTTCTTTTCCACATCTAAAGCAAGCCTTAAAGGCTTTTGGTTCTTTGTAGTCCCGTGGTTAATAGGAGAGGGTGGAGCCTGCTTTGAGGTTGATACAGCTTATTGACAACCTTGATGCTTCTTCTTTTGGATATATGGAAATTGAACCTTTTGAGGCTTTGTCAATATGGATTTCGAACTGGGCTGTGATTTGATGTGTGATGTTCCAGGAGATGAGATTTGAACATTCTTTTGAGAACCCTTTTTAATGACTGGTGACTTGGCAGACTTGGAGGTAGATTTGTAACAAGCTTGATGGATAGTAGATGATGATGGTGAGTGCTTCTGCTGAGCTTTGAAGGAACTGTTGATTTGCTTAGCAGTTGGAGATGAGATCCGTATAAGTCTTGATTCTACTTTTGGAAGCATTTGACACTTGATAACTTCAGGTGACTTGATGATCTCTTGTTGATCATTGGAACTTGTCCAGTCCTGTATACACAAGTCAGCTTCCAATGGATCTTGATTGATGACTCTTGTTGTATCGGTTTGTGTTGTTGAGTTCTGATTGCTTGACGATTCCACAGATGTTCCTACTTTGACAAACTTGACAGGAACAAATGAAAGGATGTTACCTGTCTTGAATTTGTTAAAGAAGTTACTAGAAACAACTGATACTGGTTTTGAAGCATCAGAGGTGGAGTTATCATTTTGCAGATCAGATCCTTGCTTGATGAGCCCCAAACCTGCAGGAGAATCATATTCATCTCGAACCTCTTTGTGATTAACGTTGCTTAAACCTGCATGTAGACTGTTAGTATCTGCAACTTCAATTAAATCATTAGATGGATGAGGTTGAGGCATAGGAGAGTAACAGTAAGTGCTAGGAGGAGGATAAACATATGAAGTTTCACCACATCCCACACCCATTTTGATTCTAGCTCCCCTTCGCTTAGAAAATAGTTCTTCCTGTTTCATCCCTGATATCGTCCATTTATCAAGTTTAGTTTTAAGCTTGCTAGTCTCAAATTCTGCTAATGTGACTCGTTCGCTCAAAACATTAATCTCGACATTCTTTTCTAAAAGATTTCTTTTTAAAAGATTATTTTCTTTTAAAGCTTCTCTTAGTTTAATAAAATATTTGGACTCATTGATTTTTAGTTCTTTGTTTATTCGTTTTAATTTTTTTTCATTTTCTAACAACAATCTATTAGCTTTATAAACCCCGAATAAACGAAATTTGCAGGGAGGAGAACATATATCTTGAACAACCTCATAAGGAAGTCCTATAACTATCTTTTCAGCAGCTAGGGCTTTTTCACATTGACAGATAGGAGTGTTCTTTTTGTACTCTTCCTCCTTAGCAGCTCTCTTCTTAGCTTCTTCAGCTTCACCTTCCTCTTGCTTTCCTTCATCCTGAGCTTTACACTGGCTTGCACAATCACCAACATCACTAAAACTCTCACCTTGAGTGTCACACCTGAGTTCTTCGAAAGAATTAAAATCCTCACCAAAATCCTCATCACTGTTTACCACATCAACCATCAATCTATGGTTGACTTCTTCGTTAGTTTCTTTGATCTCAATACTTGAAGATATACCGCCATACATGAATTGATTGTACTCTTTTCTTTTCATATCCAAATCAAATGATTTCAACTTGTTGATAACTTCAATGAGTTTGTAGTCAGCAAAATTTCTTTTGTGTTTTAACAACCTAACTTTGGGACTCCACTGTGGAGGAAGAGAGTCCAAAAGTTTTGTGACTTGTTCATGGTTCCCCAACTGATCATCGTACTTCTTAAGGTTGTTTGCCACCATCAGAATTTGATCAACAAAATCAGATATCTTTTCATCTTTCATGGCTGCAAAAGAATCAAACCGACTTTGTGCCATTTTGGCGTTGTCTGATTCGAAATCGGCAGAAAACGACATTTTCAGTTAAAAATATTAAAACTCACTTTAACACTCAAAACTAAAATTATTTTTCCAAAAATTGTTGAATGATATTCTCCCCCCCCCCCCCCAAAAAATACTTTTAATGTCAACTAAATGGTTTTTAAGCAACTGGGGTCAACAAAATCAGATATCTTTTTTTTTATTTTTTAGAAATGATCAGAGGCTAATTTCGCTGAAATTTCACTAAATTCGCTGACAAATGCGCTGAATTTTCACTAATTTCGCTGGCAAGTTCGCTTGTAGTTCGCCAGTAATTTCGGCAGCAGTTTCACCCAGCAGTGGCACGCTGATGCTAGTTTCGCAGGGTAGTTTCGCCCTAAACTAGTTGAACTATCGTTCAGAGAACAAATTGGCAGCAATTTCGCTGGAATTGGCACACAAACACTATGAACTTTCGTTCAACGCATGTACATTCATTAGGACAAAGAAATCAGATCCAGAACCAAGAACTGTGTAATTTCGCTGAATGATCCCTAGATTCGCTCGGCGAACTGTGTAGTTTCGCTGAATGATGCTGTAGTTTCGCTGGACGATCTGTAAATTCGCCTAACGTATCTAGACAGCCTTTTTCAGCACAAAGTCAGCTCAAACTCATCCAAATCTCAATGGATTTGAGATCTGATGACTCCTCTAGCTTCCCACACCCAAATCGAGTAATCCTCAATCAATTTTCATATCCAAAACACTCAGATCAGATAAAAAATGAATGGAACAGTGACTTACAACATGAAACCAAACAAACTCAAATAATCAAGAGCATAATGGCTCTGATACCATATTGTTGGTCCACTTGATCGATATAACAGTGCAATTGATTAATAAACACAAACAAATCCCACTGAAAAACACAAATATCAATGATATTTATGTAAAATATAGATCAAACACAATAAAATAAGGATGAACAAGATGAACACCTTAAGAACACTCAATAAATTCCTTGTTTGATCTATATTGATTTGCATAAGATATTGTTTATATGGAAATCCTCAAATCTAGCTCATTTAAGCCCTCCAAACACACTAATGACTCTAGCTATATATAGTCTAATGACAATTAAACTTAATGACAATTAGCCCTCTAGACTTTCATTAAAATTTAAAAATGACTTAAACATAAATAAATATATTTTATTGACACAAAATATATTTATTAACAATAAACTCCTAGTCAATTATATCTTCAACGTTTCGTCTCGGTTCTTCATCTCGAACACGTCTGTTTGTCTTTTCCGATGACTTTGACAGTGACGTTGACATTTGTTGACTTTGAGTGTGTTGATAATATAGACTATCCTTTTCAGACCCAACACTTTTCACATAAATAAATGAATTAGTGATGAATGGGGCCCAAGCCAATTTAGTCTTAGGTCTTCCAAATTTTGAAGCAATAGTAAACTTATTTATATGATCTACATATTGGGGTCTTAGCTTGTTTGCTTTAGTAGATATTTGAACATGTTCAGTAGTTGTCTTTAGCTTCCAAATTTTCTTTTCCTTTGGATATGATGAAATCCTTTCCATTATCCTCCTTCTTGTTACCTACTTATTTCTTTCTAGTAGATTTTCTTGTATCTGCTCATAGCTTACCAATTCCTTTTTTATAATCTACACTCTTTACTACTATAGGTTGACAAGTGATGACCCCTTTTAAGTAGTTTGTTTCTTTGGTGATGTTGAAACTAAGTGGGTGGATGACTTGTTTGACTATTGAGATCTGCTTGAAGCAGATGAACTCCAAGATGCTAATTTTTAAACTACAAACTGATTTGTAGTTTCTTCTTAGATGCTGATTTATCTTATCAGCAATCTGTAGTTTTGCTTGTTGTCAAATAGTCTTGAAGGTATCCCCTACCTCTTGGAGGATTTATCAACAACATAGTAGTTTTTCATGAAGTTTAATGTTTTGTTTTTACTCACAGATCTTTTCCTTAATGACATGGGATTGTAGTAACAATCTTTTACCAAGTGGTCAATAGAGCAGATGTTGATCCTTCTTCTCTTGGCCACCTCGATCTTTTTTAGCTCTCTGCTTAGTAACCGGTCAGATCAAAAACTTAGTGGACAACATGTAGCATGAGGAAAGTCATGCAATTTTATAAAATTCAATTTTAATGTTGGTTTGTGATAAAGGTTTGAAACTCCATTCATTCACACGACATGATCTAGTTTAAATACATTGATTTTTGATTGCAAACCAATTTTAAACTAATAATCTCTTTTATTAGTTTAGTTGTTTAAAACAAACATGTATTTTTAACTTGTTTTACTTTAAATAAAACTCATTTCATTTAATTACTTTTCCTAATATTTTAACTTTTTATTTACTTGTTGTTTTGATTGTCAAAATTAGTTTTAAATACTTTGCAGTCTCTAATTATTTCCCTAAATAACTTATACAACCACAAACATAATAAAATACACATAAATTGAGCAACTAGTAAATCCTGTTCGGTTTCTTTTGAGCCACCAAATGAACCCAAACTAGTCTAGGGTCACCACCAATTTGCAATCTCCCACTTGGTTCAAGATCTCCATCTTTACTCCTACGTGTCCTCGTCTTTAGTCTTCTAATCTTCGGCTTCCAGTTTACAAGAATTTTAAACAATTTACAATAATATGAAAGTAAACCTATCTATTACATTAGGGTTCAAAACACCCAAAATAATAATACAAAGATTACAAAAACCAAACATAACCAATCATGGGTTACTAGTGCTCGATTTCAATCACAATCAATCACAAACACTAAAGGTAAAGTCTTTGATCATAAAGATTTCAACTTTTACCAAAGCTTGAAGCTTTTTGTTAAAAGATCTTATCTTTTAATTAAAGCTTCATACTTTGAATCAAAGACTCGATCTTTTTATCAAAACAAATACTTTTTGACAAATAAAACGCTAGATCGATGAATATAATGTTTAAAGGCTCGTAAAAATGGCTTTGATACACTGTTAGGTATCGTAGGTTAAATTTAATCAATCAAAGTTGCTAAAAGTTAGGATTTATTATTAAAAGGTGAGCAAAAACATTTAACAATTAATCTTATTAATCATACCCAAATCAAGTATCTAGATACACACATTGAAACAAAACAAGCATAAAAAAGGATAAATGTTATACCTTGATGACAAAATTTTGAAACTTTACACCTTGAATCAACAACAGTCTCACTAGTTGATTTTGTTCACGACACAAGGCTTGCAACGATTGCAATAGGCAAAAATCCAACGATGGTGCGGCGTCTGGTGGTTGTGTGGTGGTGCTTAGTCGTGGTCAAAACAGAGGGGGGGGGGGGTGGTTTGACGACAATAATAGGATAGACATTAGGGTTTCCCTACTCCCCCTTTTATATTTAAATTACTTTTTAAATCAACCCACTTAGTTTCGTTTGTGGTCATTGTATTATTAACATTTAATAATTCTATGTAATTAACTTTTAATTACATAAAAACCCTTGTGGTTTTACTAATTAATATTTAATTAGATAAGAACCTTTTAACTAAAAAAATGTTTTCACCAATTAACTATTATTCGTTAAATGTTTAATCCCCTTTTTAATAGTTATTTCTCTAAATGATTAATCATTAGTAATTAAACCATGATTTGTAAATCGTAATGTGTTATTACTTTGTTGTTGCCCAATGTGTGATTTTTTGGATCGTACCTTATAATACATTAAAATTATCAATGATTAAACATTTAATTTCCAACAAAAGCTATTCCTTGTTAATGCCGATACTACTTTTACTAGTACATAATTTTGCCCACAAATATTAAGGACTTTTGTTTTGGTAATATTTAATAACCGACTAGGGAGGGGAGGGTTTGGACCAAGATTGAATCTTCACCACTGCCATAGGGACACACACTCCTATTACTAGGACATCTCATGATTTTGATATTGAGTCTCTTCTCGGCCTATAAACGAACCGAACGAATATGAACATAAGCATGATCGTGTTCGTTTATATAAATTAACCGAAAACAAATACAAGCGCATAATTAAACACGATTTCTTTTCATGTTTGTTCACTAAAAAAACAAAAATGTTTATGTTTATTCATGTTCGTTCGTTCGTTAAAAAAACTAATGAACAGTTTATGACCATAAACGAACACAAACGAACACGTGTGAAAGGAAAAAAAAACAAAATTGAGCAAACATAGATGAATATAAAATAAAATATATAAACATTATTGAACACAAATGAACACGTCTAATATATAACAATTTATCCACAAACACATGTAAATAAATTAAGATATATGAATGCAAATAAACGAACGTTCACAAACATAAATAAACGAATAAAACACGTGTAATGTTTGTTCTGTCTAATTAAATGAATAAAATTTTGTGTTCATGTTTTCGTTCATATCTTAAATGAACAAACATAAATGAACTTGTTGACGGACGGTAGACGTTACAGGTCTAGTCCCACCTTTTTCCCTTTAACATAAACTGCAAATTCCAAATATATAGAAAAGATTTCCAGTTAAAAACTGTCACATGGTAGCCAAACATTCAAGAAAGGAAATTCAGAAAAACCTCCAACATTGTTATCGGAGGTGAATGATTTATACAAATCAAGATGTAGTGCGCACTAGTGACATAATCTTGAGACATATCAGATGAACTTCCATTTGTTCATGGGTAAAGTCATTACTAATTACTTCAACTAGTGTTTCATCGATGGTCGTTCAAGGATAGAAAGGCTAATCACTAAAGAATTTAGGGGCCTAAATCAACTGTTTTTCCTTTAATAAGAAAGAAGTGGATTTTAACTTAACCAAGATCGTTGAATTACTATGTTTGTTCTAGATCATTCAAATTACAACAACCACTTGTTTTTGTTATGTCTAGCATTGATTTGAATATAAATAAATTGTTTTCTTCTTTTTATTAATTAATTTATTACTTTAGTTATCTTTATAGATTGTGCACCCTTTCAGCATTAATATATATATATATATATATATATATATAT